>OY282560.1:261378640-261910264 GCA_958295665.1 Tipula vernalis
CAACATGCAGAATTCTGCATGGTTTGCAGAATACATGTATTTCATTCCATATATAATAGTGTACTCTAATTGCGATGCATGCAGAATTCTGCACATCTGTTTACAGCATTAGATATAAGCCTACTTAGTCTAAAATACTGAATTTTTTAAAAATAAGGCTTATATGAAGCTGTGACAGATTTTAGTACAAAATTACGACAGACAATATAGATTTTAGTCACAAATATATAAATATATTATTTTAATTGTAGTACAACTGCTATAGACAACATTCTGTCATTTGACTGTCAAAAAGAAAACTAATATTATGCTAACCAAATTTGAAGTTAAAGTAATTATTTTAAAACTACTTGTTCGATATTATTATCATTTATGAAAATGACAATTTCATTTGTGAATTGTGATGTTTTAATTTTAATTCAACCAAAGAAACCAAAAACCAAACTTTTTTTAAAGCGTGCACCTACCCAATTCTTCGGAAATATATTTTGTGAAATTTATGTTATTCTAGGCAACAAACTATTTTCAATAAATATCATAAATTTCATTTTAATCAGCCAGATTAAACGATTCTTCCCCAATCTTAATCTTAAAAATATGCTTTCCAATCAAAACCTTATAAACTTATGTTTTAACTTTTAAAGAAATTCTATTTAAAAGGTAGCATCCTACATGAATTTAGTAAAATTAAAGTTATGAAGTGATAATAATAGGAATTAAGAAAGGGAGGAAATATTATTTAAATGGGATTGGCTCTTTACTCTTTTTTATGAAATAAGGCCTTAATAGAATACCAACTCTTGAAGAAAACTTTCGCGACTCACGACTTATTATTTAATTGTAGCTTTATTTTGTAATTTACTATAACTAGTAATACAAACCTTAACTGTCGTTAATTTACGCGTCTAATGAATAGATTAACATATAACACTTGCACACCTACTCATATTAACACGAAAAAAAATGAAATTTTTCTCACATTTAAGCAAATTTGTTTGCAAAGCTACTACAAAAAATAAAATTGAACATAAAAAAATGAATCTTCTGGGTGGTATAATGTATTGCACTTAAATTTCGAGATGCATGTTATATAAATAACTTAAATTTCTTATTTTCAATTTACTTTAATTCCACTTAAGCAATAAAACAAAATATACGTTCGAAAACCAAAACAATAACAACAGCAACAACCACATTATGTTAAACTATGTATAGTTTAAGAAAATCACGTTTTAAATTCCTTCAAACTTATATTTTTTCCCTTCAAGTTATCCATCGTTAACCTGTTAAACAAAACTAAATATTACACAAAAACAATTTAAAGCATGAAACAAAGCCAAGAACTGTTAATAAAAAAAACTTATAATTGAAAAAAATAAAGACACAAAAGAAGAAACTTTAAATTGATGAAGTACAGCAAAAAAAAATCACGCGTTTTTGGTATAAGAAAAGACACAATACAACAAGAATTGAAATGTACCGAAACTAAATACAGGGAGCCATGTGAATAATTTAAAAATCTGTGTGGATGATGACGGGAGAGGGAAGGGCTAAATTATTAGCCTATGTGTAGTTTATTCAAAGAACTTTATGAATTTTATTTCTCTTGGCTGGCTGTGACGTTTGTGCTGCAAAGAGTATGATTGTATATTGGATTTGTTTTGACGAACAAAACCATTTTGTTTTTTGATTTAATTTTTCGAATTTTCGATTCAAAAGCACAGCTACCAACAGTGCACAATTACACAAAACGAAATAAAAAACAAGGAACGAACGAATTAGCGCTGAGTATTTCATACGTTTACCTACTGCATTTTTTTGGATTGTTTTTTTTTTATGTTTTTAATTGAATTGAATTCTTATTCTCGCGAATTATTCAAATATAAATTTTTATGTTGTGTTGTATTTCTCTCCTAAATTGCTAATTTAGAACAATGACTAATGAATGTATGCACATAAGTAGTAGTGAATGATAGTTTTTTTTTCTTCTGTATAATTTGATCAGTTTCTCATGGTTCGGGATTTCCATTTATTCTTCATCATGATGTTTGGGATTCAATAAAACCAATATCTACTAAATGGCTTTACAAATATAAATATTATTATCTTTGTTGGATTGGTAAGTTAGTCGAAAGATTTTTATGGATGTTAATTGGTAGTTTGGTATTTGAGCCCAACTGTCATGGGATGTTAAATAAGATAAAATGTAAATTAGATGTACATAATTTAGACGCTTATTAATATTTAACTATTTGGAGATTACGTTATCTGGCACAAATCCTTAATGACTAACCTTCTGACTAAATTTTTTGAAGTGCTAGTGTCCATTGACCAAATTGAGATTTTTTATTATTTGTTTATAAATAGTAAAATTTATTTATAATTATGTAGAAAGTTTATTTTATCTGTGGGGAATTCTAAAAATTACATAGTAGCAGGTGACATATGAATGCTATCAGCATCCGTCACCTAATATGAAACTTTTATAAATTCGTCTTGATAAATATCTTATTATGGACCAAACAAATATGTACTCCTAAGCAAACAAAAGCTATTATACTTTACTGAAATCACAATTAAACTAATTTATTAAGCTTGATTTCTGCTAATTATACGTATTCCTAATTAAACTACACATCCAGTATATACATACTCGTACATATAAGTATAAAACTAATGGTGAAAATTACCAATAATTTGTTACCAGTGTTGCTTTACAACAACAACGAGGACGAAAAACACAAGCAGAATCAAAATCGCAAATAAATAAAATTAATGTAATTTGTAAATTACAGAATTACAACAGAACGTGATTTTAAAATAATTGAGAAAATTTCATTGTTTTTTTACATATACCTATAGTTTAGATTGAAATTTTTTTTCTTTGATTAAATAGAATTAAACGATTTTCTTGTCTTTAAAAATAGGTTCGGATGAAATAAATGTGTGATAAATGTGATTAGGTCGGTAAGTAATATAAGGACACATGGCATCAATGGTCATTAAACATTACTGCTGGTTATATTTTTCTGTTGGCTACCGCACCAAATGTTTACGATTTTTAACACGAGTTGGTCGGATTTAATTTAATTTAAGCTCTATTTCAGTTATTTTACTTACATTGACAGTCTTATTGGTCTATGTTTGTCGATCACTTTACTGCATCAGTTTGAAACCCAAATCAACTACAAAGTTACTACAATTCATAGATGGAAACCAAGCATATGAATCACAAGCCACATTTATTGGTTAGGGTGCCACAAAATAAGTCACTGTTAAGTTTATAAATGAACCCACATCTATTTAAAATACATACCTGGGTAATTACGATGTACTTATAATTAATAACAAATTAGGATTAGTTTAACATTAGTTTTTCATTGTATACCTTTGTCTTACTTCTGTGCTAATAAACTAATTAAATTAATTATAAGGTACAATAAAATGAAGTTCTACATTTAACTTCAAAGTTAATAAAACAATGTATTACGTACAAACTTGACACCTGGGGTTCATAATTAATAGACATACCAAACTCAGAGCATATAAATTAAATTAAAATATTTACAATAAAAATGTTCCATTAAAACAAATTAACAATTCTAATTTTTAAAATATCAACAACAACAATAATATTAAAAGAATAATGAATAAATTAATCAAATGAATGATCATGATAATTTTTATTTTTCTGAATTGATTCGCAACAATAACAAAAATTCTAAACAATAAAAAAAATTAACTAATTTTTAAGGAAATTAAATTATGAAGAAATAAAAAATTTTAAATGCCGTCATGGTCTGTAAAATTTATTTTCAGAAATTGATAAAATGTTATTGTTTTGCTGAAGGTTTATACGTTTGAGTAAGTATGCTTATCTTATAGGTAACATCCTTAAATAAAAATTTAAAATCAATTAAATTTAAACGAAACAACATTTTCAAGGTGGGTAATTAATTTTATTAGATTTTAATTTAATTTAATGCTTGTCGAAAATCGTGTAGTTTTTAGTTGGAGTTGTGCCAAACAATGTAAGGTAATGATTGTTATTGGATTTGTTGAAATGGGATTGTTGTCAAGTTACTTCATATATATTATTTTATACTTATCTATATAAAAGTATGTATGTATGTAATGTACAGAATATTTTAACAGTTGACTTGCAGTATTGACAAATAAGTTTTGAGGGCTTTTTTTATAACTTCTAAGCTTTATTCAGAGAAATTGGTACAATGTATTTTATTCGAAGCATTGTCCATCGTTAGCTATGACTTTTTCCCATCTTTCGGGCAGCATCATCTTTTCTTCGTAAGCAGTGAAGTGCTGCTCGGCCAGGCCATGAGTCATCGACCGGACCAAGTGGTAATCGGAAGGAGCAATGTCTGGTGAATACGGCGGGTGGGCTAGGACATGCCATTGAAGCGCCTCCAAAGTTTCCTTGATGATTTGTCATGCTGAAAGATCACTTTGCCATGTCTTTTGGCATATTGTGACCGTTTGAGCTTCAATGCTTGGCTTAATTGAATCAATTGTTATTGATAATGTTCTACAGTGATGGTTTCGTTAGGCTGGAGTAGCTCATACTAGATCACCCCGAACTGATCCCATCAGATGCATGAATATTCTTGCCATGAATATTCGGTTCGGCCGTTGAAATTGATGCATGACCGGGCTTATTACCCCACGATTTTCTGCGCTTTGGGTTATCATAATGGATCCACTTTTCGTTCCTCGTGAAAAACGGCGTTCGTTTGTTCGCACAAATGTTCAAAAAATAGGTAGTTTACACTTCAGCGAAATGACACATACTGATTTTTAGAGGAAACAAGATGGTCCGATGCGATTTAATACTAGTTACGCCATCTTTTGTAAATCCCTTAAAATTTACCTGTACACCCAACATGTTAATTACACAACTTGTTGGTAACATTTCCTAGAATAAAATAGGTCACGGTTTTGAAATGCTACGAAATTCACACTTTTAATAAATTTTGCGCTTCTTGAACTATTTTGATTAGCGTATTTTGTTCTGAGTAAAACTTCGATTGAAATTGTACAATTGTCGTTGAACAATTGACCTGTTATATTTATTTTTTATTTTATTATTGACCTGTTAGTTTTCATACTTTCCAATTCCCTTAATCATTATTTGATGCTTATCACTTGTTATTTCTGCCTCGAAGGTTCGTTATAAAAAATATTATACAGAAGTCATAGTTTGTCCTCCATATGGTTTAAATCTGTGATCTTACAAGTTATCTGCTTAAATGGCTGAAGAGTAGAGGGCCAATACAATTTTTTCTACAGGTCAACTAAATATTTTGCACAGGTAAAGATTGTAATATAGCAGGTAATTTTAGCTATTCTTACTTAGTACATGACGTAAAAACAATTGCACTAAATGATGATTTAGTTTAATTTATTATTTGGATTCAGTAATATCAAATTCTTCAAGAGCTTTTATCCGTATTTCCGGATGTTTATGTTCAACGGTTAAGGTTCAAAGTTCAAACTTCATTCCAAATTAGGCTATTTTTGAGGCAAAGCAAAAGTTTGGGTGAAGTGCAATGAACGAAGGAATATAAAAGGAATAAAAGCATGCAACACTAGAATTACGAAGAAAACACGAATTGAACGGAACAGAACGCGCACCATTTTGGATGAAAGTATTTTAAGGTGTGTCGAGATGAGTTAGAAGTAAAGGTTATAATCAAGTTTTAACGAACATCATACTAATTAAGAACTTCTCGTGGCAGACGTTTATAATATTGGATGAATTAATAACAACTTAAACAAAACAAAATTATGATTATTAATAATTTATATGATTTTAATATGTTCCGAAGATTGTAAGAGAATTCAAATCCAGTTTCGAACTGATGAGCTTATGATTATGAAAAAATCAATCTTCTCATCACGCCACGGCCACTGGACTGATTATACCACAATTTACATTGTATATATACAGAATGTACTGTGCGTTATGTACTGGCGAATCATACTAATACAATCGGAACATATACGAACGTTTATTACTTCGGTCAAAACTCTAAACAGACCAAAGTATTGAAATCCTGTCAAACATGATCAAAAATTTGGTTGACCCTAAACCACTTTTCCTGACGTTTTGAAGTCCCTGAGTCTAAAAAAGCACAAAAAAAAATGTACCCTGGGTATCTCGAGAACGGCTTGCTCGATTTAGAATTTTTTTTTGCCAATCTGTTTCTATGGTCACGGCCGAGATTTGAAAAGCTTTAGGAACCTGTGTGTCAAAAGGGTCGGGTACTTGCCACAGGAGTTGACCCAAAATACCCCAATTTTCTATATATGCTGGTTTGAATATTGAGTTGGGTATTGAGTGGGGTTGAGTTGAAGGTTAATGAGATTGAGTTGGGGTTGAGTCGGCGTTGGGTTTTATTTATAATGAGCAGTTGACAGTGCGTTGGAAATGGTATTCTAACATGATTTTTGGATGAAGTTCTGGAATATGGTCAAGTATGATGGAACTTGCATATTTATCAACCGATTATGATGAAATTCAACTCACAACATTCTAAAATGATTTTTGGATGAAGTTCTGGAATTTGGCCAAGTATGATGGGACTTGCCTATTTCTCAACCGATTATGGTGAAATTTGATACATGCGTTGGAAATGGGATTCTACACTTCCATTATATGGAACTTGCCTATTTTTTAATCAATTATGATGAAATTCGGCTTGCACATTGGAAATGGGATTCTAAAATGATTTTTGGATGAAGTTTTGGAATATGACCAAATATGACGGAACTTGCCTATTTCTCAACCGATTATGACGAAATTTGACATGTGCGCAGGAAATGGGATTGTAAAATGATTTTTGTATGAAGTTCTGGAATATGGCCAAGCACGATGGAACTTGCTTGTTTCTCATCCAGTTATGATGAATTTCGGCTTGTGAATTGGAAATGGGATTAAAAAATGATTGTTAGAAAAAGTTCTGGAATACGACCAAATACGATGGAACTTGTCTGTTTCTCAACCAATTATGAGGAAATTTGACGTGTCCGTTGGAATTTTGGATTTTTGAATTGAAGTAATGAATACCGAAGTACTGATCACCTTATGAGGTTTCAGCCCTTTATATTTTTTGTTATTAAATTGTTATTTATTTTCAATGTTACCAACTGTGACGAACAAACTCAAATACCCAGCAGTAAGACGTGTAGAAATCTATAAAAATTTATAAACTGCGTGCGTTTGCTAATTTTCAAACTATGTGCGAATATCGAAAAAAAAATTATAGCAATATTGCAAAGTTATTTATATCTGTACAGGCGCCCGCATGCCTAGCTTAGAGGCAACTTTGGCTACAGCTGAAGCCACTAGCAGTGACGTCTGCCTTTTATATTTTCGTATTCAAAGGATGATTACAAATAAAATAAAACTAATACACATTACGGTCATATGACTTAATAAAGTTTCATTTTTAGCCACCCTTCATACTACACAAATCCATAAGTTTTGAAACTAGACGTCTGCCTCGAGGAGTTCTTCTGGAGTTTCTCTAGTTCAGCTTCATTTTTTGTCCTACTTCGAATTATACTAAATTAACAACATAGTGGCATCTATCTGGCTTTGGACACCGATCATTACGAAGTATGGTTATGTCATACACCAAAACTAACACTGTATAATTCCTATGTAGAATAAGAGGCAGCGGATAGATGGATATCGTTTCAAAATATGTAAGAGGTTTTTATGTCTAATAGAAGCCAACAATTTACTTTTGCTTACGTACATTAAACATTTTTTGTTTTAGGGACAATAAAACAATAGTTGCGCTACATATCATGACATTTGATGACCCGGATCATGTTTCGTGAAAGGACAAAGAAATGTAAACGTCTGAATTTTTGAACCGTAAACTTTTGAACCGAGTAAAATTTTGATCGAAAACATTGTTAAAAAAATTAAAGTTAGTTGCAACACCCCAATTTATTAATAAGGAATTTTTCCAGGTTGCAATTTTGAAAAGGTTACTGAACCAAATTTATTAAAGAGTTGCTTTAGAATATTTTGATACATGTAAGCTTTTCTGTTGGCGTGTTTTCCCATCTTCAGGAAAAGTAAATTATTTAACCGTACTTCTCGAGATAATGACAAAACAATATCATTTCTGGTTGAAATCTCTCATTTCACGTAAAAAGCTTAAATATGAGTTTTCAAGCCATTCCATTAGAGCGTTTGGCTGTAGAGAGGTATAGATAGAATGACAAACACCACTTTGAAAATCACATTTTCTTAATTGTTTTAGTATGTAAAAATGTATTTAGTAAAAGAAAGTAAAAGGCAAAATCTGCTAAACAAAATAAAATGATTTTATAAGTTAAATTAAATTTGTTTGAATGATTTGTTGTTGGAATAAGTAGTCTATATAGAAAATAAATAATAATTTTAATTGGGTTGCCATCAAGTTTATAAAAATAACACTACTTCATTACGCCCAATGCAAACAAGTTAAAAAACATTCGTTGCAAAACTACTTTATACGAAGTATTTCTGCATAAAACTATATCAACAAACATTAGAAATTCCAAATTAATTAAAATTATTTACTTCAATAGAAATTAAACAATTATTCGTCAAAAATCTGAAAAGGTATACACATTAAGCTGTTATTACAAAAATTATTATTTAATTAACTATCAACAATAGCGCGCAACGACGACAACGATGAGGTATTGTTCAAAATTTCAAAAAGTTTCTTTGTGTTTTGGGTTGTTTGAACGAAGTCAAAATAAATCCCAAGTTATCATCCAAATAAAAAAAAGTTTAACAAAAGCAATATTCCATAAGCGCATTTTTGCACACATTTAAAATATCATTTCATTTCAACTTAATTTAAAATAATCTTGCTGTTTTTTTTCTTACTTTGTACTTACACTTTTCTTTAATATTGTAATAGGAAAAACGTTATGTACAAAGTACAGAAAACTTAAATGCAAATGGAACAGTTAAAACTGAAGCACAGAATAACAAAAAAATTTAATAAAGAAAATGAAAAGCTTTAACAATAAAATTAATTTTGAAACAAAAAGAAAATTCATTTGTTTATTATTTTTAATGGGTGTTGGGTGCGTCTCAATAGGGTAGGGGTTGACCGTCTATAGCCATGTATCTCGTGGTCTATATTCCAACGCTGCAACTATGTAGAAACCACCAACACAGAAAGAAATGAACTTACTTAGAATAGAAAATCCCATTTTTTAATTCAAGAAATTTATAAAATTTAAAAATAAATTAGTTTTTGCTCAATATAAACTAAAAATATTTGATTTAACTATATTTATCTTAAAATAAGAATCTAAAATAATTATAGAATCAAGAATTTAATATTTAAATTAAGAAATGTAATAATTGATTATCATTAAAAAAACCTGACTTAATACAAGAAAGTGGTTTAATCAAGTTTACAATTTAAATTAAGAAATGTAATAATTGATTATCATTAAATTAACCTTACTTAATAAAAGAAAGCGACTTAATTGACAGTACAATATTAAACAAAATAGTGGTTAAAATTAGTATGCGTTTTGTATTTCTATCCAGAAAGATTTTGCTTAAATCAGATCACTATTTTTAATATGGTTTTAAAAACATAACTTGTACTTTTTTTAGACTTTTTTTTTAAATAATGAAGCAAAACTTAAATTCAACATAATTATTCAGTTACATGCATAATTTGTGCATATTCATGCATACAGAAAAAAATAGATTTCGTTATCTATTCTATAAAACAAATCCCATATTTACTAGTTTATACCCTTTGATTTTCAGCCAATCAAGCCCCTTTATTAAATGGAGTGTTGGGTCGAATGGGGTATTACATTTTGGGGTTTCATTCAATAGAAAATATCAATTCTTAAATCTACAATTATTTTCCTAAATGTATCATTTGTTTTTAAATGATTATTGTTTATGCAGAGAAAGTGGCTCTTGCTTAAGCGAAGTACAACCTCGATTAAATTTAATACGTTTTCATCTAAAATCAAATTTTAATTTTACTTGAATTAAGAAATAATTTGCTTTTTATAAGAATTTTCTATTAAATTTACATCGGAATACTTGATTTATTTGAGTAAAGGTAAGATTAATTCGATATCATTCTTGCTTGAATGTAGATTATTACTAAATTCATTATAGTCTTATACGAAATATTCTTTATTACATGGTCTTCTCAGCTGAAACATTGCACTGTTGACCTTCAACTAAATATTCTATAATATTCTAGAATAATGTTTGTATATCTATGTATGTATCAACATTTTCAATTATTTTGTTTTCTCCAAATACATTAAAATGTATTTTCCCAAAGATTTTAAATAATATAGGTTCCGCGGTTTTTTCAATTTAGATATTTAAAAAAATTGTATATTGTATAATTAGGAGGTAAAGTAATGCATTCCCGACGATAGTGGAAATTGGCGGACGAGGCGATAGCCGAGTCCGGCAACCACGGGAGTCCGGGAATGCACTTTTCCTCCGAACTGTACAATTTAACGTATGTTGTTTATTCAAAATTTCATCCTTTGTTGCTCGCGGTTTTCCATTTCACTGTATGACTACTATAATAATTACATAAATGTAATAAATAAAAATGCTAGGTTGAGCTTATCAGTAATTGTCATAAGTTTAATCAGATATTTGATAGTTCATTAGAAAAATTTCCATCAAAAGAAAATGTTAATTTTTTAAAATGACAATTTTTCTAGTAAAATTATAAAATTGGTTTTGTAAAAAAATTCTTATATTTATGCTCAAACTATCGTTTGAGCATAAATATAAGAATTTTTAATATTCAAGGCACGCCGCAGCCGCTTGCTGTGATATGTATGTCCTTAAGTTGCTTCAAATAAGCATTGCTTAGTTAAATTAAAAGAAAACATAATAAAATATAAAAACATATTTTAATAAACGAGAAGGGCCTAGTAAATTCTAGCAAAACTTTCTTAACTAATAACATATTTTACATTCAGTTGCTAATATTTAGCAAGCTCTATTTAAAATTATTTATTAATTTAGCAATATTTCTAAATTACAGCGACCATTTTTTGCAATAAACACACACTCGCTTAATTCTATAACGTAATGCTTTTAATAAGCAAGCCTTGCTAAACTTACGCATGCGCATCAATATCTTAAAACTGATTTAAAACCGAAAATATTTATGATTTCAGACCTTCTTGTTCTGTTGAGTTGAGAACGTCCTAAGTGCTAGTTTGATTTTTGTGTTTTAATACATTTTTAAAGTTTCTTATTGTGGAAAAAGTGAGAATACATTTATGTAAGTATTAATTGTGTAATAAATTGTGTGTCTAAAATCTCTTAAGAATTCTCGGCGTTTCTGTTTCTTGATCCAACCGGATTATTTTTAATGTAAATCTGCAACATCAATTATGTTGTAGGAAAACGCCGTGTGCATCACCATCTTTGTGTCCTTCTTTTTGTTGAGAAGTGCGTAATTTTTTTTGTTGTGTATAAGTAGGAATAGTGGGGGTTTCCGAAATGCGATTTTAAATGCACATTTTGTAGAATACGGATTTTTGTGATAAATTACGTTTCATTAAAATCATAAAAATATTTAAATTCGGACCATTCAAACAATACGTATTTAAAATGCACGCAAGAACTACGTCGCATGCAGCTTTTCAAATGTCACTTCGCTAAATGTGCATTTTGCATTTCGGACGCATCCAGTGTCTATTTAATTTATAGTTTTATTTGTTAAAATTGTAATGATTCAAATATAAATATTTAATTATTTCAATACGTAGTTTAAAGTGTGATGTTTTATATTTGATTAATTTGGAACAGCTTCGTCATTTTGAATAATAAAAATTTGTACTTAAAATTGCAGAAATTTGGTAATAAACTAGTGACACTAAAAGCATAACTATTTTTAATATATTAACATTTAGCCTGTATTAAAACACTGAAAAACACTGCAAAAGGGCGCCTCAAAGAATTCAAAGATTTATCAAATCCGTTAAAGTCAAACGAGATAATTAATAGGTGACCTCTTTTGAAATCAGCGAATGGCCGTAGATTAGTAAGTCATTTAAAACTAAAACGAAATTTATTTATTACAATAATTACAATTATTATATATTTTCAGATCGATATTGACTTCCAAATTTTGTATCCGGGCTCAAATTTTTTCCTATTTAAAAAATGGGAAAATTTTAGTAAAAAAGCCACCCTTACTCTTAGCTAAGAAAATTAAATTTAAGGGAGTGTTTGAAGAGCTGAAGTCTCTTTCTTTCAGTCTCCGTTGTACACCGTTGAAATCAAATGGAACAACACTGCAAAAGGGCGCCTTAAATAATTTAAAGATTCATCAAAAAATACATTGAAAGCAAACGAGATGATTACCAGTTGACATCTTTTGAAATTTATTTATTACTTAAACACAATTATTATAAATGTTCAGATCGATATTGGTTTTCAAATTTTGTAACCGGACTCAAAATTTATGCTTTTTCAAAAATGGAAAAATTTAAGTGAAAAATTCCCCTAATCTTATTTAAAAAACTAAAATAAGGGAGTATTTGAAGTAGTTTACTTAAATAATTTAATATTTTATATTATATTTCTCTAAACTTCCTAAGTCAAACTATATTTTGAGCTCCTAATTAATCTAATTAATTAACATTAATTCTCTCCCTATTTCCAGACTACAAAAATATCAAACTTACTACATTCATCTACTACATTTGAAAGCCTGGTAGAAGAATAACCAGCAAGAAAACATCATTTTTTAACTTTTTTTAACTTAATGCACCACCTTACAGCTTTTATTCGGGATTATTGCGAACGGTAATCAAATTTCTGTATTAGTTTTAATAAATTCATTTAAGATTTTTAATTTGGTGAATTTTGAAATTATTTATAGTCTTTATTATAATGCCATTATATTATAAGTATTATTGCCTTTATGTCTTTAATAGACTAACTTTGTATAATATATATATTTTATATATATACATTGAGTTCCTATTATCTAATTAACATATTTTCTCTCTCTATTTTTAGACTTCTTCAAAATTAAAGCCTGTTATAAAAATAACTAACAAATTCAATATTTGGAAACCGTAATACACAATTCAGCAACATTGTAATCATGTTGAATTGTTTCATGTTTTCAATCATTTCAAACAACCAATATTTATGTATGACATTTAAAATTAACGCATTTTATAAAGACTTCTGATGAATATAAATGTCAATCTAGTTGTCCATCAGTGTTTAAAAATATATCATCATTCAAGCGACATTTAATCAAGAACCACGAGAATGAAAATAATACCTTTCCGACAAATTCGACAATACCATTGATGTCTGAATCCAAAAATAATTGTAAGCTTACTGAGGTGCACAACCTTAAGGGTTCCAAAAAGGTTTTACAAGAAAATAATATTAACATAGAGCAATTTAAAAAACAGTTAAAGACTGAGTGTTGGCTTTTGTTTCAAAAATGTCTAGTAATAGTAATTTTACAAATACGCTACTTGAAACTATACTAAACCATCTGACAAAAGACGTCTTTAAAGTGATATTTACTGGATGGCATAAAGTGTAAACAACCAGCGCTCATTTAAAAAAAACTTTATTATAATTGAGGCTTTATTACTATAATATAATATTACTATAACTATTATTATAATTAGATTAATTTTATATTTATATTATTATAACATTATATTACCAAATATTTTATTATTATTAATATTATAATTATGTCTATTATTTTATATAAATTGAATTTGAATTAAAAACGAAATATACTGTTTTAAAAATTATATTATATTATGCATTTTTATTACTACATAATTCTCATAGTCTCATACTACAAAATACTCATTTCGTAAAAATAAATATTTTCTTAGTACATATTTCAAATATGAAGCTGCAGTTAAAATTAATTTTGGTAAAATTTAAAGCGTCTTAGTTCACATACCAATTTCTATGCAATAATTGAAAATTTTTATCAAAAGCTAATTATGATATTTCTTAATTCAATTATAATTGAATTAAGAAAAAGTTTGCTTTTGATAATAATTTGCTATTAAATTTAAATCGGAATATTTGCTTTATTTGAGAAAGTGCAAGATTAATTTAATACACCTTCATCTAAAATCTAATTTTAATTTTACTTGAATTAAGAAATAATTTGCCTTTGATAAGGATTCCTATTAAATTTAAATCAGAATACTTGTTTTATTTGAGAAAGGGCAAGATTAATTTAAGATCATTTTTGCTTGAATATAGATAACCCATATTCTATATTCAAGCAAGAATGATATCGAATTAATCTTACCCTTTCTCAAATAAAGCAAGTATTCCGATGTAAATTTAATAGAAAATTCTTATAAAAAGTAAATTATTTCTTAATTCAAGTAAAATTAAAATTTTATTTTAGATGAGGACGTATTAAATTTAATCGAAATTGTACTTCGATTAAGCAAGAGCCACATTCTTGGCATAAACAATAACCATTTAAAAATAAATGATAAATTTAGCAAAATAATTCTAGATTTAAGAAATGATATCTTCCATTGAATTTAAAATGAGTTTCTTAATAGAAGAAAAACGAAAATGTATTATATTATTCGACGCATTTTTCCATTTAATCAAGGGGCTTGATTAGCTGAAAATCAAGGGGTAAAAATTATTAAATATAGCAAGTTTTCTTTAATAATAGCAATCTTTTTTTTCTGTGAAATGTGTCTAGTATACCTCCACGTGGTAACACCCGGGCAACGATGTGAAGCATCGGCGAAATACTAGAGGCGAGTGCAATACACTATAAATGAGCAATGAGCAGAACAAATAAGGAAACTAATACCCCAGGTGGTACACCTGTTGCTCAGGTAAATCCACCCTCTTCGGAGGTCGGTCTCATGGATTCTGGGGGAGACCAGCCATTGCTATACTACAATTATTTTAACCAATCCCAAGACATGTTGGTAAATAAACAAGCTCATTTGAGTGAAATAGAAAAGGATAATTCACATCCCTTCCAGAGGAGTAACAAAGTCGCATATTCTCCGAAAAGAGGCGGTAGTCCCTCCATTGAGGCCAGCAGCCACAACACTCGTTTTACAAACGAAGAAAAGCTTCACAATGAATTGTGTAAAGCTAATAATGCATTAGTTGAAGCCAACAATATAAATAAGCAACTGAATGTTACAATTGCATGGATGCAGGAGCGTATGAAGAAGCTTGAAAACGAAGTTAAAGCTCTTAAGCCAAAGGAGGACATCGGTTCTACTCCTAACCAGAATACAACTCCACAAGAGTATCATACGGATGAAGAAGAACTAGCTCGAGAAACTGAGTGGATTAGAGTTAAAGGTGGGAGAAAAAAAAGGAGACGGAATAATACGCCCTCCCCACCTCAATTAAAGGATAATGTTCCAAATATTATCCAGAAACAACCAAAAAAAATACCTCCACCACCACCAATAGTAATAGATGAAGTCAAAGACTACGATGTACTCTATGAAAAAATAAAAACAATAACTGCTACTGATAAGTTTAATGCAAAGGTGATGAATGGAAACACCATCAAAATAAACTTAGAAGATGCTGAAACATACAGAAAATTGACAAAAATGTTAAATGAAGAAAAACGTGCTTGGCACACGTTTGAAGATAAACAAACCAGACCAATTAGGGTCATGGCTAAAAACTTACACTCTACGTGTAAACCAGATAAAATAATTGATGACTTGAAAGCAAAAGGATTTAAGGCAACTGAAGCATCGATTAAGCTAAAACGGAGAGGCAAAGTACCTCTCAACATGTTTATGTTGACCTTCGATGAAGATATCGAAAAAATTTATCAAATTAAGTACATCTTGGGGTGCAAAGTGGTTATTCAGCCTCTAAGAAGGTCTAAGCTTATACCACAATGTAAACAATGTCAAGCCTATGGACATACACAAAAATATTGCAATAGGGAACCTAGGTGTGTCAAATGTTTAGGTAAACATCATACCAAAGATTGTGTAAAATCCCAAAATGTTCAACCTAAATGCGTTCACTGTGGAGAAAACCATCCGGCTAACTACAGAGGATGCAGCGTTGCTATTGAACTGCAAAATATCAAAAATAAGAACGTGATTGCTAAAAATCCAAGTTCATTCAGGAAACAAGCGGTTAAGATGAACCGACCCGAAGTAAATCGTAGAGTGTCGGGAACTACTCAAGGACAATTTGGTAAAATGACTTATGCTCAAGTAATGATGAGCAACGGAAATCCAGGAAAAACTGCTCAAAATGACGATATAAGTCAAACACTTAAATTAATTTTAAGCAGACTAAATACATTTGATGAGCGATTACAGAAACTAGAGTACAGCACTAAGGGAGCCATCCCTAAACAGAAAAATGGCCAAAGATCTTAGAATCTTATGTTGGAATGCCAATGGACTGATGCAACATCAACAAGAACTGCAAGTGGTCCTGGACACAGAAAAAATCGTTGTATGTCTCATCACGGAAACACACTTCACTAGACAATCAAACATTAAATTTAAAAATTATCAAATATATAACACGATTCACCCTGGAAACACTGCTAAAGGAGGTAGTGCTGTTATAATTAGAAATAGTATTCATCACTATGAGGAGTTAAAATATGAAACGGAAGAAATACAAGCAACTGCTGTTATTGTCAAATCCAAAAGTAGTTATATTTGTATTGCTAGTATTTACTGCCCACCGAAGCACTCAATGAAAGAAAAAGATTATCTCGAGTTCCTCAGTAAATTAGGAAAACGATTTGTACTTGGAGGAGACTTTAATGCAAAAAATGTCCACTGGGGATCCAGATTAACAACAACTAAGGGTAAAGAACTCCTAAAAGCTATCAGAAAATGCAGTTGTGAAGCCCTCTCAACTGGAAAACCAACCTACTGGCCAACTGATTCAAATAAAGTGCCAGATCTGATTGATTTCTTTATAATAAAGAACATATCTGTAAATTATGTACAAGTAGATGAAAGCCACGACTTAAACTCTGATCATTCACCAATACTTCTAACGTTAAGTGAAAAAATCATTCAGAAAGAAAGAAACCCTTTCCTAGTAAATAATCACACTAATTGGGCATGCTTTAGACTATCGCTAGAAGAAAAAATTAACTAAATGGTTCCATTAAAGACTGAAGAATAATTAGACAAAGAAGTTCACAAATTTGTAAACGATATACAGGAATCAGCTTGGGAAAATACTCCTGAAATTAAAACGAAAATCAAGGGAAACAATTACCCTATGGAAATTAGGGAACTCCTCGCAGAAAAAAGAAGAGCGAGAAGAGTATGGCAGCAAACAAGGGCCCCCCAAGATAAAACTCATTTGAACAACCTCACTCAACAATTAAGAAGAGAGATCAAAGAATTGAAAGATGAATCAATCAGCAACTATTTAAGAAAATTAACTAATGATAACAGTACTGATTATTCTCTTTGGAAAGCAACCAAAAGAATCAAAAGACCAATAATGCAGATTCCCCCAATAAAAATAGCAGGTGAGAAATGGGCTAGAAATAATGAAGACAAAGCTCGAGAATTTGCCGAACACCTCGAAAAAATATTCCAGCCACATGAAGACCAAACGTTGGAAGCCGAGATAATAACTGAACAAGCTGTGCAAGAAAGTAAAGAAATCCTACCCACAACACCAAAAGAAGTCATGCGTGAGATAACAGCTAATATGAATACAAAAAAAGCTCCTGGGTACGATCTTATTACTGCAGAAATCTTAAAAGAACTGCCAAGGAAAGCTCTGGTGAAACTCATCAATCTTATAAATGCAGCATTTAGAATCAAATGTGTACCAAGCTTATGGAAAATTGCAGAAGTAATTATGATCCCAAAACCTGGGAAACCACCATACATAATATCGTCTTATAGGCCAATTTCGCTATTGCCAGTCATGTCCAAACTCTTTGAGAAGCTTCTGGTAAAAAGATTAAATCCGATAATCGAGAGTAAAAACTTGATCCCAAATCATCAGTTCGGTTTTCGCAACCAACACTCAACAATTGATCAAGTACACAGAATAACCAGTATAATTGAGAAAGCATTAGAGGAGAAAAAAGTCTGTTCAACAGTATTTCTAGACGTTGCACAAGCGTTTGATAGAGTGTGGCATGAAGGACTTAACCACAAGTTAAGGAATCTTCTACCAATGCAATTTGCTAAGATACTAGAATCATACTTGAAAGATAGGTTCTTCAGGATTAAGTTAGATGATACATTTTCTGAATTGAAAGAAATCAATGCAGGAGTTCCACAGGGCAGTGTATTAGGGCCGGTTTTATACCTACTATATACTTATGATCTTCCTACATTAGAAAACAACACAGTGGCAACTTTTGCAGATGATACGGCGATCTTAGCTGTTGGAAAAAGCAACGAAGAATCAACACAGAAGTTACAATCAGCTATAACTCAAATATATAAATGGACAAAAAGATGGAGAATAAAACTAAATGAAGCTAAATCAGTTCACATCAACTTTACAAACAGACGAATCGAACATATTCCGATTACCATAAATCGGGAAATAATACCGCATGCGAACACAGCTAAGTATCTCGGCATGACCCTGGATGCTAAACTACGATGGAAAGCACACGTCAAGAAGAAAAGTGAAGAATTAAGACTTAAATACAGAAAAATGTATTGGCTGATGGGAAGGAACTCTTCTTTATCAACATACAACAAGCTTCTACTTTATAAGCAAATATTGAAACCGATTTGGACTTATGGTATTCAGCTTTGGGGTTGTACCAAACAGAGCAACGTAAATATCATCCAAAGATTTCAGAATATGGTATTAAGGAACATCGTTGATGCACCTTGGTATGTTAGGAACAATGACCTTCATAGGGACCTTAAAATGAACCTCATCTTAAATGAAATCCAGGAAAAAGCACGGAGACATGAAGAAAGGCTCCGCCAACATGTGAACATTGAGGCAACTCAGCTCCTAAGCATCACGAATTTAGTTCGCAGACTTAAAAGAACCAAACCTTTTGAGCTGGTGTGATTGTCAGTTTAAGCAGCATTATGCTGAGCTAAAATCCACAACAAAGATGTGGTTTACATCAATTTACCAAACACTATGGAATGCCAATGGGAAGAAGCCATAGATTAATTTAAGTTAGTAAATTAAGTCAGAAACAAATTGCTAATTAGTCCAGGAGACTAGATTGTAATTACATAAAATAAATAAATAAAATTTATTTTAAATTAAAAAAAAAAAAAAAAAAAAAAAAAATTATTTTTAATATTATTTTTTAACAAAAAAACTATTTTCATTTTTTACTTTTCCCACTATAGAAAGTTATATTTGGTAAGTATTGTAGTCGCGAAAAAAAATTTGTTGGTTGCAGAATTTTACATTTCTCGACGAATTAGGTTACTTTACGGTCCTTATAAAAACTATTTTCATTTTTTACTTTAAAATTTTTCTTTTCCCACTATAACAAAATTATATTTGGTAAGTATTGTAAGTATTGCAGAATTTTACGTTTCTCGACGAATTGGGTCCTCAAGGCCCTTCCAGTTATACATTTTTATTATTTTTGTTGTGCCTCAATTTGTGTTTACTTTTAGTTTCATTCGAGTCTCGAATAGAGGGGATTGTAGTGAAAGAGAAAAATGCCAAACAGATTTTCTTAAAAACGGGAAAGTCGATTTTTTGTTCTGTTGTTGTGTAATTTCATCCATATCTACCAGTTCAGAAAATTTGAAGTCGATTGAAGCACTACGTGGATAACCTCAACAAATAAAATTTAATATCAAAATTTGCGAAGAAATATTTTTCTACAGTTTATACATCTTCCAAATTCCAACAATTGTTTCGTAGGAGTCTTTATAAGATAAAATTAATAGGTAACCGTGAAACATGGAATATTAATTTCTAAATTTACCTAAAATACTTTACTGGTAGCAAACAATATCGTCAACTAAAATATATCTAGTAAGCTTTAAAATATAAACTATTTCTGTGACGTTTTATTGACATTTTGTTGATTAATATTGAATTGTTTTAATACCTTAAAAGTATTATATCTGAAAAATAAATTTTTTTGATATTAATGGTCGTTACAAAAAGGATTTTCAACAATATACTAGAGATGTGGAACCGGATCTAATTGTTAGGGGTCGAAGATGAAAAATTGCGAATGACATTTCAACTACTGTTCAACAAGTTTCAGTTCTAAATAATCTAGCATTAATTGTGAGTCTGTGATTTGGCGGATTGAAAGTAGAAGCGCAATAATATTGTTATCATCAATTGTGATATTGAGGAAGGATCCGTTTGCGTTGCTCAAAATAACGGAAAATCTTCTGTCAAATGTAAATGGTTGGTTTGGTGATTTTTAACAGTTGGTTTTGTGATCTATTGGGAAAAGTATCGTTCGAGGAGTCGGACAGACCTTATTTTTTTTTGGTAAGCAATAGAAGAAAAATAAACGACGAATCAAAGAAAGGTAAATATTGCACAGAGTGGTGTTTTTGAAGCAAAGCAAACGTTAATGTTAGTTGTTGAAATTTTGTCGTTGCCGTAAAAGCAAATTTTTATTAGATAAACCAAAGTAATGATTCTAAAATATGAAAATAACATTAAAATAATATTAATTGATTTTTGGTAATTTTTCTTACAATATAAATTTATATTCGTAAATGTTTTTGCTTCGTTCTCGGAAACATCCAGTAAAACAACAATTGGCAATCACATCTGATAAACAAAATATTATTATAATACTTACAGGTAACGCAATTTTCGGTTTCTTCAAAATTGTAGACTTTCGTTTTGTTGAGTAATGGTTTGTAATCTACAAAATCGACGGAATTAAGGAGGTCCTTAAAAATATCGAAATACTCGAACCAAATTTAAATGACTATACGATTTTCCGCTTCGGTGGCGTTATCAACTTCACAAAAACTCCAAACATAATCTAGTAGTAAAAATTTCACTAAGGAAACCGACAAACTGAGAATCTTTATGGGCCCAAATTCAGGAGGTTTAGAAAAATGCACCGCCAGGTCACAGATCAATTACGTCTGGAAGCAAAAGGGTTTCCCAACCAAATATTGCATTTTTCTAAATTATTAATTTTTTTAATTAAGTAGCTTAATTAAAATGCCAGCCAAAACCACAACTACGACTTTTTTTCTGTAAACTGTGCTGTTCAAGCTAAGAATTATAACTACATATATTTACATACCTATGAGTTATTTAAATTAAATTAAAAACTGCAATAAAAACCTTGCTTCGAATTTTAAAGGTCAAAATATGTTTTAATTACTGTGACTTAATTATAATAATACCATACAACTCTCTATAAATTAAAAATAATTTCACATTTAAAAATGGTCGCTTTCATATTTCGAACATATATTGGAATTAAAAATTTTTACATAAACTTGGAAGGATTGTCGATGGCGGTCGCAGCATTGAGGTCCAGAATTGTTTAAGACTTATTCGCGTAGTCCCCAAATTTTGAAACATCACGGCTCGCAACGATGACAGGTTGCGTAAAATTTCTGGAATCAAATATTCAGTCCATTCACTTGAGGCTACATATATAACTCCATTATTATGTTGGGAATAACATTCACGGTGATAGGACATTCCTTCGTTTGGCACATATAAAAATTAAAACAATTGACAATATCTGATTGTCTTTTCTACATTAAGAATTTTGAGAGTCGAAACAATCTTAAAATATACGAAAGATTTCGAAATTTATAAATTTAAGAATTTTTTTTACAAATTTAAGAATTTAAATATTTTGAAGGCTTTTACAATTTTATAGAATTAACAATTCTATATAAGAGATAACAAGAAATACCAACGATTTTAATAAATTTCATGAAATTAAATAATCTTATTTGTTAAATTCCAAAATACTAATTATTTTAAGAATATTTTGAAGAACCCTGTTTTACGAATTAAAATCTTATTAATTTTAAGAATTTCAAGAAATTAGCGAATTTTTTTATTGGAAGAATTTTAAATGTTTCAAGCATTTAAAAATTTAGAGGATTTTTAAAAGAAGTTAAAAAAACTAATTTACAAATTAAATTGTATCTTTTTTTCCTAAGATAAGCAGCATAACACTGGAGTTATGAGAAATTGTCTAAATAAATTTGACATAAAGTAAAGCTAGCCGACACTAGGAAATTTCGCTTATGATTTTGCTGATCGGTACACTTCTCAACGCGAAAAAGTTTAAAATCTAACGAACATACTCTGGCAACATACTCTGAATATCATTAATACTGCGTATGATTTCGTCCTTAAGCTCTGCAGTCGTTTCGGGCTTATTGGCATAGACAGAGTGAGAAACAATAGCTATATTGCGAAAAAAGTTCTAAAGAACACATTATGTTACGAAACAACCAATATTAAGGTCTATGCCAATAAGCCCGGGAGTTGTAAATGAGAATTTTCGTTGAGTGTTTAGATTTGGTGAATATAATTCGCTAAATCACTACGGTCTTACCTTGTACTATATGAATAAGGTGTAATTTTTATTTTTGTGGTTTGGTCGTAGCTACCTGATGAGTAGACCAACTTTTTATCAGTATGAAACCAAACTACCAATAAAGGAGCTTAAAGAAAGTTTTCATTTTTTGAAAGAGTATATACATTGTTTAACCCATAGGAAAATTACATGGGGAGTGATATTTCTATTTTTTGGGGTAGACATATTGTGATTAAATGGCCTTTTTATTTTACTGACTGGAAAAGTCATAAATATAGTATTGTTAATGCTATTAAAATAATATATTTTTTGTCTAAACGCTCAGAAAAATGCCAAAAATTCACGGAAAATTTTGATACACACATCCTGTGTTGCCGGGGGAGTCCTGGTGCGCGTTTGGCGGATATTGTATTTCATACATAAATGGCATTTATTCAAGAACCCAATGAAATAAAAAAAAATATTATTTCGACAAATTTTCCCGTGTTTAATTTAAAAAACAAAATCGGTAGTCTTGTTGAATCATCCTTTAATATTCAAAACCAACCGCATAGGTTTTATAGTAGAAGGTAGTTCCAGAAATTTCAACTGACATTAAATCGAAGAAATTGGTGTAAAAAGTCCAAGAATTACGTTATCGATTCATAAATTTCATCTTTGAACACCGAATTTCTGGTAATTTTACCGCAGATTTATTTGAAAGCTGAATTTTTGGAAAGAAACCTTAATTTTTATTTTATTTTTACTGCTCCCAATAACATTATTCTTCATCGTTTTTCATCTTACAACCTAAAATATGTCTGAACCCATGTTCCTATTTTCTCCAAGAATTTTGAAACCTTCAAAAGGAAAGAAAAAATTAAAATCATTTTTAAAATTTATTGAGCATTAGAATTATGTTCGATTATCTCACTGATCACAATTTTCACCAATTATTTGGTTTAGTGGACTTTATTTTTTTTCGCTCGCACTTACTTCAATTAAATTTTGTGTTCCCTTATCTCGTTGAATTTCAATGAAAAAAAAAAGATTCTTGTGATTTCTTTAAATGTGACACAGTTTACTTTTTATTTAATTTACGAAAGGTTACACGTTTCTGTTTTGATTTTCACACAAAGTAACAAATTATTTTCTTTTAATTTTCCGTTTTGGAGATCTTGCAATGGTTGCCGATAAGAAGTGAGTAACAAAAAAAACTTGTTGGAGAATTTATCTAAAACAAAAAATTTGCTGACATTAATCGGGGACCACAGAAAATACCAAAAAAAATTACAATAACTTACTCGGGCAATACAGAAAAACTACAATAATTGCTAAATTAGAGAAAAGTACTGATATTACAAAAGGTACTAACTTATTTCAAATAAGAATTAGAATACGACTGGTTTGACAACTAGAATGAAATGTCAGTATTTTAATTCTTTGTTTTGGATGAATTATTGTACAGTAAATTGAGATAAGTATCACATAACAGCAAAACCTCGTTTAACGTTACCCCGTTTAACGTTGATTCACTTTAACGTTATTTTCAATTTATACATTTTTTTTCATAGAAACATTTTTTAAAATAAAAATAAACATTTTTTTTGGTTCTTTTGTTCGAATTTCCGAGAATCAAAATAAAAATAAAATATATATTTAAAAAAAAATAATGTTTTAATTTAAATCAGGGTTTCGAACCGAACCCGAACCCGAACCTCGAACCCGCTCCGGTTCAACGATTTTTAGTAATTTTTTCGAACCTGAACCTGAACCCGAACCCAACATTTCGCGGGTTCGATTCAACCGGGTTCCGGGTTGACAAAAAAAAAATCGCATATTATGTATACATATACAGTAGAAATCGGATAACACAAAATCGAGGAGAACAACAAAATATTTCGTGTTTTCAGAATTTCGTGTTGAGCGAAAATAATATGAAGAAACAGTGGAGCTGGGAACAAAATAATGTTCTTGTTATCCGATATTTCGTGTTATCCTTTTTCGTGTTAACTGAATTCCCCTGTATATTATTTATCATAATCGAACAATTTAGACAGCTGGACTAACTTTGAACTAAACGTATAACAGGAGTTTACTCTTTATGAATCCTTTTCACGGGTCCACAAGAAGAAAAATATTATGGAATAGCTAGTGGGAAAACCATAAAATTGAAATTCCACTTTTATAAGAAGCTGCAAAAGTTGTGTTAGCGATTCCTGCAACGAAAGTCAGTTAAGTTTATTTTAGCACCACAATGGGTACACCTTCAAGAAGAATCATTAAGATATATCCTATTCGTCAAACTAAACGAAATGTTTTTAATGAAATATAGATTTTTTTTAAATATCTGTGAAGTTTTATTTTTTTACTAATCCGAACCCGAACCTGAACCTGAACCCGAACCCAATTATTTTCTTGCTTTGAACCTGTACCCGAACCCGAACCCAAAATTTTGCGGGTTCGAAACCCTGTTTTAAATTCATTATTTTTTCGATTTTAGTTAAATAGGGACATCTTCGAATTCAAATACATAATTCAATTACACAAAAAAGAGGTATGAAGAGGAAATATTATTGTAATTTTGAATTACTGTGATTTTTTACATTAATATGTAAATAAATATTTGAATTTAATAAAATATGTTTTATTCACCTATCTTGTTGTTTTGCAAGAGATCCATGCCTCGTTTAACGTTGATTTGGATTACGTTATTTAATTTTGGAACGCATCCTTAACGTTAAACGGGGTATTACTGTATTTACATTATAAACAAATGATTTCCTAAATGATTCAGGTAGAATAAATTTAAGGAGATTACAAAACGTTAAAATGAAACCAATCTGAATCATAATTCATAGCGTACTCAATTGTGTTAAATAAATTGATTGTAATTACAAAAAGAAATATGTGTTTGTTGTCATTCCAGAGTGAGAGCTTTGAAATTGTGATGCTACAAAACACATAAGGAATTTAATGATTAGAATTTTGATTCGTTTGTATGTTAAATTCTTAAGGTAAACCAATAACTTATCGTCGGTTCAGAAATGGACTTCTCACAAAATAACATATTAGTTTAAGACTTGTATCAGAAAGAGATTTTTCCCATAAACTGTTGATTTCTCAAAATATATTTATTACAGTTAAAGTTAATAAATAAAAATAAAAATGAACCACTGTTTACCTCAAGCATTTCGTCCTATGAAACCAAAATCGGTCGCTCGTTGAACGTAAGCAATATATTCGCAACAGAACAGTCGATTTAGTACAAAGGAAGCAACAAGAATAAACCAAAAAAAAAATGTTAGTAAAATTCTAAAATTACCCCACCGATATTTCTATACCCGGTGAAATGGTGAAAATGCAATCAAAATTTGTTAAATAACAAATGATAAAATTTCATGAATATCGAAATTTGCGTTGATTACTGAATATATGTGTATTACATATACTTGCAAAATAAATAAAAATAAGCCAAGTTATGATAAAATACTCAACATCAGAAACGATTTAAAAATGTCACGTCTGTTAACTATAAAATTGACAGTTATTCAATTATTTAATATCATTATAACCAGACCATACTTATATGTTCCCCATCCAGACACCTTACACATTTCGAAACGCATTACAACATTTCATTTTATAATATCTTTTGACAAATGAAAACATAATTCCTTGATATTACCCAACAGAAATTGTAAATGTAGAAATAACGCAAACAAAATAAAAAAATAAAAATTTAAATTAAAAAGGATAAATAATGAACGATGCTTTGCTGAATAAAATACAACACGGTGGGTGGTATACGTTTTACAAAAAGAAAAAAGAAAAAAAATAATAATTTTCAAAGCTTTGTTTCGAAAAACGAGTATGTACACATAAAATATGACAGTGCAAGGTTTTAATTTGAAAATTACTTTTTAATGTTTTTTATTTGTTGCTTATAATAACGCAATATAATTTATATTGTTGGAGGTTGGTTGGTGGATAGATAAGCTCTTCATTTTGTTTTATTTTATTTTTATTTTTTCAGTTGTAAGTTCTGTTTTGTTACAATTAATTCTGCATTTATTGTTGCTAAATATTATATTCATACCTGTAAATATGTGTAGTACGACTGCTGTAGCTTTACTTATAGTCGAGATTATATGGAGTAAATTGTGCATCCGTTTTTAATTTGAATTCTGGAAGAAATTCAGTTCTTACTACTTATTTCTTAATAAGTTTAAAACACTTTTGAAATTATGTTGGTAATACAGCAAAACTAGCATAATCTCTCACCTTTAGTTAACAGTTTAACTTCTTAAACAATGGCTTAGAATTATAACTATATAAATTAAATTAAATTAAATTTAGTCTATTAGTCTACCCTTTGCGCTCACCGAATTTTTCAGTCGAGAGAAGCAGAAACTTGGGTTTGAATATGCCCATCGAAATTTTGTCGAAAGATCAGCAATATTCAAGTTTCTCTCATAACAGTATGCCAATAGAGCATAAATTATGTTTTTATGCTCAATTTCTTGTCATTTTATGTAGAATATTTTGACAATTAAAATTATATAAAATATTCAGGTTTTTTTTGCAAAACATTTTCTTTTAAATGTGTTTAATACTATCAGAAAGTAAAAGAAAGACAGAGAGAGTGATTCCTATGCCTTGTTAAATTAAACCTTTCTCTGGTCTGGTGCCCGCATTTTAACTGCTGCACAGACGTTCGAATTCATCTGATAATATTAAATCCTTGATAAGAACTTTTTGGACCACGGGTCGTTTCGGTTGCAGCATTTTCGCACATCGTTTCGGTAAAAATTTTGAAAATACAATTATAAATTTTAAAATAAATATTTTTAAACAGAAGTAAACATGATCGACTGACTTAAAAGTCAAAGCACAATTTATATTAGTAGATGTACAAAAAAATGAACAAATCGCTTTGAACGCGATGTAAAATCCAAATGGCCCCACCACCTCTCCTTCAGGGAATAACGCACACGAAAAATTACAAGACACATGGTAAGGAACGATCAAATATGGCGGCGATTATCTATTCGATCACATGTTTGAGCTCTTATCAACAATTTGGTCTATAGAGGACATCTCAGAAGTGGAAGACTGTTCTTATCTATCCACTTTCTCATTCCAGACAAACCGAAAATGTATTACAGAGGTCTACATAAAAAATGTATTATATAGTTAACAAGTGAATCTAAATATAAAGTTTAAAATTTTCATTAAAATCTTACAGAAACCAAACGAAAATAAACCTTAATTTCAAAGATAACTGAATAGGAATTATTATAAAATCATAAAATTAAAACATGACTTCCGGTCCATTACAAAGGATTTGTTATTTCACGTTTTTCTCCATATATTTACAAGCAAGTAATACAAGCTCTTTTTAAAATTCCCTATAGATTATTCTTAACTATGTTTCAAAGTTGATAAATTTTTGACCATTCACGCACAAATCAAATTATACTATTTTTAAACACTAAGCCGTAAAAGTAATATTTATGCTTCATCAGAAACAAATTATCAAGCGATGATGATTTTAAAAAAATTATATGCATTACGGCGACAAAATTACAAGTTTAACTAAAATAGATTTCACATCGATAAGCGGAATAAGTGTACTTCTCGGTAAATTTGTTTGTTCGATTCAAAAGTGATTTAAAACTCAACTACTTATCGAGTATTTTTTTAATTTACTCTTATTTACTCTTCAAACCATCCGATTTACATTCAACGATATTCAACGTCCGCAAAAAAGATGAGACACAACATAGAAAAAGCTATAAAGACTAAAAGAGGAAAATTAATCATCTGCTTAAAAGATTGAAAACTTAATGCACCAGAAACAAACCCAAAAATCGCGGTCTGCTTTATTTTGTAAATGTAGATCAAGGATTCCACCTAGCGTAAACATTTTAAACCGAGCTTCGTGATAATTTGACTTTAAGATTGTTGATAAAAAGTATTTTTCGTTACTAAACAAGAGGTTTAGATATATTTCCACTTTAACAATACCAATTTTAATTTAAAAAACCAATTTCCAATTACCTGATTGTAATTTTATCAGTAGCATCCCTTTGATCAGTTAGCAAGAAAATATTAAATGTGAAATATGTCCCGTCTTTTTATTAGGTATCAATGAGGGATTCTCCAATCGTTAATAGTTGCAAGTTAAAATCATGTAGAGCAGGTATATATAATGCTATGTTTTTGCCTTGTCAATCACGGTTCGAATCTCTGGATTGTGAATAAAAACAAAACAATTCAATATAGTATTACCAACAAATTTATTTATTGAATATAAAACTTAATACAACAAAATTTATTACAATAATTCACAAAATCACTTTATTTTAATATTTGCACAATTTCACTGACCACTTTTACTTTTTATTTCGCACTAAAACACTTTTTAAATCACTTTTTAATTTTCACGATTGTAGTGTTTTTTTATTCGCTCCGGATAGCTGCTATCGAGAGCCGTCATATAAAAAATGGCTCCCGATAGCGCTCCGTATAAATAGGTAGAGCCAAATATTTTTTATATGAAGTTTTTGGTAAACAATTGAATTAAAAATGATAGTTTGATGTTAAATAAGTTTAGTTTACCAATAAATAGCACGTAAAATTTAAATTTAGGCGTAGAAAAACGACGGCTCTCGATAGCAGCTATCCGGAGCGAATAAAAAAACGCAGCTAATATCGCTTACCAAATACTAATAATTCCAATTCGATCTCGTTCGTCTTTTTATACACACAACAGTGTAGAAATATTTAGAACAGTTTTATCATGGAAAATTCCATTGTAGTACAGTAAAACATTGAGCTATTAATTTAACTTGTTCTATTACAATCTAGGTGTCACCGTCATATTATTATTTAAGAAATTTAACATATTTTCATGTCTCGCAGAACAAATAATAAGAGCGACACAAATAATTTAATATTCCAGGGTGACGAAGCGACATGTTCGGGTCTCACTTACCTATAAAATTCTGAATGTATGAAGTTCGTTCGTTCATGTTGCCAACATGAGGCTTACCTGAATGAACCCATTCACATTCAAAAAATTATCACAATTTAGAAGAAGCAGATTTTTCAAAACTAAAGTTTTTTAATAAATTCTGAGTAGGATACATAATTTAATGAAAATGTTCATAATATTCTATAATTAATTTCTTGAGCAACTTTTGTTAGCGTGGGAAAGTTATTAAATGCTTCTGATCTATTATTCTAAGCCTAATCAGTATAAGTCGAAAGTTTAGTCAATAATAATGAAACTGAATTTGAGTAAATAGTAATTGATTAAAAAACTAATAAAATTATTTCAAAGGAAATATGGAATGAATTTTGATACATACATAATGTTCTGTGATTTGATTCGGTGGAAATTCTACAAGAGACTTAAGTTCTAGACAGACTATGGTTTAATAAATCCGATTTAGTGAATTTTTGAGATTAGCCGAAGTTAGGTTTACGGTATTTATGCTTTATTTTGAGTTTAGTGCCTAAAACGATGTAATGTGATTGGATTAGTTTGACAAATATTACGAAAATAATAACAGTTTACTTGTACATATTAAACGTAATTTAAAACGAGTTTAGCTAAATCGGATTTAATAAATCGCTGTCTGTCAAGGGTATTAGACTTTCAAACTTTTTCGGTATATGTATGTACATTCTAAATTCACTTAAGTTGGTCTGTGTCCACGTGCCGCCTGACCTAAATGTAGGCTCTCATTATAATAGGCTATCAATTTTTTTAGCCCTTGTCTGAGAATTGTCTGTTTTTATAAATACTTAAAGATACCGACAACGTTAATTACAAGTTTAATAAAAATAGTGAAACACCTGTGTCCTAAAATATATACAAAAGTGTTTGATGTATGTTTCTATGCACTTCTAATAACATCCTAAGTTGATGTTTTTCGAATTTTTCACAAGATAATGTAAAATTTTCGTTTATTAAACCAAATAACATTTCTAGCTTATTATAAATTAGTCCGCCCTCAATTTCCTCTTCTGCACTACAGTGTTGTAGTAACCTCGGCCAGGGCAAAATTTCGATTTAAATTTCGCGCACTACAAAAACCAGGACATGAATTTTGGTCGCCTCATGAGTCAGTGAGGCGAGAATTAGCGGACCGTGATGGTATTAGTTATTGTGTGTGTATGTTCGAATACTCTCTTATGATTCAGGCTCTTCATGCTCCATTTATTTTTTCGTTTCGTTATTTTGTGGTACATATGTACTAGTAATAGTGCTGTCAAAATTGTTTTGCATTCGCATATCGCGTTTTTGTATTACGACCGCAAACTGAAAACAAAGCGGTATTAAAAATACGAATTATCGTTAATTTACGTTACATTCACAAAATAAAAAAATGAATTTCTTTAGATTTAACTTAATATTTTTGTTTATTAATTTTTTAATACGCCTTGTACGTATACAAAATTTTCATGAGGCAGTGAGGAATTTTGCGACCAAAATTCATGTATAGGTGGAGACGTCATAAAAACTAACAATCGGTATCAAAACATTAGTGATTAAATCTGTATTCAATTAATCAATTTAGTTTTTGTTTTAATTTTAATGTTTACAAACATTTTTGAATAAAGCTTTATGAGCGTTTTGCCTAGAATTAAACTTCATTCGTATTTTACCATTTGTAATAAAGAATGCAAATGAATGCAAAATTTATAAAATAAAGAAAGAAGGCAAACATAAACAGAAAATAGAGTTTTCTCATTACAAACACACATAGCCGAACAAATGTATATTCGAATCCTTTTGGCATTTTTCGTCTTATGATTTTCATTGTGCTGTGCAAACTTTTTTTTCGGGTTAAATTGGTTTTGCTTCATATTTGCTATTTAGATACACAAACATTTTCCTTTGTCTTAAACCGGTAAAGAAAAAAAGCTTTTATTGCACCTTCAACGTACACTATATTATACATACATATATACAGTGCTGGGAAAAAAAATTTGGGCAAACATATTTCATTACAAATTGGAGTCTTTTTTTTGCTAAAATTAGACAACCTTTGAAAGCAATTGGTTTGTTGTTTCATTTTAAATACATGTATGACCTAATTTTTTAAGTAATAGAAATTCTATCTTTAATATTAATATTTTGTTGAACCGCCATTTGCTTTTGTTACAATGTCATCGGAACCGTTTTAAAACTTCATCGGACATAAGAGGGGATCTTGAGCGAGCAATGGGAAAACAAATTTCAGCCAGCTTAGTGAGAAAAAGACTTGTTAAAGCTGGTTTGAAAGCAATTAAACCAGTCCAGAAGCCTGAGTTCAAATTACGAGTGAAAAAAAAACGTTTGCTATGGGCCCAGGAGCATGTTTCTTGGACTCAAGAGATATGGAATGATGTGATTTTCTCCGATAAATCAAAATTCAAGCTGCATGTTGGAGATGGAAAAACTCGAGATGGAATTCTCGTAAAGAGAGAATCTTCCGAGAGGCTTAGAAAAAAATGTCTTTTAAGACTTCCACCGAAAAATGAAGGAGTTATGGTCTGGGGATGCTTTTCTGGAAGTGAAACTGGTCGATTGTGTTTCCTTAGTTTCAAAATTACAGCAGCTGTTTATCTGCAGGCCCTACATAACGAATTTGAGCCTTCTGTGTTAAAGCTTTATGGCGAAACTTGCAGATTTATTTTTCAACAGGAAAACGCTCCGTGCCATACCGCAAAAGTTGTGAGTTATTAATTTTTAATTGTAGATACAAAAATTAGCTTTCAGATAAACATAAATAATTTGTTAAAAACTTGTTTTTTTTCTTATCTCTTCATTTAAAGGTAAACAAGTACTTCGTAGAAAAAAATATTGATGTGTTGAGCTGGCCCTCGTGTAGTCCAGACTTAAAACCCATAGAAAATATTTTGTCTATAATGAAGCTAGAAGTAGCAAGAAAGCGCCCAGAATCAATTCAAGCTTTAAAAACTTTGTTGATGACGATTTGGGAATCCATACCCTCTATGACTTTGAAAAATTTATCAAATTCAATGATCAGAGGTGTATCGCTGTAATAAAAGCAAATGGTGGTCCTATAAAATATTAATATTACCGCTAGAATTTCTATAAATCAGTAAAAAACAAAAAAAAAAATTAAAAATTAATTGTTTAATTTATTCCATTACTTTAACTCCAATCAACGTATTTTGAATGTTTTGGCATTTTTCAGGTTTTCCCCCTAAATTGCAGGGACATGTATCATGTATTTAAAATGAAACAATAAGCCAATTGCTTTCAAAAGTTTTGTAATTTTAGCAAAAAAGGACTCCAATTTGTAATAAAATATGTTTGCCCAATTTTTTTTTCCAGCACTGTATATATATATATATATATATATATATATATATATATATATATATATATATATATATATATATATATATATATATATATATATATATATATATATATATATATATATATATATATATATATATATATATATATATATATATATATATATATATATATATATATATATATATATATATATATATATACATATATTTATACATATATTACTCAGTTATTAAATTTTGTTTTGTAACTATAATATTGGTTTCTGAACTGCTATTTTGATTGTGTATATGAGCACAACGGTACTGTTTCACATTGTCAAAGCTTTCAGTTTTTATAGACTAAATATATTATATCAACCAGCTATATCAAATAATAAACAAAATAAAAAAAGAGAAAATAAAAAAAATAACAAATTTGTAATAAAATAAAATCAAAACTAATAAACCATAACCAACTAACTTGTAATAAACTTGTAACAATTCAAACCAAACCGAACGCGAACTAGCAAAAAACATATAAAAAAATAATTTTATCAAAAATACAAATTTTTTTAACTAAACTCTTCCAAGAAAATTAAAAACAAATATTACTTTTGTTACATAAAAGTTTTTTTTGCGAAACCAAACTATCTTGAAATAAATCGCACATACAAATAATATTTAAAATAAAAAAGAACCGAAAAAAAAAAATTTAAATTCCTCAAGAAAGTGTTTGGGAATACTCTTGGTATATAAAGTTGTTTGTACAAACGACAACAACAAATATTGGAAAGATTTATTTGTAGTTTTCTTAAATTTTGTTTGAAAAATTGCACTTTTTGCATAAAAGTTGTTAGTTTCTCAAAATAAATATTCGAGTACGTATTGTACTCGTATATACAATAAACACAGTTAGTGATTTATTTGAGATAAAAAAGACTTAAGTTTTGTATTAATTTTATGGAATTTCTTTTTAAGACGATATTTCCCCAGTTTTATTTGGATTTGAATTTGAAATCTTATTTTGGCATGAAGTTTTTTGCGATAAGTTTTGTGGTGATATCGAATTTAAGAGTTTTTTTTTTATGTCGAAGTTGAATTAAACAAAATTGATTGTGATTTGTGATAGCATAATAAGATGGTGAATGGCAAATATAAATTATAAAGGTAGAAAATAATAAAAGAGCAAGCAAGTACTTGCTCATTATATTCAACTAGTTGAAGCTGGCAGTTTGTATAACTTCGCATGCTAGCTTATTCAAAACTTAATGGAAGATGAAATAATAAAGAGCTTCCCAAAGTAATTAAACTTGATTCGTAAAAATTACATGAATATTGAGTTCTGGATAAGCATCAGGGCCCAATACTGCCGTGCTAAACATATTTTACATAACTACACTTTTACCCAATCGGTACTCAATTTTATCATTAAAATTAAAAAAATGCAATTAAAATTAAATTGAAAAACACGTAATAAGGAAAATAGTTATCAGTTTCACACAGTTATGTAAAGCATGCTTAGTACGGCAGAAAGTAGTATTGAACGCTCGAAACCTTTGGACAAGTTTTTGCCAACTTAATTTTTTTTTAGCGTTTATTAATTTCCCTATTATGCTTCTCGCATAAGAGTCACTTGAAGTATTTCAGTCGCCGCATACAAATTTTGGCATTACGATTCTCGCCGCGAGTGATAATAATGTCAAAATTGCTTACCTAATGTTTCTTGGTGACTAGTTCGATGTATAAAATAAATCACTAACTTGTATTAAAACTCAACTGTGTAGATTTTTATATAAAATGGTAACTATTAAATTAAAGTAAATTATGTAAAGTTAGAATAAATAATTCTGTGAAGGTTATATTTCAAAACAATAGAAAAAAATGAAAGTATAATCTTTCTAACGGTAAACAATCTCTTGTCCAAATAAAAACAAATGCATCTCTTATACTTGTGCAAAAAATAAGAAAATTCAAAATTCCGTATATTTTTGCATTTATTGTTTATTTTTTCATTATCTCATTTCAACAAAATATGGACTTATACCACTTTCAAAAATAACAGCTCATTATGTCTAAAAACGTATATGAGTTAGTTTTTCACAACCTAGGCTGCGGACCAATAGTCGGATAAATCATTTAGTACAGTAAATTTCAATTTTAGTACAAATTTACCTTAATTGGCGTAGCAATTCTTTAGAAGTAAAAATGGTTTAATGGGTGTTTGCCAATACACCCGGTTGGATCCTTTGTACGAATGCAAGTGTCGCCGTCCTGGTCCAATACCAAGGTGTATGAACGTTTTTTTTTTATTTTCCAAATTGTATCAAAAATGTTGTTCGCTTGTCCTGATTCTGGCGTGGGTTGGGTATCAATCGTTGCAAATATTTCCGTATTCAAATTACAGCCAAGTTCAATATTTATCGGTGGGAAATCTCGGTGTCCAAATTAAAGCTGTGGTCGATTTGCTATTTGCGGTATGCAGATGTCCAATGTAGATCGATGAAAGTCAATAGAAATCAAAACGCGAGTGTTTTATTTTCTTTATTTTTTTATTTAATCACTGTGATCTTTATTTTTTAACAATTGATGTTTTCGCAATGGAATCAAGATTCAGAAGAAAAATTTATTCTCGTCCAGTTTTTAATTATGTATACAAAAAAATTCTTATTATTGTCACTCTACTGACATCTAGCCATGAACATTCTAACTTCTGATTATTTACGATAATATTTAGTACGAATTTTGTTCATGGTTATTGCCCTTAATCTACTACATATTTAATTCTTGTTTACTGACTTGTCAAAATATTAATTGTAAACAAAACAATATCGGGAAGTATTATTATAAATTATAAATAATTAAATTACAAAAAATATATTTTTAGATAAGATAAATAGAAATACTAATAATTTAAATGGAAATGCGAAGAAAACTGGCTATACGAATCAGCAGTGATGCCTTCAGATAAGTATATAATTTAAATTAATAATTTCAAAGATTCTTTGTGTTTGCTTTATTTGTTTCAGCTTCCAGTTCCAACAATGGGCACAAATTATGATTTGGAGGGTTGAAATCGCTGGTTTAGGTGCAAATAAATAACGTTAAACATTTTTATTGTTTTTCATTCATAAATTAAATACTTGTACGTGCCTTTAATACATATAATGGAAACGCGAAAGTTTTATCAAAATACAGTGAAACATGAAAAAGTTAAGAAGAGCGTCATTTGTCTTTTTTCTCATATTTTACCCAACTTTTTAGTACAATATTTGAATTTACCCTGTACACTGTTAAAAAGTAGGTAAACGCACGATTTACCCGGTTGTTGGTCCGCAACCCTAGAAAGAGATGTCGTGTATTTATATGTGAACGGGTGGGAAAAAAAAAAAAAAATTGTGGAATATTATGTATTTATATGTATATGTAAGTGCAATACATTCAAGCGGGAAGTATCTTTAGTTTTGTGTATCGTATTTCGTTATATAAATATTTAGTAAATAAAAATTAAAGGGATGTAAATATAACTAACTTCTTTCATTCTACTGTATTAACTGCTATGATATTCCTTTTTGATGCTCTGTATATAATATAATGACTGCCATTCCGTGTATTCTCCGCTAAATGGAAGAACATTAATTTTTTGCAGTTTCATTTGTATAGACCTTTCAGTATTCATTGTGGTATCAAATAATGATGAATCTGTATCATTCATGTTTGTCTTTCGACTCCGTTTATTTAACCTCATATTAAATGTCTTCGAATATATAAATTCCCGGGGCTTCATCATGGCTTATAAAAAATATTTCCCGTTCCACTTCACTAACAATTTTTAACAATTTATTACCACGTTTTTGACGAACAGGGATACCAAAAATGTCTGAACTAGGCTGTAATTATCGAACATATTATGCTAATATAGATATTTGCTCAGTAATGATGCTGTGTTCCTTCTAAAACACCTCTAATTTTGGTTGATTGGTAGTCATTACTTTTATATTTTATAAGATTTAGTTTTTGGATAGTCACAAACATAAACAAAATGTAGTCACTAGCAGAAGTTTGCAATGATAGATTTCCACGAGGTGAAGTGATGGTAATTTCCAAGGTTGGCGTTGGATGGCTTTTTACTTGCTCACTCGGGACCTAAACTTAATTGATTTAACTTTATGTTAGAGTTAAAATCCGCCTCGAAGGAAGAATGCATCTTTCCTTACTAATTTGGTTAGTAGACAGGGCATTTCCTTATAATAAAACTTCCATTTTAGCGAATGAAAATTTGTTGCGAAACTAAATTCGTTACACTAAAAGTTTCGTTAAACTGGTAGGTGTCCGATAAAAACAAAGTTGATTGTATTCGTTTTTTCGAATTATGAATATATTGTGTGCGTATGTGTGTATAATTTAACGAAAGTACAAAGTTGCAAAACGATTTTCAAATTATTGCAAAATAGACTCAACTTGTTTGCGGAGGATACAATTTTTACAATGATATTTTAGATAAATTTGCGGTCCTTTAAATTTTTATTTTTATTTTCTCATTTAATGGTTATTAGTTGCATAATTTTATAGAAATAAATAAAAAAAATATCAATGAACCTGCACACAACAGTTTTTTATCTGCGAGGCTATTTGTGAATTCGATTCGAACGTTTTCGACTCAAGATTCTAAGTATTCGAAGTACAAGGTTCTAACATAAATAAGAAACGACTGAAACTGATCCATTTTAAATAACAAATAGCCCCTGTGGCAATATTCTGACTTTTTTTAGACTGTTTAGATATTATTTTTCCAAAGCGTACTTTGTCGATTACTACAGTACGCTCTGGAAAAACTAATACCAAAATAGTCTAACAAAATCACAATAAATCAACTCTCAATTCCCGGGGAGAAAAGAGTAGTGATCTGTTCAGCAATCAATTGTTGTGTTATAATTAATCAATTGTTTTTTAGCGAATGGGATCAAGCTCGGGACTACCTTATGTCAAGTGCTTCCCTACCTCCAAAAAGCAGACTACGCCACTGATATATATATATATATATATATATATATATATATATATATATATATATATATATATATATATATATATATATTTATGGTATATATAATAACATTTAAAATACTTATGAGGAGAAAAGCCAGTATAATGAAAAAGTTAAAATTCAACGGAACTTCCAATTCATTTTGCTTCAGTTTAGAAATAATTCAAGTACTGCCTCTCGATTTATCAATCAATTATATACAGTGCTGGGGGAAAAAAATTGGGCAAACATATTTTATTACAAATTGGAGTCTTTTTTTGCTAAAATTACAAAATTTTTGAAAGCAATTGACTTAATGTTTTATTTTAAATACATGTATGACCCATTTAAAAAAAAAAATAAAAAATACTTACAATTTAGGGGGCAAAATCGATAAATTGCTAAAATATTCAAAATATCCCATTTGACACTTAAGGGCGTGGAAATAATGGAATAAAATAAATACTTTTTTTTTGTATTTTATTGGTTTGTGGAAATTCTATCTTCAACATTAATATTTTCTTGAACCGCCTTTTGCCTCTATTACGGCGGTACAAGCCCGCAACTGATGTGTAAAAAAATTGGTCAAGCAATTAGTTTGTTTCACGCCTACCGTTCTTGACCGTAATTAGGGTGCAGATGTTTTATTCCCCTGCAAGTATTTTATTGAGTAAAATAATGCATATTTTGTAAGACTAAGTTATTCTGTAGGTGATCCTAGTCAAATAAAGAATTAAGTGCAATTTTAGTTTGAAAAGTGTTAGTGAGCAGTGTAAAAACAATATGTTGATTTTGGCGCGAGAAAATTTAAGCACGCGTGAAATAGCAGAAATATTAAACATTCCTAAAAGTACTGTCGCGTGGAATCTTAAAAAAATGCGAGAGATGGGCAGTACACAAAGAACGAAAGGCTCTGGAAGGCCCAGAAAGACACTGGCTTTGTCTGAAGATCATTTTTTAATATTAGAATGTCGTCGGAACCGTTTTAAAACTTCATCGAACATAAGAGGGGATCTTGAGCGAGCAACGGGAAAACAAATTTCAGATTGCTTAGTGAGAAAATACTTTTTAAAGCTGGTTTGAGAGCACTTAAACCAGTCCAGAAGCCTGAGTTCACATTACGAGTGAAAAAAAAACGTTTGTTATGAGCCCAGGAGCATGTTTCTTGGACTCGAGAAATGTGGAATGATGTGATTTTCTCCGATGAATCAAAATTCAAGCTGCATGTTGGAGATAGAAGAATTCTCGTAAGAAGAGAATCTTCCGAGAGGCTTAGCAACGAATGTCTTTTAAGACTTCCACCGAAAATGAAGGAGTTTTGCTCTGGGGATGCTTTTCTTGAAATGAAACTGGTCGATTTTTCTTCCTTAGTTACAAAATTACAGCAGCTGTTTATCTGCAGGTCCTACATAACGAATTTGAGCCTTCTGTGTTAAAGCTTTTTGGCGAGACTTGCAGATTTATTTTTCAACAGGACAAAATTGTGAGTTATTAATTTTGAATTGTAGATTGGCAATCAGATAAACATAAATAATTGGCATTCAGATAAACATAAATAATATGTTGAAAACTTGTTTTTTCTTATCTCTTCATTTAAAGGTAAAAAAGTACTTCGCCTTATAGTCCGGACTTCAATCTCATAGAAAATATTTGGTCTATAATGAAGCTAGAAGTAGCAAGAGAGCGCCCAGAATCAATTCATGCTTTAAAATGTTTGTTGATGACGATTTGGGAATCCATACCTTCTACGACTTTGACAATATTATCAAATTCAATGAATCAGAGGTGTATCGCTGTAAAGCATATGGCGATTCAACAAAATATTAATATTAAAGACAGGGACGGATAACGTTATATAACGTTACCCGAATAACGTTAAAAAACGCTGCGAAGTTTTTCAAGAAAACGTAACCAAACCCATTACGTTATGTTATAACGTAACCGTAACAGATAACTTTATAAAATTTAGAAATAACCAAATAAAATAACGTTCTAAAAAATGTTTTTGTTATTTTCTAATGGGTCGCGTATACCTGGCCAACACATGAATGAGATAAATATATATAAATACATAGATTGGTAACAGCTAATTAAAAATAATAATAATAATTTCGGTGACACAAAATTATTCAATTATCAACTATATTTTAACTGCTTTAATAAATTTGAAACTATTAAATGTGGTCGAAAAATACACGAAATCAAATAATAAATTTTTATTCACTCTTATTTTGGTAAATTTCGACATATTTTTAATTCCTGGTAGCATTATTTAACACTAGAACTACCGATCGGCCAAAATTACGGATTGTACATTTATTGAATTCACTATTTTTCCTCATCCTTGAATCCTCGTTTTGACTGGTCGTTAGTGTCAGTGTTAAACTCTTACTAAAGAAAAGGTTAAACATATATTTAACTTTAGATAACGTTATTTGTTCTATAACGTTAAAAACATTATTTAATGATAAATAACGTTATATAACGTAACGTTTCACATGATTTAAGGTTAAATAACGTTATAACGTAATAAAAAAAAAATTGGGAATTTTTTCCAATAACGTAACGATATTTTAAGGTTTTCCAATCCCTGATTAAAGATAAAATTTCTATAAATTAGTAAAAAAAAATTAAAAAATTAGTGTTAAATTTATTCCATTAATCAACGTATTTTGAATATTTTGGCATTTTTCGGAGTTTCCCCCTAAATTGCAGGTAACTTTTTTTTCTTCAAAAAATTAGGTCATACATGTATTAAAAATGATACAATAAGCCAATTGCTTTTAGTAAAAAAAGACTCCAATTTGTAATAAAATATGTTTGCCCAATTTTTTTTCCCGGCACTACATATATTAACTGGTAATCCAGAGCATCTATGGCAATCAAACATTTTTGGGGAATTGGGAGTTTTGGGCTGTCTGGTTTGCCAGTAGTCAGTTGGTTCACGGTACATCCTTAAAATTCTGCTAATACTTTATTCCCCGCAAATCAAAGCCCCGGTCAAACCGGTAAGGTTGGCGCTGAGAAATGCTGGTTAACATCAAAGAATAATTTGTTTTGAAGCAAGACTTTAAAGACTCTATTTCAGTTTGCACCACAAATACCAAGAATAAATTAAATAAAAATATCAGACCATCAGCTCTGCTTGTTCTATTATTCTGCTGCCTACCTTTAAAGGATAAGATAGTGTACCTGATTGGTATGAAACAAGTAAATAGTTTATTTATCCTTCAGATTTCCTTTAGATTTAGATCCGTCCATTCCAACTCCACAAATCAATTGCGCTCTTTGAAGGCGAATTCGAAATTATATTTGCACACAATGGAGTGAGTTAAAATTGTCCAATTACAACCTGTACAAATGTACCCTACTTGGAACCAACGCAACGGGAACATAACATAATCTGTGTAACGAATCCTTCAGTTAGAACGGAATGAGAATAATTTGAATTTCCATTCCCACTATAGTTCCAGTAAGCAAGGGGTTCCAAACTTCAGAAAGAATTAAGAATGTAAATGCTGCAATTTTCTCACGTTCTATTTCCTTTGTGTTCAAGGATAGAGACTTTATATTTATTAATCTGTGACGGGAAAGGCTTGAAGATGGTTCTGATATAATTGATAATAATAAATCTAGATTATGAAGGGAATAGCCGTAAGTGATATGAACTGGCTGATGTAAGGCAGTGTATAAATAATTGATTGGTGATGAGTTAAGGCTAATGTCGCATTCACAGGTACCTGAGGAGCCAGACAGCATTTCAGAAATTCAAGCATACCAGCGCAGAGTGAGGAACTTGATGGCTTCCTTAAACCTATCTTACTAATAAGTTATAATCCTATAATAATATGTTTCAGAGTTTAAATTTAAATAATTTCCGTTTGGGTTATTAACATTATTTAGAATAATTAACTTTGATTTGGATTTATAGCGATACCTGAGCAACCGGACAAGGCTTTCAGAGCTAACTAATGACTACATAGTAGGTATCTGGAACCGGGTCAAGTCTATAATACTAACATTCCTTTCCTATCCTATCTTTTTTTGTTATACGTAATGGGTGTACGGTGGGCCCGGGAGACAGGTTTGGGCTTGGTCGTACACTCCAGTCAACCAATTAATCAGGTAAATATATTTTAATTAACACATATTTCTTAATTAAGAATTGAATAAAAAAAACATTAAAAAAAAAAATTCATTTTTATTGTACATAAGTATTTTCAACAAAATGAGTTTATAAGTTATGTCAAAAATTGCTATTGCCTTCTGCGGCGACCGTCACAGAATCATAAATCCATATTGCATTTGCCGGTTTGCTCTGTTTATTAACATTTTTAAACCACAAACTATCTAATTAATTAACCCAAAAAAATCACAATATATCTAACTATGTTTAAAAAAAACACAGAACGCATTAAAAAACTGTTAGATATACGTCAACAAAAACTTTAAAATTACAGCGTCACCAACTTAAAACGTAATGAAAATTGTCATAAACAACAAAACTACATACTTATAGTGGCTGATCTTGAAGCTTTGAAGCTTTTCCATTAAAAAAGGCGTTTTATGAGGTCAGTGATTTATTTATTGGTACGTTAATCTTTAAATACATAATTGTTGGTTATACAAATTTAGTACTCCATGAATCAAACATTTACTGCATCATGGTCATCAAATCTTACAGGGTCTTGTTAACTTTTACTTCTTCGATCATTGATAAGCATTGTGGGCCGGAAAATCCGCTAAAGCAACTAAACCAATTAAATATGCATTATTTTTAAAAATGTATTATTATATTTAAAAAATAAATCCTTACCTGCACTTTCCACAATTACATACTCCATGCCCGGAACATATTTTAGGTTCTGATCCTTCAGATACGATTGATTTGCAAGCATCAATCGTCGTTGGACATTCACAAACTGCTCCAGTTCGCCCTTTGGCACAATGACATTTACCACAATAGCAATAGCCATTTTCTAAGCCCGAGCATAATTCACCATCGTGACGATCGCATGTAAAATTATCACATTGACAGTACCTACCTGTATATATCTCGTCTGGCCGTTCACGTTTATTACAGATACAATAACCTGCCGACAGAGAAAAACCACTATTTATATTTATTTTACATGTTCCTCGGCCAGAACATTCTATTTTTGAACCGGGCTCACTACAATGATTTGATTTGGCGTAATGGATCATTAATCCAAGACAAAATACTGTGACTAGGTGAGATGCGAACATGTTGAATTCAATAAACTAATATGGGATATAGTACAATATATTATTCTCACTATCTGTTTTGGCCCTTGATCCCATGAAATAATTTTAAAATTTCTGTTTTAATTCATCTTACCATTTGACCTGGAATAAACGAACAATTTCTATTTGGATTGATAAGCTCGGATGGTTTATCAAATATTTTGTAATATTTTTAGATTATTTTATTTCAAAAATAAAATTAAAATGAAATTATTATTTCATTCTGTCCGTATGTTTAGATGTTATTTTTTATAAGTGCGGATTTAAAGTGGACGGGTCTACATAAGAAAGAAGAAAAAATGAAGCGATGAAAAAAATAGTAAACCTGTTTTTTACAGAACTTAGAGAAAACTCTTCTAGAGGAGAGGGTAGATTTTTCTCTAAATTAGTAAGTTTCTTTATTAAATAAGCAAATAAATGGGCCTTGGAGTAAATAATGTGTAGTCATTCAAGCACCCGAACCTTTGAATAAATCAAAAAGACCACGTTTACATGCAAACCATAAAGATCTCTATAAGAATGGCTTTTTAACAACGTTCTGAATTTTTTATGATTTTTTTGATGTAGATTTTCTGTTGTTCAATAAATTAATGCTTTAATAGTGTGTTTATTAAATCTAAGATCGTATTATTAACTTTTTCTTCAACTTTCGGTAAAACAATATGATCCGAAAAACTCATCGGCAATTTATTAAAATGAAAAATATAAAATAATTTGTAAAATGTTTAAAGAAAACATATTACTTGTATATGGTGGTTTGGCGTCTATTGGAGGGGGGACCAAAGTTGAGTAGATTAATCTACCACCTCCGTAACCTTCCAGTAGGGTGCGCATCACGTGAGCTGTTCTGGTCTTGTCATTAGGCAGCTGCGTGATGGGTACAATTGTGTAAGGGGTAACCTGTTCACAATTCGCAAGTATACATGCTGCCTCCTCGTGGCAACCACTGGTAACTAAGGCCATTTGGCACAGGCTAATGTACGGCGCTAAAGAAGAAAACCTTGACAAAAAACCCTAATCTAAGATGGAACAGCATATGCCGATGAATGAATGGCTAACAGATTAATCAGTTCAAAGTATGTGGACTCTGGATACCAGACACCCTCCAGTTTTATTTAGCCTTCCTGTAGTAAAGCTGGGTGACCTACAGGCGATTTGCAATTCCCAGCAACTCGTAAGAGTTAAATCAAACGGAATACGGGGCAGGAGTAGGAATATACGGGAGTGGGACAACCCTCTCGAAGTCCTTGGGCTCCAATGCTACCGTCTTTCTAGCGGAACTACATGATGTAGTAAATATCTAGGAGGGAGAGCAATAAGCCCAGATATTATGTATCACGTACCGGGAGACAGTATTGTCAGGTTCATTAAGAACCAGAATATTGACTGGACGGATAATTAACCAGGGTCCAGCACAATAGATCTTTTAGGTCGCAGTGCGAGGTGGCTGATCGCCCGCATGGCCCTCCAATTATAATAAAAAATAAATATTACTTGTATATTATTACATAAAATAAAAAGGGTTAGATAAAAATTAATATCTTATGTACATTTAATACAAGTACAGATAACATGTGCGTTTTAGGATCCGAACCTTCAGGTACCGGTGGTTCACATGTGTAGATGGCCGTGCGCATTCACCAGTTTGCCCATATTCATAATATTGACATTGACCACAGCTATAATAACCATAGCCCAATCCCGAGTATATTTTGCCATCGTAACGTCATATATTTTTTGAATGTCAATGTTATCATACAGCAAAATGCAGTATTTACTTTAAGTAAAGCAGTAAATACTGCATTTTACCGTATTCCTCAATACAGGGAATTGAGAATTTGTAATCATTAATTGAATATTGTTTGTTGAATCTTTAAAGTGGATCTCCAAAAAATATTGTTTATGTTTTTAAAATTTGCTGATGATTATGATCGGCGAACGATAAACAAATCTATGCTGTTGCAGTGTAAACGAATTCAATGTACAAATAACACCGCATAAAGGGACCTACAGCCATTCGTACTCGGTTTAGATACTGTGTAACGTAGGAAGTTAAAAGCGAACTGGGAAAGAGTTAGGAATGCCGTGAGCCAAAGAAAAGATTGCTATGGTAGTAATACATAAAAAATAACATGTTTTTCATTTTGGTACGTGATTAAACACTTTTTTTTTATTTTGAAATAAAAAGTCTCGAACGTAAAGAATAGATTTATTATACTATATATTTTGTCTATAAAAAGCCGAAAGAATCTTATTGATTTAATACAGATAAACTTTCTCTTTCTATTATTTGTGTAGGCATAAAACACACAGAAATGAGAGTTTTCCTTGAGTTTTTGATTTGGTGAATTTTTATAATACGCTAAGTCAATGCGTTCTTGCCTCATACGTAATGTATGAAGTTAGAATGGTATTTTTGTAGTTTGGTCGTAGCTACCTGATGAGTAAACCGAACTTTTTGTTTGTACGAACTCGTCAGTACGAAACCAAACTACCACACAGAAAGCTCAAGGAAAGTTTTCGTTTTTTGCAGTCGATACACTTTGTATTGATTTCTACTTTTTTCTGGTAGATATATTTATAAATGATTGACCTCTTCATTTTTTCTGATTAACAAGTCGAAATTGTTGTGAATGCCTTAATTTTTAATACATTTTGTCTATAAAAAGCCGAAAGAATCTTATTCAATAATATATTGAATTAAAGTATGCTGATATATTTGCAATAATATTGATTGCCGGAGGGTTGGTTTGGTTAACTGAGTTGACGGATAGATTTTAATGCCTGGTTGCACAAAGAAGCTCCAATCTCTGGGTAATTAATAGTTCAACGTAAGTTGCTTATACATTATTTTGCTTACAAAGTATAATTTTACCTTTTGTTAAACATTTTTGAACGAAATTGGGCTTGGGCGGCTTCTTTGAATTTTTATTGCGAAACAAACCCCAGTACCATAAAATAAGAAAACTGGAATCGCGGCTGACATAATATTCTTTATTTTCTAGGCTGACACATTATTCTACAACGACAGTGACTTTCTGGAATGTTTGCTAACAAACCATTTATAGGTAGTAAAAAACGATTCTGAAAAGAAAAATATTTTTACAGTGATCGAAGCCTTTAATTGATATGACATGGTTCTATTTAGCCTACGAAATTTTGCTTATCATGTTTATGCGGATCATGTGCTATCAATAATAATGTTACTTGAAAGGCTATAAAGTAAGTGTTGTTAGATGAGCTATTAACACAGACCAGTTTATTGAACTTTTGTACAGAAAACGGAGCAAAAAGCTATGTGAATTATCGATTTAAAATCTGCAAGATTTTTTCACGTAACTGTCACATTGGCCTTTCACGATTTTAATAACAATATTGATTGCGTTAAAGTTTACACCGATTATTTAGGTCAGTCCAATCTCTCTCTATCAATTCATTCACGTTATTGAACAAGCAATATGCTCTTCAATTAATAAAATCGGTCATTTGGCACTCTTATTGGTAAGCGCTATCCTTCAGCCAGCGATGTATGTTACACTGAATCATCAATGTACCATGCTTTATTAGAACCTAAATGTTCACTTCATCTGTGAACATGGAATTACGTATTTTCTTTAAATATACATTAAAGATTATAACATTTTGCTTAGTTTACAATTCAAGTAAATTAACATGTGTCACAAATTTACTTTTCTTCGTATGCATATAATATTACTTCCTATCCGTATGCATATAATATTACTTCCTGTCGAGTACAACAACAACATCTGTATTCAAATGATTCTAATTACATGAATATCATATATTATAGCATATAAACAACATTATAAAAACTAATTATTAAGCATTTTATGAATTTGTATATAAACTCGAAATTAATTAATAATAAAGCAGAATAAACTTAATCACCAAACGTGTAGTTTCTAATTCTCCGTTTAATTACACCCCACCAGCGGTAATTTAATTAGACAAATTCGTTAATCAAACAAACGCTTAGCCTTACAACCTAAGCACAGTATTTGCTGGATTAACATTGGTCCTTCGAGCCATTAAAACTGGCAACAACCAAATACGTCAATCAACAACCGACGGGATATTTATCAAATACGTCAATCAACAACCGACGGGATATTTATCAAATACGTCAATCAACAACCGGCGGGATATCTATCAAATACGTCAATCAACAACCGGCGGATATCCAAACAACTGCACCGTGAAGCAGACACCCGTTGTTCCACTAACTAGCCGCAACTTAGTCAATTACAACTATAGGCATGGAACAGCTATTGCAGAAACAAAAGCAAAAGACAGAAGAAATAGAGCAGCTCATCACAAACTATAAAAAAGATGGAGCAATACGAAAAACGAAGACATATCTGGAGAAAAAAATAGCAGCTTTGAAGAAGATATACAAAGAGTACATCGATGACGACAATTTAATCAGAGAACTCCAACCACCACTGAAGTCAACAGATCAGTACTACAAGGATAGGCAAAATGTGGCAGATAATTACCAAAAAATTATGGAGGAAATGCGACAACGCCTAAACGATCCGGGGCTGCCATCCACACCACTTCCAACAGCAGATGCAGCAATCAATTTCAAAGAACTCAGCATCACCCCAGCTATAGACCAAAGCAATACATGTAGAAACAGTAACGGATCTCACCACAGAAGCATTTATTGCGGCCCTTAAAAGGTTCACATCCAGGCGTGGATTATGTACTCACATATATAGTGACAACGGTACGAATTTTATTGGAGCTAATAATCAGCTAAAAAGGATACAAAAAACAGCTAACTTCAGCGATATTGTCGCTCAACAATTAGCAACAGAGGGAATAACTTGGCATTTTCAACCACCTGCATCATCCCATTTTGGTGGGCTATGGGAAGCTGGTGTCAAATCAGTGAAGACCCACCTAAAAAAGATCATGGGAAATGCAACATATGCCTGGAGGCGACTGAGGATGATGAAACAACAACAAAATACTTCATAGATGAATACTACGACACAATACGAAAAGCGTATGACGAAATAGTAGTAGAGGTGATCATGAAGAACAAACAATATAAAGCCGGCAGTAATCGACCGGCAGAAATTAAGCTTCCCGAAATACAAATACCCCACTTTAATGGAGAATACATGAAATGGATGGCATTTCATGATGTCTTTGAACAACTAGTGCACAACAATCAAGCACTTAACAACACACACAAGATTAATTATCTAAAGACCTACATTGGAGGTCAAGCAGCCAGGCTGATAAATCACCTACAATCCGTGGGAGAAAACTATGAACCCGCATGGGACATAATCAAAACAAGATACGATAATCGCAGGATGAACGTAAACAAATACATTCATACCTTGATGGCACAACCAACAATAAATACCGAATCCGCACCAGCCATAAGAGGATTATACGACACGACCAGAGAATGTTTACATGCAATCAAGCACCTAGGAATCAACACTGATTCTTGGGATCAAATAGTGATATACGTATTGGCCAAAAAACTGGATCACGAATCCCTGAGAGCATACGAGATGTCACTAGAGAATCCAAGAGAAATTCAAACTCTTGAAAATTTCATGAAGTTCCTTGAATCGCGTTTTACGTCATTAGAAGCAGTTTATCGAGAAAAATCTTCAAGCTTTCGTAAACCAGCAACTACTACAAAAACATCTCTATTGACAACGAGTCCAACCAAAGCCTGCGTTGTCTGCAACCAAAGCCATCATCTTGCAGATTGTTCTAAATTTAAAGCAATGAACATTCTTGACAAAAATCAGCTGGTATCATTATTGCAACTATGTAGAAGGTGTCTTAAAAGCGACCACGCGTTAGCCGAATGTAAGGCTAATACATCATGTCAACAATGCAAAGGACGACATCACCAGCTACTACACAATAAGATGATTGGATCAATAACAACCAAACCCGGATCAGCAAACAACAGTAATACTACATTACACGCTAGTACAAATGACGCGTACATTCTCTTACCAACCGCACTAGTAAGGGCAACAACTAAGAATGGGCAAGACTGTCATTTACGTGCCATTATAGATCCTTGTTCACAAGCCACGTTCATCACTTCAAACGCAGTAAACAGACTACAAACAAAAACGTGTAGCACAGAATTGCACGTCACTGGCATTTGCGCAAACAACAAAGAAATAATCAAAAAGGCTGCTAAACTATCAATTATGCCTCAATTTCAATCGAGGTATAACCTGGAAATAGAAGCTTACGTAGTGAATAAAATTACAGACAATCAACCACGGAGAACAATAACAAGCCAGACTTGGAAAAATCTACCTCAGTTGGCCGATCCTAACTTCCACACGTCAGCACCGATAGACTTACTTATTGGTGCAGATTACTATGCCGATATAGTATTACCGGATATAATAAAAATAAACAATCAACAACCAATTGCTCAACGTACAAGGTTTGGGTGGATAATATTAGGAAGATCTAACAATTCACACTCAATAGACGAGCCGTTAACCAAAACCGTGGCAATCACAACAAAGGAAAATACAACTGATGAAATTGAGAAAACCCTCAAGAAATTTTGGGAAATAGAGGAACTACATCCGCCGAGAAAACATACTACTGATGAAGAAGAATGTGAACAACATTTTCGAAACTCACACAAAAGAGAATCAGACGGTAGATACACTCTTAAAATTCCGTTCCAACAACAGGCAGACCTAGGAGATTCCAAAAGGATGGCAACAGCAAGATTTCTCCAACTAGAAAGGCAACTCATGAAGAACAACGAATTAGCCACACAATACAAAGAATTCATACAAGAATATGAATATCTAGGACATATGAAGAAAATTCAACCAACAGAGTTGAACGAAGGAAAATATTACATGCCCCATCATGCGGTCCTCAAGCCATCAAGTACTACAACAAAGTTAAAAGTAGTTTTTGACGCGTCCGCCAAAACAACCAACGGCCGGTCATTAAATGATGTAATGCATGTTGGTCCCAAAATACAACAAGACCTGTGGCATATCGTAATGAGATGGCGAAAGCACAAATATGTCTTCACGGCCGACATAGAGAAAATGTTTCGGCAGATTTGGATAAACAAGGAAGATAGAAACTTTCAACGAATTCTGTGGCGAAACTCGTCTTCAGAAAAGATTCAAGAGTACCAACTTAACACAGTAACATACGGAACAGCAGCTACCACTTATCTTGCAGTAAAAACTTTAAACCAGCTCGCAGAAGACGAAAGAAAGAACTTTCCTACGGCATGCAAGGTGTTACAAAAAGATTTCTACGTCGATGATCTCATGACAGGCTGCGACACAATCAAAGAAGCATCAGCCATTCAAATCCAACTAACGTAACTACTTCAAAAAGGAGGCTTTAATTTAAGAAAATGGGCAAGCAACCAAACACAGCTCTTAATCAACGTAGCCGACAGAGAACTAACAGAATCACATAAAATTGAAATCGATCAAAGCATAAAAGCCCTTGGTCTTTTTTGGAAACCTAAAGCGGATGTATTTGAGTTTAATATAAACGTACCAATTCCAAGTGGCAAGTTGACGAAGCGAATTATTCTCTCGTCTAGATAGTTTATTCTTTATTTTTATAAGAATTGAACGAGCATAAAATAGAAAAAATGCCTAATTTAACAATAAAAATGAACACTAAAAATCGCCATTCTCCGTAGTAAATGATTTACTCGAGAATTCGACCGTAGCCTTTGTAGTAAAATTGTAACTACTAAAAATGACAATATAATTGTGAGCATTAAAAATCGACTCTGACAATGCGACTTCCCCCAAAGTGCCACAAAAAATAATGTCTTCAACGAGAAACGCAGAATGTGTTAGTCCATTTTTTCCAATTTTCCGTTTTTCATATCAAACGAAAGAGGAGGAAATTGTGAATATTGTGAAACTAATATTAAGGGAAAAACTTGGAAAGTAAATTTGTGTTTGCTTATAGACAAAATGGAGAGTGAGACAGTTTTCATTGTCTCCGGAAAAAAATTGTTTCTGGACTTACACATTCTGCATTTCTCGCCGACGATGTGACAAATTGAAGAAATTTTAATATCAGTGTGTTTTGTTCTGTGCGTTGCTTAAATAAAAAAATAAAATGAAAAAGTTCAGCATTTCCATTTTCAACATTTTATGTTTCTTATTCTTTTATTTTTAAGATTTGCCCCTCGGGATTTCTTTAGTATTTGTTTTTCAAAATGCAATTAGCAACCATAAATGGTCATCAAGATCTCTCGCCAGATTTTTTTGGTTTAAAATATGGGTCAATCAAATCCAAAATTGAAAAATTCGAAAAATTCTCAAACAAGGTCCATCTCTGGAAAACAACACTATCAACTTGCATTACAGGACCGAACCAAGCTCTGAACAACACCCCAACTCAAAAACTGCCAAAATCCCGTTGAAACTCCAACCCAAAAACTCCGTTTTTTACGTAATGTGCAGTACTTTTCTCATATTACGTTTGTTTCTTTATGGAGAGATTTTTTGGGATGTGTCTGAACTATTAGGTATATCACTTAATTTCCTCCCGCGTCAAATAAATAGCTCTAGTCAAAATTAAAATATTAAACTGGCAACGGTAGTATGCCAAATTTTAAACCATTTTATTTGAATTCAGCTTTGGAAAATGATTCATAGGGTTAAGACATTAAAAATGGAGGGCAGCAGCAAAGATCATTATCGACATTGTTTATTAATGATGTTTAACAATTAGAAAACGTAAAACATGATTAATAATTTGTTTGTTATATATGTACTTTTAACGCGTGGCAATTATTGTTACGGATTAAAAAATCCCCCATCTATAAGCTGAAGAATGAGAACCATTATATAAATTCTAATGCTACTGATTGTGTACTTTAAAGTATGTAATGATTTTTTTTTTTACTTTGTCACTACATAGTTAAGGTATCAACAAAAGGTAATTAGTAATTAGTTTTTATTTAAGAAGAAACATAATAGAAATAAAGAACTAAAAAACATCGTCGTACTTAATTACATTTTTTACTTGAATTATCGTTGTGTTGCATTGCAAATTGTAAAATACATTATTTACTTGTCGTTATGTGAAATTTATTGCTTTATGTGGGACTAAAAGGAATTCTGGACGATTTAAAACGTTTTGAGCTTACGAAAATTGGGGAATAGTTAGGTGGGTATGTTTTTGAGCAAATATTTTGTAACTGCCGTTTTAATATGTTATGCTTATAAACAACACCAATCTCAACTCTTTTGAGCATCGTTAATTTGTGTACATCGATATATATCAAAATTAACTTTCATTTTTTGCTTTTATATTTCATGACAACCTTGACCTGTGTTAATATAGATGAGCTGTGCTTATTAATGGTTTTTATGTATTAAAAACTCTACACCACGATATTACTTATATTTTATATAAAATACTTCGATTAATCCTCTTTTTATTGCTAAAAGAATAAACAAGAAATCTTTCAAATAAAATTAAATTTTTTCGCACCTTTTTTGCAGTTTTAGCGATTTCATTATGTGTATCAAATTTTTCACTTCTCTTTCGAAATATGTATCAAGAAACACATTTCAACGACCAACCCATTCCATCTAATTGATCTTGATAAGAAAGCTGAATTTTTTTCTGTTTATTCATTTCGTGCTGGTATTCTTATACCTAATATTTTATAATGTACGTAATAAAACGAAAAATAAAAACATGTAAAGAATTATTATCTAATTTTTAGCAAAATAATTAAATTTAGATTTAAATTACGTTGCATTGTTCATTTTTTTGAGATTTTGGTATAAGGGGCAAATGATTTAGCGATTAAAAATTGTTCGACTTACAAATCTATAGGGTTTCTCTACCTAGTTGCATGCTAGTTGTTTGTAGTTGCTAAAAGTTTATTCAACAACAATATTTGCACCCGGTGGGCCTCTTTCGAATTGGATCCAGCCATAAGTTCGTTCTGTTAACGAGCGCTCAAATGGGGTTGATCGGTTTCGGCAAACTGCCGTACATATTCCAAAAAATGATTTTACCATACTTCAGATTTTTAGGTTTGATGATTCTAGTATTTTCATATTTTCATGGAACAGACCTTACTCCCAACAGAAATATCCGTTAATTTAATATTTATTTATATGCAATAAATTCTTTATGTGCAATTAATTAATTTTCTTTAAGATTTATCGAGTCGTTGATCGAATGGAAAATCATCTCCGTGAAATAACTCTGGATAACGAAACAAATTCCCAGAGTAAGAGATGCAAATCGTCGATCTAACAGTGAATTAATGTATCTGACATACATATTTTTAAAATTTCTTCTCTAAGACTCAATTAACGTAGGTACGGAAATTCGGATGCAGTTTCCCACGACGAACCTTTTGGTATCAAAGATGAGTTTTCGAAAAAATTTCAAATACAATACTTCAATTTACCGTGTTTATTAGATGGTATACGGATTATGAAAATAACAAAATAGTTTTGGAAAATATTTTGCATTTTCTTAACGAATGTGAAGTTTTCGACAAATAACAAACTATTAATATGTATTAGTGCGCTGATATATAGTAGGTCAAAAACGTGTTATTAGATAAAACGTCAATGGAAAATTCTAGGACATATATTAATGCAAACATTAATCTGGAGATACAAAATTTTAAGAAATGTTCATTCGAGTTATTTAAATTTTTTATTGGATGGGAAATATTCATGATCATTTGATAAATTTTTGAATTTTGTGTTTCACTGTAATGAAGATTGCCCAGCTCACAGAGATGTCTCTGGAATGCAACTTTGCCAAAATGAGCATACCTAGTGTAACTACAAATAGTATTAATTTAGTTAAAATATGACGAGAATTACTATTTGTTATTAGATGCGAAATATTCATGATCGTTTGATACATTTCTGAATTTTGTGTTTCACTGTAATGAAGATTGCTAAGCTCACAGAAATGTCTCTGGAATGCAACTTTGCCAAAATGAGCATACCTAGTGTAACTACAAATAGTAATAATTTAGTTAAAATATAACGAGCATTACTATTTGTTATTAGATGCGAAATATTCATGATCCTTTGATAAATTTCTGAATTTTGTGTTTCACTGTAATGAAGATTGCCCAGCTCACAGAGATGTCTCTGGAATGCAACTTTGCCAAAATGAGCATACCTAGTGTAACTACAAATAGTATTAATGTAGTTAAAATATGACGAGAATTACTATTTGTTATTAGATGCGAAATATTCATGATCCTTTGATAAATTTCTGAATTTTGTGTTTCACTGTAATGGAAATTGCCCAGCTCACAGAGATGTCTCTGGGATGTAACTTTGCCAAAATGAGCATACCTAGCGTATCTATAAATAGTAATAATTTAGTTAAAATATGACGAGAATTACTATTTGTTATTAGATGCGAAATATTCATGATCCTTTGATACATTTTTGAATTTAGTGTTTCACTGTAATGAAGATTGCCCAGCTCACAGAGATGTATCTGGGATGTAGCTTTGCCAAAATGAGCATACCTAGTTTATCTACAAATAGTAATAATTTAGTTAAAATATGACGAGAATTACTATTTGTTATTAGATGCGAAATATTCATGATCGTTTGATACATTTCTGAATTTTGTGTTTCACTTTAATGAAAATTGCTCAGCTCACAGAGATGTCTCTGGGATGTAACTTTGCCAAAATGAGCATTCCTAGTGTATCTACATATTTCTTTGACGTAATTTTGTGGGCCAATTTTTATTCTGATAAATTTGGTGTTAATGCAATATTTCAATTGCTGTAATTGAAAACTGGTTTCACGTGGTAAAAAATCATTATCTAAAAAATAAACGCATGAAAATCGGACGCGTAGTAAACATTCTAAAATTTAAATGTGAACAAAAACTTAAATCTATACAAATGTAAGAACCTTTGCTATCTACTCCAAGAACTACAAAACGAAAATACCACCCAGAAAATTTGTTTAATGAAGGGCAATGGAACAAAACAGTAAGCCCATCTAACCAATCTCCAAACTATTTTGGAAAGAAAGTACTGGCTCGATATTTGAATAAGGAAATTGATCCCAAAAAAAAAATTAAAGGCTTTGAGGTTCTGCAGCTACCTATTTTAAGAAACGGATATTCTAATATACATACATATATGGGGAGGAAATATTGTCAGTGACGAACACATGTGGTTTCGATTCTATTACAGAGGTATTAGTTTGTTTGGGTATCGACAACGAATTTTAAAAATATAAAATTTAATGAAATAGACAGTGATTATTTTAAATTTGAGTCTTCATTAATATACAATACTAATATAACTTCCAATGTGTACGACTTTCGAACAAATATTATATTTGATGTTTATGATGGTATATAAACTGCGTTAAAAATACGAAAACATAACTGAGTTAAATGCAGAATGTCAAATTACCTATTTGATAAATAAAATGATACCACAGCCTACTGTAGCTTACCAAAAATGCATTGAGGAAAATATAATTCGCGTTAGAATTAGAAACACTATCAGCTGTTATTTGTCTTTTGACATTTTTACATTAAATGAAAATACTATGCGCAACCTTCAAAATTCGTCTTTCGGGTCCTTATCATGTTCGAGTTGTGGGTCAAATTTGAAAGTGGACAAAATTGTTAGTAAATATGGCATAGCTGTTGCGGAAGTCCAGTCCTACAATAATGACAATTATAATATTAGAATTGGGGAAATCGAACAAAATATTAAATTAGACGAAGAAATTTTTTTAATAAATTTAATAAATTATAATAGTTCCTTGAAACATTATACCGCAATAATCAAACGGCCCAATAATAATTGGGAACTATACGATGATTTAAAGAAATTCTCCGTGTTAAAAACTGACCAGATTTTCGTTAATCCTGCAATTTTATTTTATTGCCAGAAGTAAATAAAATTATTCTACTAAAAATAATTATTATAAAACCAATATTTTATTTCGCATCCAATAACAAATAGTAATTCTCGTCATATTTTAACTAAATTAATATTATTTGTAGGTACACTAAGTATGCTCATTTTGCCAATATTACATCCCAGAGACATCTCTGTGAGCTGGGCAATCTTCATTACAGTGAAACACAAAATTCAGAAATTTATCAAAGGATCATGAGTATTTCGCATCTAATAACAAATAGTAATTCTCGTCATATTTTAACTTAGTTATTACTATTTATAGATACACTAGGTTTGCTCATTTTGGCAAAGTTGCATTCCAGAGACATCTATGTGAGCTGGGCAATCTTCATTACAGTGAAACACTAAATTCAGAAATTTATCAAAGGATCATGAATATTTCGCATCTAATAACAAATAGTAATTCTCGTCATATTATAACAAAATTATTACTATTTGTAGATATACTAGGTATGCTCATTTTGGCAAAATTACATCCCAGAGACATCTCTGTGAGCTGGGCAATCTTTATTACAGTGAAACACTAAATTCAGAAATTTATCAAAGGATCATGAGTATTTCGCATCTAATAACAAATAGTAATTCTCGTCATATTTTAACTTAGTTATTACTATTTATAGATACACTAGGTATGCTCATTTTGGCTATATTACATCCCAGAGACATCTCTGTGAGCTGGCCAATCTTCATTACAGTGAAACACTAAATTCAGAAATTTATCAAAGGATCATGAATATTTCGCATCTTATAACAAATAGTAATTCTCGTCATATTTTAACTTAGTTATTACTATTTATAGATACACTAAGTATGCTCATTTTGGCAAAGTTGCATTCCAGAGACATCTCTGTGAGCTGGGCAATCTTCATTACAGTGAAACACAAAATTCAGAAATTTATCAAAGGATCATGAATATTTCGCATCTAATAACAAATAGTAATTCTCGTCATATTTTAACTAAATTATTACTATTTATAGATACACTAGGTATGCTCATTTTGGCAAAATTACATCCCAGAGACATCTCTGTGAGCTGGGCAATCTTTATTACAGTGAAACACTAAATTCAGAAATTTATCAAAGGATCATGAGTATTTCGCATCTAATAACAAATAGTAATTCTCGTCATATTTTAACTTAGTTATTACTATTTATAGATACACTAGGTATGCTCATTTTGGCAAAATTACATCCCAGAGACATCTCTGTGAGCTGGGCAATCTTTATTATAGTGAAACACTAAATTCAGAAATTTATCAAAGGATCATGAATATTTCGCATCTAATAACAAATAGTAATTTTTGTCATATTTTAACTTAGTTATTACTATTTATAGATACACTAGGTATGCTCATTTTGGCAAAATTACATCCCAGAGACATCTCTGTGAGCTGGCCAATCTTCATTACAGTGAATCACTAAATTCAGAAATTTATCAAAGGATCATGAATATTTCGCATCTAATAACAAATAGTAATTCTCGTCATATTTTACTTAGTTATTAATATTTATAGATACACTAGGTTTGCTCATTTTGGCAAAGTTGCATTCCAGAGACATCTATGTGAGCTGGGCAATCTTCATTACAGTGAAACACTAAATTCAGAAATTTATCAAAGGATCATGAATATTTCGCATCTAATAACAAATAGTAATTCTCGTCATATTTTAACAAAATTATTACTATTTGTAGATATACTAGGTATGCTCATTTTGGCAAAATTACATCCCAGAGACATCTCTGTGAGCTGGGCAATCTTTATTACAGTGAAACACTAAATTCAGAAATTTATCAAAGGATCATGAGTATTTCGCATCTAATAACAAATAGTAATTCTCGTCATATTTTAACTTAGTTATTACTATTTATAGATACACTAGGTATGCTCATTTTGGCTATATTACATCCCAGAGACATCTCTGTGAGCTGGCCAATCTTTATTACAGTGAAACACTAAATTCAGAAATTTATCAAAGGATCATGAATATTTCGCATCTAATAACAAATAGTAATTCTCGTCATATTTTAACTTAGTTATTACTATTTATAGATACACTAGGTATGCGCATTTTGGCAAAGTTGCATTCCAGAGACATCTCTGTGAGCTGGCAATCTTCATTACAGTGAAACACAAAATTCAGAAATTTATCAAAGGATCATGAATATTTCGCATCTAATAACAAATAGTAATTCTCGTCATATTTTAACTAAATTATTACTATTTATAGATACACTAGGTATGCTCATTTTGGCAAAATTACATCCCAGAGACATCTCTGTGAGCTGGCCAATCTTCATTACAGTGAAACACTAAATTCAGAAATTTATCAAAGGATCATGAATATTTTGCATCTAATAACAAATAGTAATTCTCGTCATATTTTGACTTAGTTATTACTATTTATAGATACACTAGGTATGCTCATTTTGGCAAAATTACATCCCAGAGACATCTCTGTGAGCTGGGCAATCTTTATTATAGTGAAACACTAAATTCAGAAATTTATCAAAGGATCATGAATATTTCGCATCTAATAACAAATAGTAATTCTCGTCATATTTTAACTTAGTTATTACTATTTATAGATACACTAGGTATGCTCATTTTGGCAAAATTACATCCCAGAGACATCTCTGTGAGCTGGCCAATCTTCATTACAGTGAATCACTAAATTCAGAAATTTATCAAAGGATCATGAATATTTCGCATCTAATAACAAATAGTAATTCTCGTCATATTTTAACTTAGTTATTACTATTTATAGATACACTAGGTTTGCTCATTTTGGCAAAGTTGCATTCCAGAGACATCTATGTGAGCTGGGCAATCTTCATTACAGTGAAACACTAAATTCAGAAATTTATCAAAGGATCATGAATATTTCGCATCTAATAACAAATAGTAATTCTCGTCATATTTTAACAAAATTATTACTATTTGTAGATATACTAGGTATGCTCATTTTGGCAAAATTACATCCCAGAGACATCTCTGTGAGCTGGGCAATCCTTATTACAGTGAAACACTAAATTCAGAAATTTATCAAAGGATCATGAGTATTTCGCATCTAATAACAAATAGTAATTCTCGTCATATTTTAACTTAGTTATTACTATTTATAGATACACTAGGTATGCTCATTTTGGCTATATTACATCCCAGAGACATCTCTGTGAGCTGGCCAATCTTCATTACAGTGAAACACTAAATTCAGAAATTTATCAAAGGATCATGAATATTTCGCATCTAATAACAAATAGTAATTCTCGTCATATTTTAACTTAGTTATTACTATTTATAGATACACTAGGTATGCGCATTTTAGCAAAGTTGCATTCCAGAGACATCTCTGTGAGCTGGGCAATCTTCATTACAGTGAAACACAAAATTCAGAAATTTATCAAAGGATCATGAATATTTCGCATCTAATAACAAATAGTAATTCTCGTCATATTTTAACTAAATTATTACTATTTATAGATACACTAGGTATGCTCATTTTGGCAAAATTACATCCCAGAGACATCTCTGTGAGCTGGCCAATCTTCATTACAGTGAAACACTAAATTCAGAAATTTATCAAAGGATCATGAATATTTTGCATCTAATAACAAATAGTAATTCTCGTCATATTTTGACTTAGTTATTACTATTTATAGATACACTAGGTATGCTCATTTTGGCAAAATTACATCCCAGAGACATCTCTGTGAGCTGGGCAATCTTTATTATAGTGAAACACTAAATTCAGAAATTTATCAAAGGATCATGAATATTTCGCATCTAATAACAAATAGTAATTCTCGTCATATTTTAACTTAATTATTACTATTTGTAGATACACTAGGTATGCTCATTTTGGCAAAATTACATCCCAGAGACATCTCTGTGAGCTGGGCAACCTTCATTACAGTGAAACACTAAATTCAGAAATTTATCAAAGATCATGAATATTTCGCATCTAATAACAAATAGTAATTCTCGTCATATTTGAACTTATTATTACTATTTGTAGATACACTAGGTATGCTCATTTTGGCAAAATTACATCCCAGAGACATCTCTGTGAGTTGGGCAATCTTCATTACAGTGAAACACTAAATTCAGAAATTTATCAAAGGATCATGAATATTTCGCATCCAATAACAAATAGTAATTCTCGTCATATTTTAACTTAGTTATTACTATTTATAGATACACTAGGTATGCGCATTTTGGCAAAGTTGCATTCCAGAGACATCTCTGTGAGCTGGCAATCTTCATTACAGTGAAACACAAAATTCAGAAATTTATCAAAGGATCATGAATATTTCGCATCTAATAACAAATAGTAATTCTCGTCATATTTTAACTAAATTATTACTATTTATAGATACACTAGGTATGCTCATTTTGGCAAAATTACATCCCAGAGACATCTCTGTGAGCTGGCCAATCTTCATTACAGTGAAACACTAAATTCAGAAATTTATCAAAGGATCATGAATATTTTGCATCTAATAACAAATAGTAATTCTCGTCATATTTTGACTTAGTTATTACTATTTATAGATACACTAGGTATGCTCATTTTGGCAAAATTACATCCCAGAGACATCTCTGTGAGCTGGGCAATCTTTATTATAGTGAAACACTAAATTCAGAAATTTATCAAAGGATCATGAATATTTCGCATCTAATAACAAATAGTAATTCTCGTCATATTTTAACTTAGTTATTACTATTTATAGATACACTAGGTATGCTCATTTTGGCAAAATTACATCCCAGAGACATCTCTGTGAGCTGGCCAATCTTCATTACAGTGAATCACTAAATTCAGAAATTTATCAAAGGATCATGAATATTTCGCATCTAATAACAAATAGTAATTCTCGTCATATTTTAACTTAGTTATTACTATTTATAGATACACTAGGTTTGCTCATTTTGGCAAAGTTGCATTCCAGAGACATCTATGTGAGCTGGGCAATCTTCATTACAGTGAAACACTAAATTCAGAAATTTATCAAAGGATCATGAATATTTCGCATCTAATAACAAATAGTAATTCTCGTCATATTTTAACAAAATTATTACTATTTGTAGATATACTAGGTATGCTCATTTTGGCAAAATTACATCCCAGAGACATCTCTGTGAGCTGGGCAATCCTTATTACAGTGAAACACTAAATTCAGAAATTTATCAAAGGATCATGAGTATTTCGCATCTAATAACAAATAGTAATTCTCGTCATATTTTAACTTAGTTATTACTATTTATAGATACACTAGGTATGCTCATTTTGGCTATATTACATCCCAGAGACATCTCTGTGAGCTGGCCAATCTTCATTACAGTGAAACACTAAATTCAGAAATTTATCAAAGGATCATGAATATTTCGCATCTAATAACAAATAGTAATTCTCGTCATATTTTAACTTAGTTATTACTATTTATAGATACACTAGGTATGCGCATTTTAGCAAAGTTGCATTCCAGAGACATCTCTGTGAGCTGGGCAATCTTCATTACAGTGAAACACAAAATTCAGAAATTTATCAAAGGATCATGAATATTTCGCATCTAATAACAAATAGTAATTCTCGTCATATTTTAACTAAATTATTACTATTTATAGATACACTAGGTATGCTCATTTTGGCAAAATTACATCCCAGAGACATCTCTGTGAGCTGGCCAATCTTCATTACAGTGAAACACTAAATTCAGAAATTTATCAAAGGATCATGAATATTTTGCATCTAATAACAAATAGTAATTCTCGTCATATTTTGACTTAGTTATTACTATTTATAGATACACTAGGTATGCTCATTTTGGCAAAATTACATCCCAGAGACATCTCTGTGAGCTGGGCAATCTTTATTATAGTGAAACACTAAATTCAGAAATTTATCAAAGGATCATGAATATTTCGCATCTAATAACAAATAGTAATTCTCGTCATATTTTAACTTAATTATTACTATTTGTAGATACACTAGGTATGCTCATTTTGGCAAAATTACATCCCAGAGACATCTCTGTGAGCTGGGCAACCTTCATTACAGTGAAACACTAAATTCAGAAATTTATCAAAGATCATGAATATTTCGCATCTAATAACAAATAGTAATTCTCGTCATATTTGAACTTATTATTACTATTTGTAGATACACTAGGTATGCTCGTTTTGGCAAAATTACATCCCAGATACATCTCTGTGAGCTTCATTACAGTGGAACACAAAATTCAGAAATTTATCACAGATAGTTTTTTTTTATTTACTCGAAATAGGTTCAATGATTAAATTAGCACGACATTTATTGATTTTTGTCACAAAATTTGAACAAAGTATACATTTTGTTAAATTGCTTTTACCGACTGTTTTACTAACACTTACTTATTTTTTTGTTAATTTAACAAATTTTATATACATACATATTTTGTTAATTTTTTTATTTTGTGGAAAACTTCACATCCGTTTTTCTTACTATATACTTGCGCAAAGAATTCTACAAATTTTAGAAAAGTGCGAATAAAACGAATTAAAACACCCTTAAAAAACTTGCTATATTTAATAAACTTTGTGTGTCGATAGCGTTAATGGGTTTTTTGGGTTATTTGCATGAGAATACTACCGAGGACACTAACGGGAAACCATAACAGGTGACTTCACTGTAAATGCGCCAGTTTTCACTTCGAAAATATATTGATTGGTTCGATAGATAAATCAGTTATCAATCAATTTGGAAAATTGAACCCCGAATTTGTCAATATGGACAATATTGGTAGCATCTTCATGGCATCGGTTCAAGTGATCGGTTGATCAGCGGTTCCACACACCAATTTTGCATGTTAATAAGGAAGTGCTGGTATTGGTTCCTATTTGCCACATATCATTATATTTAATAAGAATTAACAGCCCATTTCAGTAAACTCAACGTGACTCACGCCAAAACAGGCACACTTAGTCATTTCAAGAGACTACTAACACAGCTGTTCATCACTTGAAAATATATTATGACAAAAAAGTCATTTGAAATGACAATTGTCGTAAAAAATAGCAGCCGTTTAGAGTTTATAGATTTAATATTAACGTCTTATGTCGATGCCTCTTATTAATTAATGCGGTTTAGTAAATAACCTGTTGTGTTTCCAGGAGACATTGCAAAAATGTATCAAGAGGTATTGTTAAACCCAGAATTAAACGATTTGTATCGCATTTGCTGGCGTGAGTCAATTAATGATGATATCAAAAGTTATCGTCTCTGCAGTTTGCACCATTAAATACGATTACTGTCTTGCAACAAAATGTCTATTCCAACTAGCTATTGATGAGGGTAATTTTTTCCAATTGCAACAAGGGTATTGAAACGGAATTTCTACGCGAATGATGTTCTTAAGGGCGCAGAAAACGTTGAAAAGGCACGTCATTTGAAGCAACAGTTGATCGGATCATTATTAAAGGGCGGATTTCAATTACACAAGTTTGAATCCGATATAGGTGACTTGTAATTTGGTAAAGGAACATTTGGTAACAGTTCTAGGTAAAGCTATGATAGTAACGCCGATACACTTCGTATTGATTGCGACAGTTCGAAGTTGGATAATAACGTAAAGTGTGGGTAGGTTTTGTCGGACATTACAAAGTTTTTCGATTTGTTGGGGTTGTGTGTTACCGCGGTATTCGATGTGCAGTGTTTTATGTATAGGTTGTAGTATCATGTGTCCCAATTTGCAATTAGATGATGAATTATCTGTGGATTTGGGTGACGAATGGAATCATTATTGGCTGATAATGACATTCCTCTCATGATTTTGTTACCCAAACCTACACGAATCGAATTGCACGGCGTTGGTCCCCGATTATGGTTATTTTAATGTACATGGAATTGTCAAAGTTAACCTTCGAAGTGCTAAATCCCATGTGGCACCCGTGAGTGGGCAAACGATACCATGGTTGCACACTGGATAAATAATGAATGAATGCATAAAGTGAAATCAACAACAGATGTTGACTTCTTATACGTCTGCAGTGATTTTATGATTACATTGTGTCGCATCGAAAGTGTATCATCAAGATTTCAAACATCCTTTGTTGAACAATTGAGTAATCCATCAGATTCGTGACGGAGAGAGGTACTGAGCACCGACTGATAACTTATTAGATGCCGACAATTTAGAACTTCGTAAAACTAAAGTGGTATTATTTAATAAAATTAAATTGGGTGTGTTCAAATTGGGTTCTTTTTTCAGGTAACTGCCGTAAGTCAGCAAAGCTTCGCCTTGGAGATCTAATAAAATTGATGGAGGTACATGATGCAACTACAAGGTTAATAATACATGTACAGATGAAGAAAACAATGAGTTGAAGCGATCTGGTATTTTTTCACAAAGAATAAGCTTCGTTTACCTTCAGTCGTTCATCGATAAATACGAGTTTCTTCGAATTGGAGGACAATTTCGTCGATTTGTGTTAGCATTTCTAACCATGCCTTGCCAGGGTCTCACAGCTTTTAAAAACTATTGGCAATTAGTGAACGAATATGTTCCATTGGTACCACAAACTTTGTTGTATAATTTATTCTGATAATGCTAATTTCGTAAGGTCAAAATCGGAGTTAATGGCCTTGAAAAAATTATTTGATATGTATCATCATGAAATACTTAAGAACATTAATTTTGCAAATTGAAGCTTGCATTAATTCGCAGCCTTTATCGCCCATGTATAGTTCCTGACCCAGCGGATTTGAGTTGCTTAGCACCTGGTCATTTTTTATTGAGTCAACCAGTGTAACATTTAAAATTTGATCGGCTTAGACAATTTCAAAAAATGCAATAAATGTTGCAGTAATTCTGGAAACACTGGAGCTGCAAATCTGCACTGACGTTGCAAATGGACTACTGCTCAACTTATTGCAAGATGACAATCTTCTGCCTTTGCTTTGGTGATAATCTCTAAAGTACTCAAACAGACTTGCTTTGTAAACAAAGATTTTTAGTTTAAAGATGTGGTTGAGCTGCATAGCGTTACTGCATTAAGCGTGGGATTATATTGAATGAATACCAGCACATTAAATATAGGGTTGTCGGTTTCACTCAAAAATTTAGTTTTGGTTGTAAATTACAAGGTTAATATTTTATTGAAAAGCATAGCCGTTTCAAGGAAGCGGACATGTTTCGCAGCATATTATATGACAAGCTTTTTAAGGTAACATCAAATGGATTGATTCTTACCTTACTGAACACTTGCAGTTTGTAAAAATTAATGACAGTTTTTCTAATCTCTTAAGCTATGTCATTTACCCGCTCATTGTCGTATGTAATACTTGACGATTACACTAATAATGGTATCTTGTCACGAATAACTGAAGTAAAGGATCTTGGAGTCATGTTTATACAAACCTTTTCATTGAATCGGCATATTGATTTGATTTGCAAACGCATGTTCTATGTTGGGATTTCTTAAACGAACCATGAAAGAGTTCAATAACGCAAAGGTTTTTATCATGCTTTATCAGTCTTTTGTCCGTTCGCAACTTTAATATGCGTCATGTGTGTGGTCTCCCCACTTTGCTAGTCATATTAATAGAATCGAAACGGTACAAAAAAAAATTCTCACATTGGAAAAGTGCCATAATTTACCACTGGACTAATAAACTCGTCGATATCTTTACATGCACAAAGCACAGCCATTTAAACAAAATATTCCACAATTTTGATTTATTATAAAATAACAACAGCCTCATAAATATCCCTTTGATATCCATATTATGCGTATATGTTTATATGTATATATGTATATATAGTATGTATACATTTCAAAATTTGACTGTTCAGTTAACTTTTGTAAAACGAAAAACCACGTAAAGGTTTTTGTTTTAAATATTTCCAATTTGAATAATTAGAAAAGTCATAGTAAAAATGACAATAAATTATTTGAAATATTTTTTTGTGTTTAAAATTATTCTAAAATGTTATGTCAATATTGTTACTTCATGCCGCACATACAACATGAAGAATGATTTATGGCCGCATTTTTAAATAACATTTTAACCTTTATAATTTCCATTTTGTATACGGTTACACATATCGTGGTGAAAATATGTACATAAAATCCAATCGGATTGCGCAAAATTAATTTTTTGCACACTTAAATATCTTAAAGGCAGTATAAGAAATAGCGCGCAACAATAAGAAAAAAAAAGATCGTTAATACATATACAATGGCATCTTGCTTACCACCCTTCGGGTTATTATAACAATTTTCAATTTTTAATCGAGATTACAGAATTAAAATAAAAAAAATCGTTTACAAGAAACCAGATACCGCCTTTCAAGCATTTTTTTAAGTACATATTGTATGTGCACCATGCACGAGTACATGAAAATATGTAGTATCCCTTTCTCGCAACTTTTACTTGGTTTTCCCTCTTATTCCTTTGCAAATCTACACCTGGGTCATAAATTATTTTGCTTATAGAGAGGAATAAGTTTTGGAGATGGGTATCAGGGACGTATTGAATTAATTCGTGTTTATTAGTTAAATAAAGACTAATAATTATATAATTCTGTTTTAAATACGGTATTTGTCCAAATAAATGCCATTTTCATAATATCGGTTGGCAACTATGGACAATGAAGTGATTATAAAGGGTTGATTTCAAAATCAAATCATTGATTTCACATTCGTTCACATTCGAATTAATAAAAAACAATAACACATTTTCAAAATTGGATATTAAAGTATTTCAAATTGCAACATTATAAAGTTTGAACATCAACGGATTGCGAATTTTTTGTTAGTAATAGAATTAACCAAGAAAATTTGAGTTACATTTGAAATTTTTATTAAAATTATCTAAAATTATCGACGAACTATTAACCAAAACTATTTCGCGGTTTTTTTATTTAATACTACTTTTATGATATTGAAAAACATTATTGTAAGCATGAGCTCAGATAAGCCTAATTTAAGTCTGCTGTTGCATCATTTGTCCTCTGTACGTTACAAAAATAATTAGACGGCATTTGGATAATATTAAGTTTCATTATGCAGCACAACAAAAAAATTCTATTCATGTTCAAATCATTAACTGAAATGATAACAATATGTAAGATCGTTCAAAATAAAACAAACAAATAAACAAACAAGCACATATAATTATCGTTAAATACATTAAATACATAAATAAAATAAAAACTATTTCTTAATTAATTAATTACAGGTAGCCCATAAAGCAGAATAAAATAAACAATAATTTACGAAAAATAACGTCGGACAATTAACTTCCTTTCGATGTAACACGATACACGTCGTATTAAAGAAAATAAATTCCTGATGTCTGTCATCTTACAATAAATAAATATATTTCCAGCTGCTTCTTACCTATAGGCTTTCAAATTTGTGTGTATGTTGTTTTTGTAGTCTCATTATACAATATTTACGAGAATATTACAATTTTAATTATTTTTTTAAATGGTTTGCCGTTACCGCCCACATAGAATGAATGATTTGGAAAATGTATTTTTATGATCGTGTTATTTTAAGATGTTTATGCCTGTGGAACCATTTTAATGACATACGCAGATTGACTACTCATTATGTATTTCAACTCTTTCGAAACACTTACATACAATTCACCTAACAGTTACCCAAATCATTTTTTTTTTTATTTTATAAAACGCACCGTACGCACTCATATCCAAATACCACAAAATAATCAATATCACATTCAAATCACAATAATCGTGGAACACAAATAACACAAAAATAAAAACATTTTACACTTTTTTTTTATATAAACGTATCCCAGAAAAAAAACGAAAATCAACATTAAAATGGTTTAAATCATTTCAATGATTTTCCAACAGCAACAACACCTATCGTACGAGCACATATAAACAAATTTCGACAAGACAAAAAGTGCCAACAACAACAAAACAAAATATAATTTAACACTTTTCCATATCGATATAAATCAATATAGAAAACGTGTTTTTCTTAAATCTTTCGTTAACAAAATCGAAACAAAAAAAAAAATCGTTTAAAAGTTTTCTTAACGTTTCTCACTTTGCCATGGTTAATATTGTAATATTGTTGTTGCTGAAACCTTGTACAATATTTTAGTTTGCAGTATGAGATTTAATTCGCTTGTTGTTTCACAAAATGAGTTACAAAGTGCATATGATAATGATTGTGCAATTCAAAAATTTCGCTTAACTCGTAATGCAAAATAAAAATATCTGTGTAACGTAAGAGATTTCGGTATGTGTTACAGTGACACTGAAAGCTCCTTTCAAGATGACATATTTTTCTTAGATTAATCTAGGAGTTCCAGTTCAAATAAGATTTATTTGTTAAATGTGGCTTTGCTTTAGTTAAGGTGGGCTTTATACAATAAGCCAAACATATACAGATTTATTGTGAAAGTGGCATAAGACCTGATAAATCTAACTTCAACCAACAAAATAAATTGTGCTGAAATAAGAAAATAAAAGCTAAAAAAACATTGAACTGCTTTGTTCCAAAATCTCTAAATTTTTACCGGCCGAGCTAATGTTGATATTGTAGGAATGTTTAAAAATTTCAATTAAAATTATCTGTATAATTATTTTAAAACGTTAAACCCAAACTTTAAAAGAAATAAAAATTTTATAAAAATTTAAAATGAAATTTGGAATTTTAACATAAATAGGTTTATACCAGAAATCCAATTTTTTACATAATTATTTCAATAATTTTATTAATGTCTGGAAGGTTGTTTTCAGAAATACATTCATAAAAATAAATAGCAAGTGTAGCAGACGTTACTGAACTCGAAACAAATATTACATACGTAATCAATTCAGTTATAGAGTCGCTAGTTTTGTGGAAACAATCTTTTGCAGCTACATTTCTACAGAAGTTATTGGGAATTCATTAATACTAAACTGCGCCAATGCTTTTAAACGCTTGTATCTTGGTGAAACTAAACTCTTTTTATCTTTTTTAATAAACTAAATATTTTTTTATCTTTCTAATTGAATGAAATTTGGTCTACTTTCCGATTCTGCCGTTCGGTTTTATTTACTTATTTATTTTTTTTTATGACTTATTTAAAGTCAAACAAAAATTTTCTAAACGAGAAAAAAAAAAGTTATTTTAAGACTACTTGCTTATCTGAATAAACGATACAAATCTTCAGAAAAGAAGTTTTGAACATTGTGGACCTGCTCTGAACGCAATACTTTAAATTTTTAAAGATTTTCAACGGTTCACCCAAAATATGGAAATTATTGGAGCTACTTAAATCAATGAGATTTTTATTGCTATTCAACATGTCGCAGCGTAGAATATTAATGTTTGTTTACAAATCACTGGTCCTAGCTATGCTATCTTACGTTTCTGTTATTCGATGGCCTGTGGTTAATTTGAAGTGAATAGTCAAAGTTAAAAGTTTACAAGGCATTGCTTGCAGGGCAGTTACGGGAACTATGCCTTACACCATTTTATTCCTGTACAAGTTGGAGTTATTCATTGTAGGCGCTGATAGATTTCTACCTGAATATAATTTTGATAATCGCTTCTCGGTAGTCTGTCCATCTAGGAATTGGTGTTGTGGGTCTCACAGGACTTTAATTCTTCGTGTCTGAACCTTTAGCGTTCTTCTCATATGGCTCTGTTTCTGATTTCGGTGCTGGGTAAGCACTGCATAGTATTTCAAGCAGAATTCATTGCCGCTCTCCTCATAGTGTGACCGAGGCTAAGAAATTTGCAGATAAAAATAAAAATATTATTCTGTGCACAGATAGTAAATTAGTAGTATTCGCATATAGTCCCTTGACCGTTTCTGAACTGATCACAGATTGTAAATACTGGGGGTAATGTAGGATGGTTATCGTCGTTGCCTTAGTTGAGTTTGAATCATTTAGCTTGCCAGGGCTGCAGTACAAACACGCAAATTAGGATAGAATGTCTAGTTGGCACCTTGGACCCGTTATGGCATAGAGTACAGGACCTTTTGTTGGTTCCAACCAATTTAATCAATAAGTTAATTATAAGTTTGTGATTTGGAAGTTTGGTAGTAACGGATTCATGTTGTTATGGTCAATTGTGATATTGGGAAAGGGGTGCCCAAATTTAGGAAACAACGTAACATCATTTAAAGACTCTTCATACATATAAATGGTTAATTTAACGAAGTTTACAAGTGTCGTCCGAGGAGTTGGGTAGAGGTCTATTTTTTGTTTTACTTAATTTATATGTTGTCAACGACAAGGCGTTAGCAACACAGATGTCACCCACTTCAGGATTACAAGAAAAGCAATTAGGGTTTAGTAGAACAACAGGAAAAGAAAATAATAATTCGACGGCAATAATTCCAATCAAATTCGTCAAACAATAAAACAAATAAATTTAAAAAAAAAAACAGAATTTTATCAAATAACTTCATCGTTTATACGCCATAATGCAGCAACAGATGAGCTGAATGTGTTGGAAACCCCTTAGCTTCTGAAGATGGTTAGGTTTGCAAAAGTTTGAACAAAATATTGAAACTTAAGATTTACAAAACTATAAACTGTTAGCTACAGATTGTTGCGTTTTTAAGGTGTTAACAGTGGCCCTAGAGAAGAGCATGATTGCACGATAACAAAATCACTATTACGATGAGCGAAAACTGCTTAAGTCCATTGCACTACTTTTACACTTCAAATTGAACCTTTTACACTTCAAATTGAATTTTTTACACTTAAAATTTAACCTTTTACATTTCAAAATGGACCTTTTACATTTCAAATTGAACATTTAGCAAATTATATGTATGGCCGGCCGATGGAATTTATTTATTTCTTAACGGATTTTAGTGAAATTTGACATCCGCGATGAGAGTGGGATTCCAAAATGATTTTTGAATGAAGTTCTGGAATATGGCCAGGTATGATGGAACTTGGCTATTCCTTAACCGATTATGGTGAAATTCGACATGTGCGTTGGAAATTTGATTCTAAAATTATTTTTAGATAAAGTTCTGGAACATGGCCAAGTAGGATGGAACTTGGATATTCCTTAACCGATTATAACAAAATTTGACACGTGCATTGGGGATCTAAAATGATTGGAATATGACCAAGTATGATGGAACTAACCTATTGGAAATGGGATTCTAAAATTATTTTTAGATGAAGTTCAGGAATAATTTTCCCATTAAGATGGAACTTGGCCGTTTCTTAACTGATAATGGAAATTCGACATTTGTGATGGAAGTGAGATTCTAAACTTATTTTTAGATGAAATTCTAGAATACGGCTGATTGGACTTGATCTTTGCTGTTTCTCAACCAATTATGGTGGAGTTCGACTTGTGCAATGGAAATGATTATTTGGTTCTTTAAAATGGCCAAACAGTTATGAAGGAAAAACATACAAATATTGCGTGATTGATTATTTGAGACTAAATAAATGTTACAGCAGATCTTCATCATAACTGCTTATTATTTGATTAATTTTGAAAAAGCTAAATTATGAGAACCAAAATACTAGTAAACGATGGTAACATTAAATCTCTGTTTGGATTCAAATCACTTTTATTCTCAATAAAACTTTAATACTAGACTAATAAAGAATAAAAAATTCCCGAGTCCGAATAATCGAATAAGTTTCTGTTATTTCACCTTCTTTCTAAATAGAACTAGGATAAGGGTTAAATAATAGAGCCTTAAATAATAATCAAAAACTAATTCCATCTAATTCTGGCTTTACCCTAATAAACCCACCATTTATTCAACAAAATATTTGCTGTGTCGTAAATTTATTACCTGTAAATTATTTTATTTTAAAAACTATAATTTACAAAAACACAAATACATACATAAATTGGAAGTTTTTTCTTAAAACAAAACGTAAAATATATCTTATTTTTTTCCCTACAAAAATAATAAAAAATTATTTTATTTCACACAAAGAAACAAAATATTTAATAATAAAATACAAAATAAAAATTATAAATTGAATTTTATTATATTACAAATTTAGTTATTTATTGTATTCGTGTTAAAAATATCTTTAAAAAAAATTAACAATAAATATATTGTTTATGTATGTATGTGTATTCTATTTGATTTAATAATATTTATATTTAAGAATAATATTTTCTCCAATATAATCAGCTAAAAGGAAATTGTCTTGAGGGAGTAAATAAGAAAAATGTTTTTATTTTACGATTACGTTTGGATGATTTTTTAAGAAAATTTATTGATTTCTAATGCATTTTGTACTTGCGTTTTGAAATATATCGAAAATTTGAATAATTTAATAAGTTGCTTTTCACATTGATTTTCTTAATGCTTCTGGTGATTTGATTTTTAAATTATTTTTTTTAGAATTTAGCCCTGTGTAATATTTTAAATTTTTGAATATGCTTACGACATACTTTTGACCTAGTCAAAGTTCTATTTAATAAAATAGTAATTATTTAAAGGATTAATTTAAAGGATTTGATTATAAAATATAATATTTTTTATCGGTCGTGGACAAAGTAGAGTATTCTACTCGCATTTAATGACTGTTATTCACTCAGATATACGATACTCGCCTATCGGCTCGTGTCGGTAAACTTCATCTTGGTGAATAACAGCTATCATTATATGCTTTTTGAATAATAGTTATTTATGGTACTAGTGAGCAAAACGAGATATTATCCATGAGGGATAAGTTTGTCCCACGAGGCGATAGCCGAGTGGAACATTATCCTGAGTGGATAATATCCCTTTGCTCACGAGTGGCATACAACGTTTTATCCACTTTTGTTGAAATAAATTTCGTAAATTAATAGGAAATAGTTCCATTTTGTGTTGTTCTTCAGAATAAATAAATAAAAAATAGAAATTGTTAAAAATTCAAGAAATTCTTTTAATCAAAAATTAACATTGGAAACTCGATTGCGATACAAATTTTGGACATTTAATTGCCGTTCCATTTGGATTTCTTTGAATACGATAATTTACCAACAACGTTTGGCTTGCAATTTTACAATTATAAAATACAACTTTTTATCGGTCGTGGACAAAGTATCGTATTCTACTCGTACATAATTGTAGTGTTTTTTTATTCGCTCCGGATAGCTGCTATCGAGAGCCGTCATATGAAAAGTGGCTCCGGATAGCGCTCCGTATAAATAGGTAGAGCCAAATATTTTTTATATCAAGTTTTCGCTAAACAATTGAATTAAAAATGATAGTTTGATGTTAAATAAGTTTAGTTTACCAATAAATAGCGCGTCAAATTTAAATTTAGGCGTATAAAAATGACGGCTCTCGATAGCAGCTATCCGGAGCGAATAAAAAAACGCGCTTAATGGCTGTTATTCACTCAGATGATTTACGACTCTCGCCTACCGGCTCGTGTCGGTAAACTTCATCTTCGTATAATATCTTCACCTTCTAATAATAAATCGAATTTTCCCGTTCTTTAACGAAACCAACCAATTCTTTAACTGATGCCAGTCGTTTTGATAAATAAACGTTAATCGTTATAATTTGACGTCTCCGAGATTATTTTATCGTAATGTTGGGCGTATGTCGTCTAAGTCAGCTGAATTTTTGAATTTCTTTTATTCAACGGATTTTCAGTTTTTTGCTCTTGTGGAAACTGGATTTCATGAGGGGATCTTTAATAATGAGTTCTTTTCTGATGACTTTGTCGTTTATAAATGTGACAGATCTATTTTTAAAAGCACTAAAAAAGTGGAGGTGGTGTGCTGTTTGCAGCCCATTCTTCTATGCAAAGTGAGCTGGTTGTAGTACCTGGATGTGGCTCTAATGAATTTTTATGTGTCAAAGTTTTAATTTGTAATAATTTATTTTATTTTATAGTTTTGTACATACCACCTAGCTCACCTACTGATGTTTATTTGAGTCATGTAGATTGTATATGTGAATTGGTTATTATAATTAATTATAATGATACTTTAGTTGTATTAGGTGATTTTAATTTAAGTAATATTCATTTGTTGGTTGATAGTGAAACTGAGTCTTTGGGGTTACTCCCTTCGGATATTCTATCTGCAAATGATGCAGCGGTGGTGGATGCACTGTTCAGTTTCAATCTCAAACAAGTTAATTTATTTTGTAATGATAACAATTCGTTTTTAGATTTAATTTTTGTTAATAATACGGAATATTTGTCAGTTCATGAGTCTTTGACATCTTTCAAGGAAAATGATATTCATCATAATTCCCTCGAGATTATATTTCATGTTGGAAATCGAGATGATAAATGTCGGGTTTTTTCTTTTGATGATTCGTTTTATGATTTTAAGGAATGCGACACACCTGGTCTCTCTGAATATCTCCGCTGCATTTGTTGGGATAATTTTTTTCGAGCCAATGATGTTAATGAAAATGTAAAAAATTTTAATGACTTACTATTTGTTGCTTTTGATAAATTCGTACCTTTGAGGAAAAAACGTAACTATAATTACCCACAATGGTTTGATTCTGATTTGATCAACTTACGTAACCGTAAAAATAGAGCTTACTATAGATTCAGATCCAATAATTGTCAACTGAAAAAATCCAAATTCGTTGATCTACGTGAACAATTTAAATCTGTATTTCATTCTAAATATTGTCAGTATATAAGTGTGATTGAAACTAATATCAAACAAAACCCTAAAACATTTTGGAAGTTTGTTAACGAAAAACGTAATACAACTGGCTTTCCATCGATAATGATTTTTAATGGAGGTAAACTGAGCACGGTTCCTGAAATCTGCGAGGGTTTTGCCAGTTTCATTCAATCGGGGTATAAAGTTAATTACGGATCCTTTGATAGTGACCCTACTCTTAGTAATTGCCAATTTAACATTCCGTACCTAACAATAACTGAAGATGATATTTATGAATATCTGTCAGATTTTAATGATGGATGTGGGCCTGATGGGATACCTTCGTCAATACTTAAATGTGTTAGCTCATATATTGTAACTCCATTATGTTATCTTTTTAACCAATCATTAATTTCTGGACACTTTCCTACAGCTTGGAAAATTTCTCACATTGTTCCAATATACAAAAAGGGTAACCGTTCTGACATATCAAATTATCGTGGTATTTCAATTCTTTCATCTATACCAAAACTTTTCGAATTAATTGTGTCGAAACATTTGTTATTCCATACTAAAGAGATAATTTCTTGTTTCCAGCATGGTTTCACCAGTGGAAAATCTAGGACTACTAATCTGTTGCAATTTACTAAATTCACTATTGTGTCACTTGAATCTAAAGGCGCCCAAGTTGATTCAATTTACTTTGATTTTGATAAAGCTTTTGAATCAATGGACCATAAAATTATTATTGAAAAACTCCCGGTTATTGGTCTTGATCCAAATTTTCTTAAATGGATTTCTTCTTATCTAGTTGGTAGGAAGCAATATGTTGTATTAAATGATGTTAAGTCAGATTATGTCTATTGTCATTCAGGAGTCCCTCAATTATATTTCTTTTATTCGTGAATGATATTCCTAATATTTTTAAATTCTGTATATGTTTATTTTGCTGATGATTTGAAGATTTTCATGCATGTTCAATCTGTAAGTGATGCTGAGGTTTTGCAATCTGAAATTAATATACTGTCTAGCTGGTGCTCTAAGAATAAATTGTTCATCAATGTCCAGAAGTGTAAGGTGATGTCGTTTTTCAGAACACCCAATCCAAATATTATCAATTATTATTTTGATGGAGATTTACTTTGTAGAATAACTTCAACTGTTGATTTAGGAGTTCTGTTTGATCAGAAATTAACTTTTGCGTTACACACAGATAAAATAATATTAAAGGCCAATTCTATGTTAGGTTTTATTTTTAGAATGACAAAGGATTTTATGGATGCATTTTCGTGTGTTAGTCTATATACTTCTTTAGTAAGATCTCACCTTGAATATGCTGTAGTGGTTTGGTATCCTCATCATGATGTGCATATGGCAAGATTGTAATCTATTCAGAATCGTTTTACTATCTATATGGCCAGGAAGCTTGGTCATTTATCTGATCGTCATCTACCTATGTGGGAACAGGTGCGCAGTATCCCATCGTATGTGATTCGGTGTGAGTGCCTTCACATTTATACGTTGGTTAAACGCCGAAAAATTGCCTCTGCCTTGTTTGTTAGTGATTCTCTTAGTGGCCGCATTAAGTGTCTTGAACTCATTTCTGCTTGGAGCATTTATGTATACCTACCAGAAGCTTGCGTCCAAGGGAATTTTTGTTTGTTGACTTTCACAGAACGAATTATGGTTCCAATGAACCAACCAAGTCAATGGCTAGAATTTTTAATGAATTTTACCATCTATTTCATTTTGAGAGATCCAGAGTGTATTTTCGGAAGGCAATTAGTAATTGCAATTTTTAATCTCATTTTACGTTATTAAAGTTTTCGTTTTTTCAGGTAATGTTCCCTGTTGTTAGTATTCTTTTTATTTCTTTTTAATCTAAAATAATTATTTTTGTTTTTTTTTACTATTCATTAAGTTATTAACTGTAGAATAGATCTAAATAAATAAATAAATTATATGCTTGTTGAATAATATACTATTAATACTGTTTTCAATATTAGAAGTAATTGACACGTCATACCTGCTCCTTAGCTAAGCGTAGTAGCTTGTTTTAATGCTATTATTGGGTATTAAACTTGTATTTTTTATTATGATTATAAAAATGAACCTGTTACTAGGCTACAAATACACAAACGAAAAAAAGTCGAGACCTCCACAAAATATTTCAATAAAATTTTCAATCTTGTAATTTTAAATTTTTAGTGTACCAATGTGTGTTGCCATGCAATGAATTTTTTTCGTTAGACAAAAAAATAGTATGTGTTGTACCCTCTTAAAAATTTTATTTTCGTTTTTTTGTTTTGTATAAAATACGTGTTTATTGAGCTGGTAAGTGGTGACATCGCATGAACAGTTATTAGGTACATTAAGTAGGTAAGTGCTGCCATCCTGTGGTAGGAGAAATTGACAATGGCGATTTTAATGTTTTGTTTTTGACATTTAAAGTTTATTTATGGTATTTATAGTGCTTCAAAGGTGTTCAGAATTAAATATTTTATTTCCTAAAAAAGTGTTAATAATATTTGAGCAAGAATGGATCTATATGGATACATATTCGGACGTAAAATTTCCCACTATTTCGAATTCGGCGTCAAAAAGAGGGTTTCTATTTCAAAAAAATTACCTTGATCTTCAAATGGACTTGAAAATTGACCTAAAGGTCAAGGGCGTTAATACTGATAGATGACCTTCATTCTCCTTGAGAATTTTTGTCTAAACAATTTGTTTTTAGAGCTGGCGTATTTTAGGAGATATTTGGATCCTTCTGTTGTAGCCTCAACAAATATCAAACTAATTGATGATATTGAAATAACTTTAATAACAGTTTTATCATAAATAATCAAGGAAATTTGCAATTCTATCTTGGTATCAAATAGATCCAGAGAAATATGTGTATCTTACACAAGCTTCGTGAATTTAATCTGGATTTCAATTTGAAGGCTACCAAATCGTTACGTTGGCACCGATTAGGAGACCATATTGACAGGAAATCCAGTAGTGCCTATTGTTTTATTTTCAAAGGAGCTTTGATCTCGTGGGTTAGTCGAAACAAACATCTGTCTATTTGTCTTTGATAGAAGCCGAATTAATCGCATTTTCTGAAGCAGTACGCGATCTAATGTGGATAGCGCGCATATTAAATGACATGGACAAGACATCAGAACTCCAATCAATATATTCGAAGACAATGAAGCATGCATAAAATTGCATCAAGCGTCAAAAACATATTGCCATCAAATAAAAATTCTTACATGACTACATAACTTTGAACAAGATAACAGCCATTTATTGTCCAACTGATAATATGATTGCGGATATGCTGACGTAGCCACTAGATGGAGCAAAATTGGCCAAATACACAACAAGAATTGGTTTAATTCCTGGAATGAGTGGTGGGAGTGGGGGGGGGAGGGGTGGGTGAGTAGACGAGAAAGAAGAAACGCAACAACTACCACAACAACGTCAAACAACATTTTGTAGGGTTAATACACATTTGGGTGACCGCATGGGAACATGATGATGATTATGATGGATCGAAATCTCGCCCCTCCTTCACCCGCCGGTATAACAATAGTAAAGAACAAAAAAAAAATGAGACTGTAATACAGTGTTAAATAATAGGTCTATAATTTAGCCAAACATTAAAAATAATATTTAAATAATAATATTTAATGACTCAGCTTTCCAGGAACAACAAGCAGTTAATAATCATGTAGTATAGAAATTATAATGTCTTGTTCTAGGGTTAGGTTAGGTTAGGTTTGTGTGGCGGTCCACTAGGACCAGCCATAGACACAAAAATGTTAAATAATTAGTAATTGTTAGTCGAAACAAACATCTGTCTATTTGTCTTCGATAGAAGCCGAATTAATCGCATTTTCTGAAGCAGTACGCGATCTATTGTGGATAGCGCGCATATTAAATGATATGGACAAGACATCAGAACTCCAATCAATATATTCGAAGACAATGAAGCATGCATAAAATTGCATCAAGCGTCAAAAACATATTGCCATCAAATACAAATTCTTACATGACTACATAACTTTGAACAAGATAACAGCCATTTATTGTCCAACTGATAATATGATTGCGGATATGCTGACGTAGCCACCAGATGGAGCAAAATTGGCCAAATACACAACAAGAATTGGTTTAATTCCTGGAATGAGTGGTGGGAGTGGGGGGGGGGGAGGGGTGGGTGAGTAGACGAGAAAGAAGAAACGCAACAACTACCACAACAACGTCAAACAACATTTTGTAGGGTTAATACACATTTGGGTGACCGCATGGGAACATGATCATGATTATGATGGATCGAAATCTCGCCCGCCGGTATAACAATAGTAAAGAACAAAAAAAAAATGAGAGTGTAATACAGTGTTAAATAATAGGTCTATAATTTAGCCAAACATTAAAAATAATATTTAATGACTCAGCTTTCCAGGAACAACAAGCAGTTAATAATCATGTAGTATAGAAATTATAATGTCTTGTTCTAGGGTTAGGTTAGGTTAGGTTTGGGTGGCGGTCCACTAGGACCAGCCATAGACACAAAAATGGTCAGTGGCCATTCCACGAATAATTGTTTCCTCCAACTCATTGGAACCATTTTGACCTGTTAATAAAGTGCTGGATACTCCTGACGTTCATCCTACAGAGGTCCGTCATATCTTTGAAGAGGGGTGCCCCTAGAAACTTTAGTATGTGTCGTGCCAGACGAGGGCAGATTCAAAGAAGATGAAGTACTGTCTCTTCCTCCTTTTCGTCCTCGCAACTATGACAGTAGTCATGTGAGAAGACACTAAGTCTACTCGCATGCGTCCCTATGAGACAGTGCCCCGTAATCACTCCAACAACCACACTGATCTGACTTCGCTGAAGTGAGATCAGCTGTTTGGATCTCGCCAAGTCCAACTTTGGCCGGACCTGCCGAGTTATTACGCAAGAGGTGATACTTGGCCATCTGTCATTCGTCAGCTTGTCTTGTGCTAACTAATTCACAAATTCACTGCATAGGTGGCTGAAACCGACTCGAGTTTCTAATATTAACACTCCTTCCCTATCCATCGGTTTTGTTGTATATAAAAGGATAACGATGAACCAGGCGTGTCCGTGAACCGATATTAATCTGTGATATTAGACTAGAATACGTTAAATAATTCCTTTTAAAACATACTTGGGTGACGGGTACTCTGCTTCCTTACAGAACTTCCATATACAACTAAAACGGTTCTTAATAAAGTGAATTAAGAATCACTAGTAATTGTTGTTGACCAGTGATGTTGGCTATGAAGAAAATGTAAGTTTTGTTGTGTATGAGAAACTCTCTATATTATTCCTAGACAGACTAACTGTTACGAAATCCAACAAAGCTGCTTCCTATGTGTTTTAATTCTTTGAATTAAACGTTGAACTCCTACAAATAAGAATCATTTTAGTTGTCGTTTAGAATAAGTGAACCTCTAGTGCTTCTTGATTCTATTACCAAAATGCATTTAAACGACCACAAACCTTATTTAAATCCATAGTTTTGACCAAAATTGTAAACCACTGTAACGATCTTTTCTTATTTTCAGCATTTAAGAATCATTTTAGGTGAGTTTTTGAAAAGTTAGTAATAATATTTCATCATAATTTTACACAAGTTCCAGTACGCTTAACAATAAATTAACAATAGAACTTCTCAGTTCTTTTCACTACACAACAAATCAATTAATTAACGAACAAAAACTATTTATAAACACGATCAGTGCTTCTTGATGATATTACATATTAAGAAGCATCTTAGTTTTGAGATCACAATACCTACATAAACCCAGAATGTTGTCACCAAACTTTTACAAACATTTGGCCACATGTTCTTATTTTGGCTCATAAGAATCATTTTGGATAGGAATTGTTATAGTTTTGTAGCGTTGTCATTAATACGAGCGGGCACACAATAAAAACGTTGTAACACTTAAGGGGCAGTCATATCCTACCAAGAAGAATTTTTCTACTTAAATGCAGATAGCATCAAATTTATCCTAACTTCATTAATAGAATAACTAAGAATATTGGACTTCACAACAACGATGCCACGAATCTTAATTATCATCATAAAATTAACAACATTAGAAAAAATGTACACAAAAAACTGTTAAATCTGGAAACTGATGTATGTTTAATGAATAAGATTAATTTTCTGACGAATTTGAACAATAGTATACACTCTGAGTTGCAAACGGTACTGTTAAGTTAATTAATTCTAACAATTATATGTATAACAAAGTATAAAAAGGCTTATTACAAAATTTTCAAAATTAAATTCCGGTTACATAGATAATAATAGTTATAATGTTTGTGATCATATGAGGAACCCCTTTAAGACCGATTGTTTCTAATATAAATTCGTTGACATATTTGATTTCAAAACACTTTGTAGCAATTTTGAATAATCCAATTTTAAATAGCAGTTTTTATATTAAAAACTCTTTTGATTGGAAAACAAAATTAAGTTCTACTTCTATAAATGAAAATGACGTACTAGCCTCCTTAGTTGTTATAAGTCTATTTACTAATATTCCCACAGATTTAGTATTAAGAGAGATTAATGGCAGATGGAGTGAAATACAAATTTTCACCGATATTCGAAAACAAAGATTTATTGACTTATTCAAATAATTATTACAAAACATAACTTTATCACATACAACAACGAAATTTATAAACAAATATCAGGCGTCGCTTCCAAAATTAGTGTTACAACCAACTTTAATGGTAAACTATGTAAATGATATTCTTATTATTATCCCACCTCATTATATGGATACCATTCAGCATGTATTTCATTCATTCCATATCTCCATTCGGTTTACCACAGAAATAGAAATGGCTAAGAAATTAGATTTTCTTGACCTTACCTTGATAAGAATTGGTACAATAATTGCTACTGATCATCATCATTTTTTCCATAGTTTTCAAAACTTCCATCTTTGTGTTCTTAGTTCATAATTTTTTCATTTGTAATGATTTGACAGATATCGTAGATGAATTATAATATTTTAAATAATTTACCAATCAACAGATGCTGTTTGATCATATATAGTATTGCATAATGTTTAATGGTTTACGGGTGGGAGGGGAAGGAGGGGGGGCGATTAGTTTTAATGTAGATTGTACTAATTGTATTTAATAAGGTTTTTCATTATCGGGCAATATAGGCAGAGTGTTGTTACTATATATTTGATTTCGTGGAAGAGGTTCTTATTCGGACATACGAGTATTTATTTTTCTTGTTGAGATTTTATTTTATTTTTTGAGATTTCATTTATTTTTGAATTTTTCTAGGGGCGTGTCCGATTTATGTGCGAAATAATTTTTTTTGTGATAAATTAATGTTAAACTGTACGCAACCAAATTATCACAGCACCGGTGTGTTATAATTTTGACATGTCCGTAATAATTCTTATTTCTGTGCCGGTGAAGTAAACAAAATAAGTTTTATATAATTTAATTTTATTTTATTTATGTAATCACTGTGTTCCATTGGAAACAATTTGCTACTGCCAAGTACTTGTGAGTAGATGTTCAATGGAATGCAAATTTTTGTGACAGTAGTAAAACATAACCTCAATTGAAATAAAACTGCTAGATTTTGACAAAAAATACGTTGTTCTATTAAAAATAATAAGTAATAAAACATTAACTAACAAAATAATTAAAATATTTTTACGATTTAACAATTGCGCGTCGTATCACAAACATAAACAAAAAATTGTTGTTTTTAACCCTAATCGAACCAACATATTTTTGTTATGTCAGTAAATTCAAATTCTAATCAAATAATTTACGAACATTTTTCAGAGAATGATTAGATATCAAGTACGTTGCATGGAAATGTTTCAAAATAAAATACATACAAGTTTATAACTAAATTAACATTATTTTAGAAATCGATGCATTTATCAAACGAACCTTGGTTGGAGTAGGATTAAAAAATGACGTTTCACACAACCACAAATTGGTATAGAGCCATCTATTAGAATTTTTTAAACTAAAATCCCTCTTTCGTTAATTATATGCGTAACTACTTCTAACAACTATACCATCACTTGAGCATGAGTAGTTGCGAGTAGATACAATTACTTGTGAGTAGTTTGCTAACGCCAATGGAACACGCTTAATATAATAAGTTCCAGCATTTTCTAGTGTTCAGCATTTTGTAAACAATATCACAAACTGTGGATCTTGACTTATTCATTGCTACACCTACAATTCTATAACTAGTCCCACTAGCCAGCCACAGCAAAAATATCATTAGTTCCATTTCCGATCCCCAACCATGGTTTTTCCTGGGCAAGAATTTGCTAATAGCGATGAAAGTGTTAGACGATATCCTTAAATGCATTTTTGTCATAGGATGATTATAACTAAGACCCTTTCCGAAAGTTATACTTATTTATTTAGACATACTTATTTGCCGCCATCTTAAATAAGTATGTAAAATCATCCGAATTGATTTCACATACTTATTTATTGTTTTGACTCTTTTGTAACTATAAAATAATTTTTAATTAAATTTTTTATAAAACTTAATTACTACATAATATCACAATATGTGTTGATCTATTTTGTAGGTGAGCAACACGACCAGAAAAATGAAAAGAACACAATACTATTTTATTTATTTATTTATTATATTTCTCGATTTAACCGTGTTGCTCGAACGAGAGTTGGTTGAAGAAGAAAGAAAAACGATGACAGCTTTTGACAGCTGGTTGAAGTGTTGTCCGATGTTGTGGTTGTTTTAGTGTTGTCGGACGTGTATATTTGATATGTTGTGTCCACCGATAGGTGGTGACACAGTAGACGAAATGACGTTCATTTGACGTCTCCAACATTGCCGGCCGCCCTAAAGTATTTGAAGACTTTAGTGATTATTATGATGATTATCCAAGATAGGCAGCAGGCACAGCTTTGTGACGGGTCGTTTGTACACGCCATTCTGACCCTTTAAAGTGACTACTCGAACTCGGCCATCAGATCCTGGATGTGTTTGGATTATTCTCCCCAGTGACCATTTCGAAGGTGGAATGCTTTCCTCTTTGATGAGGACTAACTAACCGATGACGACGTTGTCATTGCCTCTGATCCACTTTGGTCGTTGTTGTAGGCGAGAAAGGTATTCTGTCGACCAAATTCTCCAGAAGTGCTGGTACATTTTTTGCAGCTGCTGGTAGCGGTTGAGACGATTCGTTTGTACATCGAGTAATGTTGGTTCTGGGATCGTGAGTGGTGCCTCTCCGATTAAGAAGTGCCCTGGAGTTAGGATCGTGTAATCATCAGGGTCGTTCGACATTGGACACAATGGTCGCGAGTTTAGGCACGCCTCGATCTGGCACAGCAGCGTCGTCAACTCTTCGAACGTGAGTAAGGTTTCACCCATGATACGTCGTAAATGGTGCTTAATCGATTTGACGCCTGCTTCCCACAGTCCGCCGAAGTGCGGAGAAGCCGGAGGAATAAAGTTCCATGTCGTACCATCTTGAGCCAATAGTTCGGCGATCTCCGGAGTGACCTCTCTCTTGCTTTGTTGATGTATGAATGCCAGTTGACGATTCGCTCCGACGAAGTTCGTTGCGCAGTCGCTGTATAGGTTTGCAATTTTTCCTCTGCGCGCGGTGAACCTTTTAAAAGATGCGATGAAGGCATTAGTGGTAAGTTCGGACACCAACTCCAAATGTAGCGCCTTCGTCGATAGGCACACGAAGACACAAATATATCCCTTCGTCGACGCGCCGCCACGACCTTTGCGTAGTTTGATGGATATTGGACCGGCATAGTCCACACCGCTGTGAAGGAATGGTCTCGACGGAGTAACTCGAGCCGATGGGAGATTAGCCATCAGTTGCTGACTCGTCGTTGTGCGATGGCGAAAGCATACAACACATTTATGTATGTGCGAACGCACCAACGTTTTGATGCCCAAGATCCAGTAGTGCTTTCGTATATGTGCCAGCATCAGCTGTGGACCACCGTGTAGTGTCGTTCGGTGTGCTTGTGAGATGAGCAGGCTGGTAAGCTGGTTGTCCTTGGGAAGGATTATCGGATGCTTCCTGTTGCATGGTAAATTAGATTCCTTCAGCCGCCCTCCGACCCGCAATATGCCGTCGCTGCCGACGAAAGGGTTCAGAGATCGGAGTGGGCTTTTGTCTAGTAGATGTTCTCCGGATTGGCATCTTGATATCTCGTCCGCGAAATGGGTTTCTTGAACCAGCTTGACCCAGAACTCGAATGACCAATTGAGCTCAGGCACAGTGATGAAGCCTTTCGGACGCGTTGCTGGACTTTGACGACAATAATGAATGAAACGTCTGCAGAACGCCGTGACACGAATTAATTTCCCGAGCGATGAATGGCGAGCGAGTAAGTTATGTAAGTCGTTGTGAGAAGTCACGATTTCTGCATGCGTTGCGATCATTGAGTTTTTTCGTTCATCTATGTTAGTGTAGGCCTCGCTTGTTCTTTGGCGTGGCCATTGACTATGTTCTTCTCGTAGCCAAACAGGACCTGTCCACCACAGTGGGTGGCTGTGCAGTAATGAAGGTTCGACACCACGAGACGCGCAATCAGCGGGGTTGTGTTTGGTGTCGACATAATTCCAATCGGTAGGTTGAAGGTAATCCATGATTCGTGAAACCCGGTTGGCCACAAACGTCTTCCAGCGATTTGGCGGGCTCCGTAACCAACCAAGTACAACTTGCGAGTTGGTCCATGCGTACAGTTGAACCTGTGGTACGTCGAGTGATTGAACGATATTGTGTATGAGTTTGGCGAGAAGTAAGCTAGCACAAAGCTCCAGACGTGGCAAGCTGACCGTTTTCAATGGTGCGACCTTGGTCTTTGATGTCAGCATTGTGATTTTTGCGGATCCATTTGGCAACGTTATACGAGCATACACAACTGCTGCGTATGCTTTCTCGGAAGCATCGCTGAATCCGTGAATTTGAAGATTACTGCGATTCGGCGAATGATTTATCCAGCGATCGATTCTGAGAGACTCTAATGATTTCAGGCTGTCGCGATAATTGAGCCATCTTTGTGCGATTGATGTTGGAACTGCTTCATCCCACGACATGCCGAGCACCCATAATTCCTGTAGTATGATTTTCGCGATGATTGTAGTTGGAGATACCCATCCGAGCGGATCGAATATCCTTGACGCCTGCGATAGTATCGTTCGTTTGGTTGGCGCGCGAAATTCTGGTGTTGGGCTAATATTGAATCCGAAACAATCTGCCGAAGGGGACCAATGTACACCAAGTGTTTTGACTAAATCGTCCCAGTTTAGCTCGAGTTCACCCTGATGCTCGCGGAATTCGATTGGTATCTCGTTTAGAAGTTGCTGGCTGTTTGAAGACCACTTTCGTAGTTCGAAGCCACCACATCGTAGCAGTTGCACCATTTGCCTCTGGATTTCAATTAGATTCGCGATGTTGCCTGAGCCGGTCATCAGATCGTCAACGTAAAAATCTGTCGATGCGACGTTGGCTGCAATTGGGCATTTCTCCTGCTCGTCTCGTGCTAACTTATGAATGGTTCGAATTGCGAGATACGGAGCGCTGGCAGTACCATAAGTGACCGTGCACAAACGATAATCACGAACTGGCTCATGTGGGGACGGTCGCCATACGATCCTCTGATAATTTCTGTGTTCGGGCGCCATCAGGATCTGCCGATACATCTGCTTAATATCTGAAACGAAAACGAATTTGTGTTTGCGAAAACGAGTTAGTATTTCGAAGACATTTTGTTGCAGCTTGGGACCAGTGCGAAACTTCTGATTAAGCGATATGCCGGTTGTTGTTTTGTGCGAGGCATCAAATACCACTCGCAGTTTGCGCTGCATGACGCCGTGATGGGGAAGATAGCACGTCTGCTCCGACGAGTTGTTGTGATCTTCAGCTAGCACTTCCTCCATGTGACCCGATTCCAGGAAGTCCTGCATGAACTTGTTGTATTTATCATGTAGTTGTTGATTCTTGGCAAACCGGCGTTCCATCTGTTGTAATCGCAGCACTGCATCCTCTCGTGATCTGCCAAGAGGTGACGAGTTTTCGTTGAATGGTAAGAATACTGTGTATCTTCCGTCTTTGTTGCGATAATGTGTCGATTCGTAGTGGCGTTCGCATTCTGACTCATCGTGTGTTAATTCTCGAGTTGAACGAACGTCTTCGATTTCCCAAAATGACCTCAGTGTCTTGTCGATGGTGTTGTAGTCATCGATCGTAGCTACTAGACTGGATGGTTGATTGGTTGTTCTGCGCTCCACCTTGCCGAATAGGATGTAGCCGAATTTTGTGTTTTGTGCAAATGGTGAACCGTTGACTCCGCTGATGCAACCATCCTTCTGAAGCATTCCAATGACATCAGCTCCAAGCAAGATGTCTATCTTATTGGGAAGATAGTAGTGAGGATCGGCAAGTTCTAATTGATTTAAATGTGACCATTGATGTGTGTCGATTGGTTGTGATGGCAATATGCCTGTGATCTTCTCGACGATCAGAGCTGTAATCGTGGTTGAAAATGTTGGATCGATTCTAGAGTGTAGTACGAGGTTGGTAATTGAACGCGAGATAGACGCCTCCCTTGCACAAATTCCATTGATTTTAACTGTGGCTGGTCTTCTCGCTAATCCGATGCGATTTGCTGCACTCTCCGATATAAAACTGACCTGGGATCCCGAATCCAATAGAGCTCGAACGATGAAATTTTGATTGGAGTGCGATACGATAGCGATTGCTGTGGCAAGCAGAACATCCGTGAATGGCGATGCGACGTGGTTCGTAGTGACCGGAGTTTCTGATGATGATTCGACGGATGATGATTGAGGATTTGGATTCGAGTTGTGTAATAGCGTATGGTGTCTTTTATTGCAAACTCGGCACATGGTGGATTTGCAATCCGAACTGGTGTGGCCTGTGCGCAGGCAGTTGAAGCACAGTCTCTTTTCTCGTACAAGATTTGACCTCCCTTCGAATGTAAGAGGTTTGAACTGATCGCACTGGAACACGTTGTGAGATCCAGCACAAACTTGACACGGTACGATGCGAGAGTCCGAAGTAACGACGAGTGAACGAGTTGATTGCGTGTCAGGTTTGCGAAATGCTCGAGTGCGTGGCGAATGCGTTGATGATGGAACCTCTTTAATCGACTGTGATGTGCTTGATTCAGTTCTTGTCATGGAAATCATCTCCAATGATTGCCATCGGGCGTTCAGAAATTTGATCAGATCTTCGTATGATGGATACTCGGATCGAGTTAGTGTTATCTCCCACTGTCGGTGGGTTTCTGGATCTAATTTATCGGCGATGATATTAATCACGATAATATCTCATGTGGTGACTTGTACTCCCAAAACCTTAAGACTGCGAACGGTATCGGTCGTTGTGTCAATGACCTTGCGCAATCCCACAGCTGATTCGACTTGAAGAGCAGGCATAGTTCTGAATTGTCGAAGATGACTATCGATGATGAATCGACGATGATTATATCGATCCCGTAGAATGCGCCATGCTTCCTCGTAATTCTCGTTGGTGATGCTCACGGACTTCAGCAACGATGCTGCATCTCCAGTTAAATTCGCCTTTAAGTAGTGCAACTTCTGCGAATTTGTTAACTGTTTGTGTTTGTGAACTATGTCGACAAATAAATTTTCGAATTCAGGCCAATTCGTGTATTCGCCGTCAAAAATTGGAATTTTGATTCAAGGCAGCTGTGTATCGAACGACTGTTGTGCGTGTGCAGGTCTAACGTCATCCTGCCAATTCTCGATGGTGACTGCCAGTTGTCTCTTAATTGTCTTGAAATTCGATGTTGCCGCGAGGTAATATTCTTCGGCTTGCTCGCGTGTCCCGTACTCTCTCTCAAGTTCTTCATTACCGCATACAGCTTCGATCTGATCTTGTATGTCGCTGAATTCCTTGAAACGGGACGCCACGTGGTCCATCTGCGTCTGTACAAAGTCCTCGCTTACGCCTGGTGTGTCAATTGAGAGCTCCTTGCTCTTGCGTACTGCTCTTTCGAGTACCCGTTGTAGCGATGCTTGCTTGACTCGAGCCGTCATTTTCACTAGGTTATGTACGTTTCACCAACCGAACTTATGCACACGAAATTTTAATAATTTGCACCGTTTGAACCTTGCACGCACTTAACCACAACAAAAGTTCTTACCCACGAGGTTTGTTGTTGCTTCTTCAAGATTTGTAATGGCACGGCACGATGATAGTAACCACGATGTTGATTGTTAGCGGATTTGTATATCCGGCTCGAAGGACCAAAATGTTGATGTATTTTGTAGGTGAGCAACACGACCAGAAAAATGAAAAGAACACAATACTATTTTATTTATTTATTTATTATATTTCTCGATTTAACCGTGTTGCTCGAACGAGAGTTGGTTGAAGAAGAAAGAAAAACGATGACAGCTTTTGACAGCTGGTTGAAGTGTTGTCCGATGTTGTGGTTGTTTTAGTGTTGTCGGACGTGTATATTTGATATGTTGTATCCACCGATAGGTGGTGACACAGTAGACGAAATGACGTTCATTTAACGTCTCCAACAATATGTATGCAATGAAATTAACAGAATTTTGGTTTTCGTTTAAGATTTTTTTTGTAAGAACATACTTATTTTAAGTTACCTCGCCAACATACGTTATTTAAATAAGTAGGTCTAAATAAATAAGTATAACTTTCGGAAAGGGCCTAAGTTGAATTAACAATACTGTTTGTTGAGGGAATTGTGTAGATTATTGGTCGCAGCAAAGAATGAATTTTGTTAATATTTATAAATACTAGAGATCAATACCGAACATACATACCTGTAAGTTTAAATGTATCGTACCTGGGACTTTAGGAGATCCATTATTAAAGGTCGCGCAAAGTTCCGTGTTCTTCTCATTAAACACATGTAACCCGAAATTAATCGAAATAATAACATATTTGGATAAAATTCTGCCTTTATCATTTTTATATAGCTATACACTTTTAAATAAGCCTACGTACAATTTGTCGTTTGTTGTATTCCCAAATGTCAATTTTATTATGTCAAAATTATTTCAGTATTCGGCCAGCAAATGAACTTATTTCAAATATGGAAGAGAAAATTGTTTCACTAATGTGTACTATACTGATGAGTGTGTTTCTGATGAGAAGATTGATTTTTTCATAATCATAAGCTTATCAGTTCGAAACTGGATTGACTTCTCTTACAATCTTCGGAACATATTTAAATCATTTAATTAAATAAATAGAATTATGTCTATTAGTCGGTTTCGTTGAATTACTGTTCGTAAATACTAATATACTTCTCGTGTTAATCGAAACACAATTAAAATGGTCTAACCATCGGTAGCATATTAGAAATTACATGAATTAATTAATTTTCAACAAAAAAAAAAAAAATTAATAAAAAGTTTTTTAATTTAATAATTTTGAATAAAACTATTAAAAATAAATTTTATTTTTCTTGAGATTGTTGGATTAGTACAACTAACTGTCCCACTCATAATTATTAACTTAACGGATTAATTGACAGATCAATCAAAATAAAAAAAAAAATAAAAATTCCCCGAGTCACAAATATCATCTGTTGATAATATTTGATCGATCATATGGTTTTTTTTTTTTTTGTTTGACCTACTTTTAAAACGTAAAAAGAGAACCTGTGGCCCTATTCTGGCTATTCTCATTGACATCGGAATTTCTCAAACACTTTTTGTATCAGGGACGCAGGGGGCATGGGGGTGCGATTATGGAAGCATTACGAGTTTAGAGTTACGAAAAATTGTGACAAATTGCGATTATGTGTAAACATTACGTGTACGGCAGACATCTCCTAATGATCGAAAAGATTATTTTTAAAGAAAGTTTGTCAACATATTTCGAGTTCTCGAAACTTGTAATCCGAGAGATAGATAACCGCATCCCTGAGTCCGCTAAGTTTTGGAATACGATAAGCCCTAAGGTATTTACAGAGAGACCTATATATATATATATATATATATATATATATATATATATATATATATATATATATATATATATATATATATATATATATATATATATATATATATATATATATATATATATATATATATATATATATATATATATATATATATATATATATATATATATATATATATATATATATATATATATATATATATATATATATATATATATATATATATATATATATATTTATATATATATATATATATATATATATATATATATATATATATATATATATATATATATGTATATAAAGAGCCGTAAGGTGGAAAATGCAGCTTAAACTAAGCGTGCCTGGATAAACAAAATAAACTCGAGCAGCCGCAATCCATTTTCACCGGTAAAACACAAATTCTTGCGATTGCTCTTCGAAATTCGGCATTTGCAGTCTTCACGGTTACTACACGAGCATGCCCATCTTTACCAAGATGTATCTTCGTTATCCTTGCCATGTTCCATTTCATGGGAGGGATGCCATCTTCTTGTAGCAATACCAATGAGCCAAGTTTAACGTTATTAACTGGATTTAACCATTTTCGACGTGTTTGCAATTCTGATAAATATTCATGCGACCAACGTGACCAAAATTGCCGAAGTATAGGTTGTATGCGTTGAAAACGAGACAACTTATTAAAATTTAAGTGTTCTAGGGATGGATCTGGTATTGCATTCATAGGTTCCACCAATCAAAAAATGGCTGGGTGGCAAAGGACACATATCAGTCGGATCATCGGACCTGGGTGTTAATAGACTTGAATTAAGACAAGCCTCGACTTGTGCCACTAAAGTATGAAACTCTTCAGTAGTGTACCTAGCACAGTCAATAACACGTTTAAGGTGGAATTTTGCGCCTTTAACGGCGGCCTCCCACAACCCACCAAAGTGTGGCGATCGAGCTGGAATAGTGTGCCATTCTATTCCTTCATTTGCACAATATTTAAAGACTTCTTTCTGATGTAATTCGGACGTGAAAAGTCTATGCAAGTCCTTCAATTCCGTTCGTGTACCAATGAAATTAGTTGCATTGTCCGAATAAATAAACGCACATTTTCCACGACGGGATACAAATCTCCGAAGTGCTGCAAGAAACGATTGAGTAGAGAGATCTCCAACGATCTTCATGTGTACAGCCTTGGTCGCGAAACAAATAAAAATTGCAATATATATTTTTGTTTCAACTTTGCACCGAAGCTTATAGGACATATAAAACGGTCCACAGAGGTCAATGCCAATACTATAGAATGGTCTTGAAGAGTTCACCCGATCAGACGGTAGTTGACCCATAATTTGGTTCATAATTTGAGGTCTAACACGAGCGCAACGGATGCATTATCTTACAATCTTACGACATAGATTTTTACCTCCTATAATCCAGAACCGAAGCCTTATAGAGTATAATAGAGCCTGAGGACCTGCATGGAACACGGCGAAATGTTTGTCAGTTACCAGAAGTTTTGTGAATTTATGGTTTCCCGGTAACAGAATTTGGTGTTGGTTATCATACGGAATATCTGCATGATTTAGTCTACCACCAACGCGAAGAATCCATTAACATCTAAAAATGAACTTAACGATTTAAGATTGCTCCTTGTTGAGACGATCTTATTTTTTCGAATGCATTGAATTTCATTTTCATATTCCTGTGACTGAATATAGTTGACTAGTTTTTGTTACAGAGGTGGAGGCTCTGACTTTCGTGTCAGTCAGTCAGACATTAAAAAATATTTTTTATTTTTTTTTTGTTTTGTATAATTTTTTCGACAGTTTCAGATTTTTAAATTGTACAACATGACCTGGTATAGAAATCCGTTGTGTGATTGTTGAGCTACACAAATTAGTGAGGGATATTAAAATAAATCCAATCAGAAATTTTTGTCCCAAAACCGAGTTTCGCTATCCGTTGGTGACTTTGATTGAAGCAGGATCAAGAAGTTCAATTGCCGGCCCCTTAATAAATTAAAATACGGAGTACGCAGAAAAATTGAAGCATAAAAGAAAAAGCATACAAAATTATGGATGAACATATCCTTCTTAGATGCAATCTCTGCAAGCATCTTTTTAATTCACACGCTATTGTCAATGAGCTACTATGCTCAAAATAGTGTGTTTATGATGAGGTGGATATGACTTGCGACAGTTCAAAATTCTTGTTACTAAATAAATAAAATAAAAATAAATAAACATAACAAGAAAAGAAAACAAGGTTTTCCCCGACAAATCAAATGAAAACACCAATTTTTTATATGAGGTATTTTTGAATAAAAAATTTGATGATTTAAAAATTTTAGTATTAAAATGATAACCAAATCAGATCACACATCATCGAAATGTCGAGAAAGAAAAATATTTTATTTTTTTGGTTCAATAATTACAAACCAAAAAGAAAAAAATTATCTTAAACAAACAAACACCGAGGCGAAAATGAGCTTTTAAATAAATACCCTTATTGTGGTTGTCGTTTCGACGACAATAGCACATCGACTGCAAAATTTGGTATTGTGATTGTCGATATCAAACGACGTTTGTCGTTAAAATATCATATTTCTGTCGATGAGATTTTAGTTCGCGACAAGACAATTTATTGACCGTATTTAACAAATAATTTAACAAAAATACAGTTTACACCAATTTTTAAGTCTAATAACTTTTATTTAATTAATTTAATAATTTTTCTATATCCAAAATATTATAAGTTAATTTATATTTAAAATTGATAATAAAATTTTATTCGGGTGCACGGCAGTTTTTTCTTCGCCATTTTCCCTCTTCTGAACCATAAAAGATTTCAAATTTTTAAACATTTCAGGACACTTAAATTACGTTACTTTACACAATTATACCATTTCTTAGAATTAACTAATTTAAGCCTGAATTCCACTGTGAATAATTGACTGAACTGACTTCAAGTCGAAAGAAGACAACAAAAAAAAAATCCATTGGAGTGACAAAGATAAAGCATGTTTTTTTTATTTTTTTTTATAGCACAAATATCTTGATAAATTTTGACAGCGACAGCAAAAAATAAAAAATAAAAATAATACATTTTTGGTTATCACTTGGAGTTTTAATTTGGCTTTTTCATCACCAATAAATTATTTTAAAAAAAAACGATTACTTTATTAAATTGCCAATAATATTATTTAGCGATATTATCACAATTGATCCCAATTTATCACAATTTAACTGTACACAAACTTTATATTTTTTTATTATCACAGCTATTTTAGAAGCAACGACCAAAAAAAATTATGACACTTTACATAAAAATAACAAACTTTTAATTAACTTAGTGTGCGGAAAAAAATTTGCGTTCGTACACAAAATTTGTGTGCATATATTAGTTGGATAACCATAAAATGACTTCGATTTTGATAATTTTTGACCATAATTATGGCGATCCACTAATACAAACACACATTTGATGTAAGTAAAATCTTGACTGACTTCGTTTTGTGTTTCTTTCACACAACCACCGATTTTATATTTTTATCTCCCTTTATTTTGACTGACAAACTTTTATTCGCAATGGAATTCAGGCTTAAAAGAATGCAAATTTTGTCATTTCTTATTTAAATTGAATGGTACACAAAAAAACGTAAACAACAATATTTGTCATTTTGACAGAAGTTTTCAGAAATTTAATTCACGATTGCTAAGTTAACAACAAACATTCACAATAACTCGGTTAATTTTTATATTAATGTGGCAATACTTCTGAGTCGTTTCGACGTCCTTAGGCAATGTCAAATTAGAAGCGACACGACAAGGCAAAGTGGTGTCGATTGTTGATCGATGCGACGACCACAATAACCCAGAAAGAGTACATAAATACAAACAACCAAACACATAACACTTTTGTAATAATTTTTAAATTAAAAATGTTAGTATGGTCTACACATGTTCGATTAATCGCCGGCAAGTCGTTTGACTTCAGTTGATTCGACCAACAGAAGGAAAGTTGTATCATGTAAGAGGCTGTAGTACAATCTGCAATACGATATCGGTTTTATCGTTCGGTAATATCAACCGTTGCGGTGCATCATTTTAATTTGTTTTTTTTTTTTGTTTTTTTATGTCATCAAAAACTTTGAGTTATAACAAAATCATTTTTTGTCGTTGGCGGTATTAATTTTTCAGGGAGCCGGTCGAAATGGCTTTTTCTGAATTGATACAAAAGCAATTGACAAGTTCCACGTTGTGATCTAGTGGAGAAATTAGAATTCTACTTATACCTTGTTGAAAACAGTGCCCATGTAATTTTAATTTTAATTTATTAAAATTTTTTATGATTACAAAATGTTTTAATGTCAATGTATAATCAAAAGTGTCGTTTTTCTAAACTTGATTGGTTTACTTCAATTTTTTTTTTTTTAAATGCTAAAAACTGTTAAAAATTCCTTAAATTTGATATTAAGGTTGCGGTCGAAATCTCGAGTAAATTCCGATAAATTTGATATTAAGGTTGTGGTCGAATTCTCGAGTAAATCCACTAAATTCGGTAAATGTATTTTTACCTTTTTTTATGTAGGGTTTAGATACTTTATTCTTTATTGCTGTAAGAATTGAACGAGTATAAAATAGAAAAAAAAATCCGTAATTTAACAAAAAACGAACACTAAAAATCTACATTTACCGTATTACTTACATGATTTACCCGAGTATTCCACCGCAGCCTCTGTTAGCGCTATTTAATACAATGTACCCAACATTTTGCATTTCGGTTTGACTTTATTTAATTAAGAAACATCCATTGGTCGGTTTTGGTAATTTTTTATTATATATGTATTTGTTCTGATCGGATTGAAGGAATAGTAATCATTTAAATCGAAATATTACGTTTCATTTTATGTTGTCTTTTTTATTATTATTTCAAATAAAATTTTATTTTAGCTTTGATGTATGAATGACAGTCGTTTTGGTTTTATTGGTGCATAACTGAAGGGTGTTCCAATAAACTCGCCAAGATTTCTTCTACTAACTAACACTACATAATGTTTGGTGAAATTGTGCATGGCAAATATTGCAGCACTGATTGAACCACTCTATTTTATTTATTTTGTTTGAACTTATATATATATTTATATCCATACAAATAAATTTAAGCTTTCATAAATATGATCAATTCCTTATTAAGTTTTAAGTTTTGATTTATTAAATTAATCAAATGTTTAAGAATACAAATTTAACGATTAAAATGAAAGTCGAAAGGAACATTAATTTTTTTATTCAAATAAATAAGCTCTGTATAAATTATGATGTTATCTTACGGCTCTGTACATGCAGTTGGTTCTGGTATTTATATACTGTTTTGTTGCACATATTCCATGAGTATGCTATACACATTATTATTTTTTAGCATTACACTTACGAGTATCAGTACTTGTGGTACCTCGGCACATATGGTACGGACAATTTTTTTGCTCGATTACAATTTTTTCCACAACATTTAAGGTATTTTGGAATTACGGCATTATTATCACATGTTTCTGTAATAAATCTCACAGTTTTATCAATAATTCGAGATTTTATTTTACATATTTTTCGTGTCGGTGGCAGCAATTTTATTATTATCACACCACATTTATAATGTTAATTTGCTGTTCATTTCTCAAATTGCTTTGCATATCGGCCACCCCCTAATGAATCAATCAAGTATCAAGCGAACCCTGCAGAAAATTACTAGGAAAGGACGAGGTATCTAACGGATTTTTTATAAATTATAATCGAGTAAATTTTTGTTCTCGCCAATTTTTTTCTCGCCAGATCTTCTCACATAACTGTTAAAATCGGGCCTAACTGACGAAAGCATAGCCGATGAAAAATGGAAACAGCATATGTTGCAGCAACCACTACACTCCAACTGCAGCCATTCTGTGCCAAGAACTTCCATTTAAGCTGCATACCTGAATAGCATCATACTTACGAGTATCAAACGTAATGCAACTCAAAAGAAATAAATCTCTATTAACATGTAAATCAAGTCAGGACAGGCCTTGAGGAAGGCTAATCAAATGCACGCCCCTTTTGAGTTAATGTAGAGTAAAACCCATGATTTGAATGGTGTCAAGGGAACTCACAAATTTTATTTTTATAATAAAACAACTTTGAATTGAAAAGAATTCTCTTTTGTAACAATGATTTTTAATAATGCTTTTCAGAAGATCGCTTTCGGATAGCTTCTTCCCTCCGTCAATTGTTTTTGATTAACTATATACCTAGTTATGACCATTTCAGAAATTCTTATTACAGCAGGATTTAATGACATTTAATCAAGTAAATGTGACTGCAAATTAATTTTGTTGCGCTTCGTAACTTAATTTTTAAAATTTAAAGCATTTCAATTTTAAATTCGTTATCAAAAAAAATATTTATGAAAATGTTCCATTAATCCGAATTAGTGAATTCAAAAAAATTAAGCAACTTTATCTAAAATCTAACTTAAGTATTTATGACAACTCTTATTTCTAGATCGATTGTTATACTCAATTAAATTCTCTATAAAACGACGTAAAAATATTATAGCGCATTTGTCCAACTGTTTAATAGATACCACCTAAATCAATCTATTTTATCAAGCACACATTTTTTATTTTTGTAGGAGGATCAATTTAATCGGATCTGCAGCTTAATTATAATACTAAAATTATTATTTCATACAATTATCTTATTAAAGACATAAATATCCTTCAATTGATTTATCATAAAATTAAAATACCACTTCAATATTTTGAATGCAATCAAATTCCAATAAATAATCCAATCCATACAATAAAATAAAACTAAAAAAATCCATTTACATTTTTATTGTTGTTGGTGATTCCAATTTTTATATTTTTTTAACTCAATTCAATCGTAAGGCGAAGTTTAATGGACTCAGCATTATAATTGAAAAGATGAATCTCATGTCTGAATGGTTTATTGTGTATTTACTCGTACATAGTTTTTGTTGTTTTTATTCAAAATACATTTAATATAAGAACAAGAAATATAAAAAAGTTTTACTTTATTTTTGCTTTTTATTCTTTAAATCGAATTCATATAATTCATTGGATTAAGAAGAGTCAATTTTATATATTTTTATTTTATTTTGTTGAATTTCATCTTGCCAAGAGAAGCAACAAAATGCAACACAACACAAAAAATCCCAATAACATAAATTGCATGTGATATTTTAACAATTTTTTTTTTATTGCCTTGATATGAAAAATATACTAGTTTATAATAAATAAAATAAAAAGAAGACGCTTCAGAGCACACAAACTTAGATAGCTGTAACCTTCGATGCGATTTTAAATGAGAGCGTTCTTAGAGGTAAATGGTACTATTAAACCGTTTTGAAGTAACAAAAACTAAACTACTAAAATTACACAAAGTCACAGAGGGGTTAAATCAGGTGAATACAGTGGCTATTGAAAAACTCTATTATCAAAAAAATCGAACAGGAAACAACAAAATCGCACAACAAACAGTTAAGTTTTCAGGCTATAATAGCAATTCATGGAGTTGCTGGGGTTTTCTGTACTACAATATCTTTGATTTTGTTTTTTTTATATGACCCGTGAGATAGAAGTGTGCTACATCACTAAACCAGATATCCCTCAAGATATAATTTCCGTTTAAGTATTGTATTTTAAAAAGTGTTGCGCAAAAGCTCTTTCTGTAAACCCTTGAACTTTTTGGATTTTGTATGAACAATAATTTAAAATTCAAATGATTTTATGTGTACTTGTATGGGAAACTTGGGCAACACTGGAATGTTTTCGAATAGATAGAGAAAGTATTTGGTCTTGATTTTGGGGAATATTTATTGATGCAGGTCGACCTTGATGTTGATTTTTAACTGTCCTGAGTTTGGTCATCAATTTATGAAAACTCTAAAACTGAAAACTGAAAAATCTCGTTATTTTTTAACTTTTTCTCCATTTTTACCAGCCATTTTCATAAATAAAAAATACTTTATAAAGAGCTCGAGAAAGTTACCGTCTCAATGGGGTACCAGCAGGAGTCCAATAATAACAATATTAATTAAAAATTTAAACTTCTTTCTATATTAAATTTAATTAACAAATAAGCTAAAGCCAGCAGACCTACCTATTCGCTTAGAATTTTGGCAGATGTTGCTCCAAACAGTGGAAGAGGACAACAGCTTCATAAATAGTCTATTTATGTCTGATGAGGCAATAAAATTGCCGAATATGAAGGGTTAGCCACCCATAAAACAATAGGACACTGCCCGTACTGCATCAGACATTTTTTTTTGGTGTACTGCAAATGAAAGGTGCACAAAGCCAAACCGAACAACCTCAATGAGCTCTCCGCGCAACTTGAAGCTGCTGTGAACAACAAAGTAAAGCTGTAGAACATTTGTAAAAGAACGTGGGGCCACTTAAAATCTATTATTTTTAAAAATTAGTAATGAGATATAAATTTAATAAAATACATGAATTAGGAAAAAAGTTATTCAAGTTTTTCATTGTACCAGAATTCATTGTGCACCCTGTATAATATATTATTCTGAACACAACGTACTTGCATTTTTTTCTTATTGTAGAAGAGCATTTTATAATAAAATTTACCTTAACATAAAACGACCAGGAAACAAAAGTGAAAACATTTTTGGGTTAGCTCATTTTAAAATATCAATAACATAAAAAATAACACAAAAGCATGGATGACGGAATGCAGGCCATTGCCCGGTTTTTCTTTAAATTATTTTGAACACAAATGAAAGGATCATCCTAATAAAATGTACACCAACAAAAATGTTCTTTAAATTGAAATGCGCGATCATCATCATTTTTATCAATTTATCTCTTCTTCTTCTTCTTCTTACATAATTCAAATTAAAAGATGGTTTTTTGTTGTTGCATTTTATTGTTTATTACCGTGGGTTGAAAATACCACAGATAGTGACGACGACGATGATGAAGGCAAAAAATACCAAAAAGAGTAAGAATAAATAAAATCGCAAGTCGCGAAAAACTGAAATTTATAAATTGAATCGATTTAGAGATGCATAAAATAATATATTTTTATTTTGGTCTGAGAAGCGGTTTAAATTAAGCGATTTAAGATATCGCGACAAAGTAAAAGATGTTTAAATGTAATAAAAATTTGAGAATTAAAAAAAAACACTTTGCACTGAGATAAAGGAAATTGTTACGTAACTTTCTTTCTGGTCAGGCACAAAATCATTTCCTATCGATCTTGCAGAACTATAATTACAAACATTCGATATAAATAGAAAACTTTTGTTATATGAAAATGAATTATTATTATCATTTTTATTATTGGTATTATTACTTTTATAATGTATGTGTTATGAAAATATGAAACAATAAAATATGATTGTAACCGTTTCGCCATTAAATTGTCTGAAAATTGTGATAAATTATTAACGGAAAACAATATTTTATTGATTTGTTCATTGTATTGAGACTGGCAAAAAATGAGGAAATTCAAAAAATCGAACAAAAACAATAACAAAACTTAAGTTAATTTTCCATATTTTTTAATTAGTATGAGTATACATATGTGTTTTAGTTTATATGTTTTAACGCAAATGGAGCAATACTAATTTTGTGTTCGATTTAAAATTGAACCCAAATTAGTGTACAACCGAACAATACCAGATAAGTTATTGAGTAATGGTTACTAATTTAACCAAAAAGTATGCATTATAATTACTGAAGTGAAACTTTTTTAGGCAGGGAATGATTCAAAAAAATTTAAAAAAAATATTGAAACGAAATTCTGTGATGGTCCTAAATGAAACATAATTTTTCTATTCGAAAAATTAATCGTGTGGCGAAAACAAATCGTAACCAACAGAAACAACAAAATTTGTGGTTTTAGTAAATATGTAATAATTTTAAATGCACGTTTTTTATCACAAATTATAATATTCACATTACAATTTTAATTAAAAATTAATGTAGTGAATAATAATTCGCTATGTCAATATGTTCTGGCCAGATACTTAATGTATGTGGCTAGAGTGGAATTTTTTGTAGTTTGGTCGTAGCTGCCTGATGAGTAGACTAACTTTTCAGTACGAAACCAAACTACCAACATAAAGAACTCATGGAGGGTTCTCATTTTTGCAGAGTGGTACATTGGTATAACTCCTTGGGCATTCAACCAAAATTACGGGGAGGGGGGAAGATGTTTCTATTTTTTTTCAGTAGATATATTATGAGCGATTGACCTCTGTATTTTTCTGATTTGCCAAATCGAAAATATTGGGATTGCCATGAACAATTAATATATTTGTCTATAAAAAATGCCGAAACATCAACTTATTACAATTTTAATTTCGTTTTATATAAACACCAATAAAACTTACAGATGAAAAGAACTTCCAGGTAATTTGTTGCGAGTAGAGTTAAGTTACGACATTTTCTGATTAAAAACTTAATTTTTATATTTTTTTCACTTTATAAAAAACAATAAAAACTAAATGGTTTGTTTACAGAAAAAAGACAAACCATATAAATTTAAGATATCCGTCTCACTCTAACTATCCACGCTTGAAACAGAAAAGGAAAAAAATTTGTTTATACTCTACATAATTAAACTCTTTGCTACGAAGAGTCGAATCAATGGCTCCTTAGATTGATCAAAAAGTATTAAGAGATTTACATTTAAATCGCGCGGGCTTATTCAAACGAGTAGTTTAATTTTTTTAGGTTGGTAGCACCTTAACAGATATATGTGTCAAATTTCGTGTCAATAACTTTAGTAGTTAATGAGATATGGTTCAATTTTGAAAAAGAGTAAAGAAGTTGAATCAAATTTTGCTACAAAAATTTAATTTCGGCTTCCAAAATGACAATGCATTGTCCAAAGCGAGTGTTTTGGTATAAGTTATTCAAAGAAGGCGAAGAAGGCTTGGAAGACGATGAACGTCCTTCCCGACCTTCGACGTCTACCGAAGAACACAACGTCAAGGAAATCCATCGACGTGAAGCTATATTCGCCAGAAGCGGCTAGAATTGTTGGCAATACCATTTTAATACTTAAGGTTTTTGTGTTATTTAGATTGGCGGTTATTACGTTACAAAATGGAGGTATGGCCAACATATGAGTTTCTTTTACGAACAAAGAATTTTGAGAAATTTTATTTTTTTTTTATAATTTTTTAATTTTCTTTTTCTTTTTATTTTTGGAAACATTTTGTATTAAGTAGTTTTTGTAAACTTTATACTTTTTAAGATATTTGCAAAATAAATTTTCTGGACCAAGGGAGTGGCCACTTCTGGTTAGCCGATTGGAAGTAAAATTTACTGTGTCCTCCAAATTTAACAAAATAGCTTAAATCTGAAGTTTCAGTTCGATTGGTTAAACCATCTGGGCCGTAGAGAGGACACAGACTGATAGGCAGACACCATTTCGAAAATCTCATGGTCCAAAATTTTCATGATTATTATTTATTTTACTTACGTAAAAGAAAGTGATAAAGTATAGTAAATGTACAGTAAAAATTAATCCTAATTAAGAAACCATTAAATCGTGGTGGCTACCGTGTACGTATGTCAGAAGTGAAACTTTTTAAGATTTGAATTTGTATAGTTTTTAAAGAATCGTGCAATTTATGTATTTTTTTTTGACTAATCATTTCAATTTTGCAAATTAAACCAAAACGTAATCAAGCCTGTTTCGAAGAGGGGAATGAACGAATCACCAATTAGAAAATACCCTTTCTAACGTTGTGGAAGAAGCGGGAATTTTCATCATATATTCGTTGCTAGGTTGGCCAGCGCCCCAGAAATTTGCTTGTTTTTCCAAGCTTCAAAAATTCCTTTGCTTTCTTGAAAATCTTAAGTTGGTTTTGAGATAGTTTACAAATGAGTTCGAAAATTGAAATATGCTCTTTTACGTTATCTAAAAACGTATCGTCAAAGATAAGCGATCTAATGGTTGGTTTAAGTTTTTTAAAGCGATCATCATCAATATACAGATTAATGTACAGGGAGTTTACTTTCAAAAGATATACTGAATGTCGAACGCAATAAAAATGTAATTTGTGAAATCACTTGTTGATGTGTGGCGGTTCTGGAATAAAAACCCCAATTGAAACCAGACGGTGCACTTATCATAATTCCTAGAATGCTTCGTTAAAAATATTCAACATATTTAATGTTTTCATATGATAAATATTTTTAAAGAGGCGTAGGAATCACGATAAGTGCACCGTTTGGTCTCAATTGGGTTTTGTTCCGGTGGCGCCTATCAACAAGTGATTTCTCAAAATTCGAATGTTTACATTTTTATGAGCACGGATAGCACCGTTTTATTGCGTTCCAAATCCATTAGATCTTTCGTAGGTAAATTCCCTGTATGGTTATTGCAATTGCTCTGCCAAATTTTAACATCTCTACTTAGCATAGCGGCGGCGTTGTCAGAAATAACTGCGTATATATTTGAATTATATTGATTTTTTGAAATAACTATGAAGTCATTAACAATAATAGTTAGCTTTTCCGGTGTTTGCGCCTCCAACGTTAAATTCCATGCTCCTAGGAATGCTTTAGATTGTCCCTTATTATGAATCATTAACACTACTAATTTGCTGTTTTTCGGGATGTTTTCCAACAGTCAATTAAAATTATAGACCACTGATGTGTTTCTGAAAACTTTAAAAGTATGTTTCAAATTTTCTAAGGAGTATTTCTAGTTGGAACGGAGTACATACGAAAAACATTAGACCTTAGGCATAAATAATTGTTACTGTTGTGTATCTAAAAAAATCACGACGCAGCAAATTACACTAAAATTGTTTAGTTTTTCAGCCAATTTTAAATATTAAAAGAAAACAAACCAAACAATTGGTTTAGGACTCTTTATCTATTGACTATTAAAGGGCTAAGCTCTGTATACTGCTCGAGCTAAGTAGTTTTTTAACGCGGTATCCAGCACTTTCCACGAAATCACAGATATTTCTAGATGATTCTTTTGAGATTTTTAATTTTTTCGCATAGAGAAGAGCGGGGAATTTAAATGGAAATTTATTTTAGAACAACTTTAGCTTTGAACCCTATTCATTTTCAAAAGCATATCTATGGGTTAAGCTAAAGCTTTAATGGTGAATTAGTAAAATATAGTCATTTAACCTTGCCAGACAAGAAAGATGCATGAAAGTCTGGATTTTATTGAAATGCCGTACCATATGGATAAGTCAAATTTCAGTAGTGGTGGTCTTAACCTAAACTCCTAACCAAATAAAGGATTTGAGAATATTCATTTTAAAGCGTATTGCACGACTAAAATTTGCCTTATCACACTACATAAATCCCGACTTCCATACAACTTTCTGGTCTGGGCAGCAGAATTCAGGCGGAATTAATAATATGTTTCACTAATATTTTGGGAAGAAAAAAATATCGAACTGCTGTTTCAGTGTATCACAATTCGTTGGAATATGTCTCTAATTTTGAGTAAAACTTCGAAAAAAAAAATCCTTTAATTGTTTCTTTATTGGTTTAATTCCAAGGTCGTCATGTTATTACTATTTCGAATGTACCATGTATAGCATTGGTAATATAGCAAAAGTATTTTGCTTAGGTTCATTGCAGAAATAAACCTACTAAAGAATATTTTTGGAAAAACCAAAACGTAAATTTTAAAAAATATCTTTTATTACATCGGCATCATTAAACTATAAAACTTATTGCTTACAAATTTTCAAAACGGATGCAGAATTATTCAAAATTTGCCATAAAATATCACCTTAAACAAAATAATATCAAGTGGAATAAATTAAACATCAAATAAGCCGACAACATGATTTTTAGTCCCTAACCGGCTAAAACAAAATAATGCATTCAATGAAATTCTAACCAAATTGGTGTGCGTTCAAAAAGTTTCTCCCTTTACTACTCAACCAGCAATAACAACAATAAAATTGTATTTGTCGCATAAAATTCTGGCGTATTATGTGTGAACACGATATGAAATAATATTTTTGTGTGGTTTTAACCGCACCCTAATTTATTCTCCAAAAAACAACAAAAGAATCATCTAATAAAATTACTTAAGTGTACGCTTAAATAAAAACTATACACATACACATAGGTTCAATTGAACAAACCGCGCGAATAATCTACATACGTTTATAACAATTGTTATGTATACATAATATACATACATGCATTTATTGATAAAAATCGAAAAAAATTTCTCATGAATTGAATCGCGCGGCAAATTACCACTTTGTTTTTCTTGTTGGATGGAACCAAAAAAACTGTTAACCGTTTTAATGTATTTTTAATGAAAAAAATGGTTGCATCATTTAATTTTATTGTTTTCTTATTATATACTTTGTTGTTCTTGTTTTAACGATACACTAATGGGTAAGCAAATTAATTTTCCAGATGATTGAATATAAGGCGGAATAAGTAATACTCCGGCTTTTATTACCTTTAATGGTTGATATGATACATTACTCAGAGAACTAATTATTTAACAAAGTGTACACAGTGATAAGAATATTATTAAAAAAACAAATACTACTGTAAACTATAGTCCTTAAGCTTGGTTCATAACATCGGGAGCAACATAGGAAAAATACCGTAGTATTGAGCTGAAGTTAGTAGCTTTTGGTTTTGCCTAAAATATTTGTCTATTTTGTACGTCATTTTATTTGTGATATTTCCCATTACACATTTCAATTTGCGCTTGGATTTGGCTGTGTTAATACCAAATTTTTTATAGTTTTGTGATTATTGTGAGATTTTACTACAACGTTTTTAATTTATTTTCTTGTTTCTTGTTTTAATTTTTAGTTCATTTTACAAGTTTTTTTAGTTTTTAATTGTTTTAACCGTATTTCATTAATTTTTATTTATATTAAATTTAGTATATTACATTTTTAATTTACCATAATTAATTTTATTATTTCAATATTTTGTAATTTTTCATTTTTATTTGCACAAAAAAACACATTAACATCAAATTTTAAATAACAGAAAATCAAATCAAACGAAACGTCAAAAAAGAGCCATTTAACGCCTTTTGTACATAAACAATTTAGCGCGTTTTTTGGAGTAGCCAAATCGAGGACGGGCGGCTACAGATCCGTCTTTGAAAACCACCTGCTCATTGCATTGCTTCATGCTAACCTGTAGTGCTGACATGAAAGGTGGGTCGGCCCATGGATTCTGTACTCTCAACAGGGGGTCGTAGATGTTGTTCATTTTCATCATTGATCGTAATCAGATGATGAAAAATCCCTTTTGCATCCCGCCCCTATAGGGATTCGAACCCGGTACCTCCAGATCCAACCGCCGCAGCTTTAACCACTGCGCCGTTTGGTCGGTTAGTGACTGCGTATTTAATCCCATAATTAATTTAGAATTTGGTCTGACGATATTTTACTGTTTTCCGATATTTACCATAAATTATTTTAATTATTTTACTATAAATTACTGTGAACAAAAAAATTTTAAAATGTTTTATTTTGGTTTGTGAAGTTATTTAAATGCTAGAAATATTTGTTTCATTTTATTGGAAAATACATTATTAAATCACTGATATATGATTTTATTATTATTTGAATGGTTTACATCTTTTTAATACTTCAATTTATCACGCTAGAGCGGGGGTATCTAACTTTTTATAAACTGACATGCAAAATGAAAGACAAAGAAATATTTTATATTTAATTTTGTTTAAGAAAGTCGGATGTGTGCAGAAACTGAAAACCGCTAATTTGTTATTTTATTTTTATCCTTTTCTGAAGTGGCCTTATTATAAAAAATCACTCTTTTGCCTAGAAAATCGGGCTAGAGGCTAATGATCCTTACCGAAACCGTTTTTTGGCCTCAGTCGTTTCGTTAGAAATCCTCTCGAACATTTAAAAAAGAAAATTGCTCAATTACAACGAAAAACTAAAATGAGGCAAAATGTAAAAGATCATAGCTGCCCTTATTCAAATGATGCGCAGTAGTGATTTTTCTCGATCTTTTTTGTTATGTGGCATACGAGAAAATAAACAAAACACAATAAAAAAGATCGATCTAGCACATCATTAATTCGCAGTGAATCTACTATCGACCCCAGATTAATATTTACCATATTAGAACCTTCAATTCACTATCTTTAAATTAATTTATATTTATTTATTTATTTACATAAATTTAAACCCATATTACTGACATACTACATTTTGAGGTACAGCTCATTCACAAAGTACATAGTACGTAGGTAGAAAGTGGTATGGAAAATTAATAATTAGAACGGTAGGTACATATTACATCTTCTTTTACTCAATTACATGCCCCATGTTAAGTTTACGAAAATTTAACCCTTGTGGGTTTATATGACCCTGTAAACATTGGAAACAAAATTTTCGCACAATAACTCATAGACAACCCTGCTCCCCTGCCTGTGTACTCTCAGTATTGTACTCGCGCTTGCGCATAGTGGATGTGTTAAGCCGCTGTGCATATTTCGCGCCAAAACAGTAATGACAGAGTAACGTTGACCCTTGAATAGTTGTTTTTATGGGAGGGTTAGACAGGCCCTTGAATAGTCATCAACGTGCAAAATTTACTTTGAATAATAACCAATAATCAAGGGTTAAGAACAAAACTTATTTGTTTCTCATGGAATTTTCCATACATTATAAAAATAAATGCGTAACAGTTGAAATAAAATCAAATTAAAAATCATTATCTTCATAGATAGTTAAAAAAAACAATTTTTATTTCCTTAAAGTGTTGTGCCTTGAATTATGTGGGATTTTTAAACGAAAGTTTTTCCGAAATATCTGGTGTCCATTGATAGATAATATTAGTCCATATTTTTTTAAGTTTTCACTAAAATATCGTTACAATATTTAATGAAAGAATAAATTTATCTACTCGAAAATCATAGCCAATTTCGAAACCTTGCGCTAATGTTAAAAGTTTCCTCAAAAACAACCCCTTTCTGAAAAATGGTAGCAAAACAACAGCTGTGAACCGCGCAAATTTTACCAAAAATCACTGAAATGTCAAAATATTAACAACAACGTCATTAATTTTTTTTTCTCATATTTTATCCAACTTTTTAGTACTAAACTATTTACTCTGCACACAGTTATAAAGTAGGTAAAAGATCAAGTTGCCCGACTATTGGTCCGCAGCCTTAATATATTTCGCAGATATGGTTTGAAAATCGTAGAAGAAAATATGTCTCCTTTTACAATAAAATTAAAAAAAGGAAACCTTTCCATTTTCAACAGCTCCACGCACAAACCATTAAATCTGTATATAATTAAAATATTTATTTATATTTTTATTTATATTTATTTATTTCTCATAACCTTAAAATACAAATTTGTGAAACAATTAAAATATTGTTACAAAAATAAAAGGTTAAGACGATAGGTTAGGTGTGTAGGGCAGTATATACACTGTCAAAAAACACAAAATATACATTTTATTTTATTTTATAAACATAAAGCCAATATATTTAATTTCAAACAACCAATTCTTAATCAAATTGATAATTTTTTACCTGAGATAAGCTTCACCAATGTCGTAAACAGTACTTAATCTCAGAATTCGATGCCGATTTCGAGATAAATATAATTGAAAACTTTAAATACATATGATGTAATAGATAGACTTATAAAGAAATATAATCAATCTATCTAGTCTTTCCAATATAAAACAATGGAGGTGTGGCCAACACACAACTTTCTTTTACAACAGAGAATTTTGAAAAAAAAAAAAAATTTATAACTTTTTTTTTCAATTTTTTTTTTTTTTTTAATTTTTATTTTTTATATTTATTTGTTTTTAATTTTTGGAAACATTTTGTATTAAGTAGTTTTTTGAAAACCTTATACTTTTTAAGATATTTGCAAAATAAATTTTCTGGCCCAAGGAAGTGGCCACTTCCGGTTAGCCGATTTGGAGTAAAATTCACTGGGATCTCCAAATTTATCAAAAAACCTTAAATCTGAAGTTTCAGTTCGATTGGTTAAACCATCTGGGCTGTAGAGAGGACACAGACAGACTGACAGACAGACACCATTTCGAAACCCACTATTTCGGACTCAGGGGACCTCAAAACAAATAAATCTCTAAAAATCTTAAGGTCCAAAATTTTCATGATTACTATTCTTTATTTTACTAGAGTAAAAGGAAGTAATACTAGAGTAAAAGAAAGTAACAAATAAAAGTGACACGCGTAAATAGAAAAACAAAAAACCGTAGATATTGTTGCCTCGGAATAGGGCCGAATGTGTCGAAAGGCCGAACGTCGAAAGGCCGAAATGGACGAAAGGCCGAATATCGAAAAGCCGAATTTCGAAAGGCTGAATGTGTAGAAATGCCGTTTGTGTTGCAATTGATTTTAATTTTTCATCTTTTTATAAAAGAACATTTTCAAAATTTATAGTTTTATGAAAACCAAAATTTATATTTTTATCAAAATTTTTGTATAAAAATGTTTAATAGTAAATCGCCTTAAATATTAAAATCTTTTTACGTTTTTTTTGTCATATAATTAAAAATTAATTAATTATAATAAAAAAAGAAAAATAAATAATTTTTTTTTCCGACAAAATTTGATCACATTAATATGCTACATACACAGGATTTATTAGCACGTATTTTAAATTTATTTAAATCATTTTACATTTTAAATTTTAAATATTGAATTCAATCAATTAAGTGAAGGAAAATTTTATGAAAATTCGGCCTTTCGACCCAATCGACCGTTCCAAACGTTCGGCCATTCGACCGATTCAGCCTTTTGACCCATTTGGCTTTTAGACATTCGGCCTTTCAATACTTTCGGCCTTTCGACCCAATTGGCCATTAGACATTCGGCCTTTCGACATATTCGGCCATACGACATATGGCCTTCCGATCCATTCGGCCTTTCGGCGTTCGGCCTTTCGATATTCGGCCTTCCGACATTCGGCTCATCTACATATGGAAAAAACAAATAGGCGACAAGACGATAAAATAAAAATAAAACATCTGTAAGGAAAAAAAATAGAAGAAAACACCCCTGTCGTTCCAGTATAAAACTAAAACTTTGTTGTGGTGCGCCTCTTCTTTCTCGTCTACTCGCCCCCTATTCATCCTCTGAAAACATAGTGATTGGTTATTCATTTTGTGAAAGTCATTCAATCGAAAATAAGCGGGGCGAACTAGGTTCGTTCGCCAATGGTTGGATAAGTAATTTCCAATATGATGGTTTAGTGCAAGAGGACCAATTAATTGACCAAAAATGTTTCCTGATTAAACATTACGACCACCAGATTTCGTTACAGGAGCTTTGAAATATCAAAGAATTCAAAAATAGAATTATTAGATTGTACGGTAATTACCAAAAAAATATACGAAATGGTGAGATAACTTGAAATTTATTCAGCTTCAGATCGAAACGCCACACGTAAATTTTATTTTTCGAAAAGGGTAATTGAAAAGTTTTGAACAAAGCCAAATAAATCAATTCTTTCTTATGATAATTGAAGATCTTCACAAAAAAGAACAAAAAATAACTTCCCTCGAAATAATATTAGCATTTGATTAGGGTTTTATTTCATTATAGTAATTTATTTTTGATTTTGAATAGCAAGCCATTGAACAAAAGAAGAAACAAATTGCTGTATTGCAGCTTTTAAAGAGAAGAAGATATGAAAAGGTTTTTTCGTTGTTTCTGCTGTTCCTTGGCAGTTTATTATTTTAAATCATATTTTTGGTATGCTCCCGTTATACTCCGTGTTGTTAGTATGTTCCAGCATTTCGATGAAAAACTCTTCATAGGAAATTCGAAAACTTTAAAGTTTCCTTCTGGAACTGCAGACGGTACAATTTATTTGCCAAAAAAGACGTGGAAATTTGATTGAAAAAAGGAAAAGGGCGACTTAGGGGTATATTCTACATTCAGTCGCACAATGTTAACTAGCACTATCGCAAAATGGTTGCCTTACGATGGCTGATATTGCGACAATAAAACGGCATCATCGATAATAATCGAAAATCGATAATTCAGCATGTTGTTGAATATCGTTTGATACTGTCATCTGTCACTTTAATTTTTTGCGGTTTTTTTTTATGTTAAAATAAACACAAATTATTTTAAAGAAAAATAATTTGGAGTTAAGTTTAAACCAAAGAGAACCAAGACATTCCAATTTTTCAGAAAAAATTATGTTGTTTTTAAAAATGTTAAAAAATAAAATTTATTTTTGGCTTTATTCACAGCACGGATTTTTCGTGCCGATTAATCCACTAAAGATTTTTTTTTTAAATTTGTCTCTTATTAATCAAACAATTTTAAACAATCGAGAAATCGATTAATCTAAGCAAGCACTACTGTGAATCACCATCTTCTTTATCATTAGAGCCACCCTCTTCTATATGCTCATAACCAGAATCTGCTCCTATATTGTTGATACATCTCTACCAAAAAATTCAACTTTCTTTGCCTGTGAAAAGTCAGTTTTAATAATTTATGAGGTTATGTACTGTGTGAAATACGTTTACTACTGAAAAATCGGTGTCACAAAAAGCAAGACAAATTTAACGAGTTGCGACTGACATTTTTATTGAGGATGTCAATTTCACAATTCAGCGGTGTTAACTTGCTTACGATACAAAAGTAAAGTTTTAAGAAGAACTTGTAAATTTAATTTTATTTTTACAAATGTTACAAAGTAAGTGGCTTTCAACCGTCTGCTATTGTATTATTTCTGGTTAAGTTTAGTTTAGTTAAGTATTATCGCCAAAGGAAAAACCTCTCGTAACCCTGAAAGCAATAAAAAGTAAACAATTCTTCTAATGAAAATTGGACTCGAAAAAGGAACTCAGGAAAAAAGGCAGATCGAAGTATCGGTTTCTTCTTTTACCTCATTAGTGGTATTGACATTGCTGTAATAAGTATTTAGAAAGCTAGGCTTTCAACAAGATAAGCCGCCTGAATAATTAAGAAATTATATAAGAAATTATTATTTGAGATGAACTCAATTGAAAGCTGATCTTGATAGGCGAATAGAAATGAACTCAAAATGAAATTTTGAAATTAGCTCCTAGTCTTTATTATTTTAAACTTTTGTAAAAATATTGAATTCCCCTTTTGGGGAAGTAAGTGACATCGGTTTAAAGTTAAAGCTACCCAAAAATTACTAGTAGATGCATTTGTATCGGATCTCCAACTTTCAAAATTTTTAAAGGTGGAAAAAAGTTTTTAAATATATCCAAGTTTTGATGATTTAGATCAGAAAGTGTGAAAAAGGGGTATAACAAGTAAATTCTTGCATTTTTCGCTTTAATAGTAAAGCCCAGACTGTATTACAGGGAGCAAGAGCACGCGGAGTAATTTATCCTCAATACTTAGGGGCGTTCATTTTTTACAATTTAAGAACACAAACCCTTATCAAAAAAATAATTTGTCGAATTGTAGAGAATCTCAACACGTTACCGCCCGGAGATATAAAAATATGTTTTTTATTGAATAACCGTAAAAGGGTTAAAACTAAAAGACATAATGCTAAAACTTATGACTCCATATTTTAATTTGTGGCACCACCTACTATAACATAACTACTATAACAGCGTGGAAAACTAGTGGACTTTTGTTGAAGCACTTAGAACCTGTGACCCTATTAGTATAAACAGAGATTTAGCCATCTGTTTAAAGTGCAATTGAAAAAAGGAGAGTCTAAGATGTCTTGACCCAGGTTAGGCGATCGAAAAGAGATGTACGAATTATACCAACCATTCACTCAGCAGAAATGCAAGAGAGCAGGAATACAGATTGGGCTACAATAGAAAAAGAATACAAAACCTGCGGCAGTACTAAAAGTGTTGGTCGAGCAGTTCAGTATACATATTTTTCATGAATTTGTTAAATTCATATCGTGTATACAACATTTTGAATCCCACAAAGAAGATGTGACACATACAAATTTTACATGCGATTGCACATATGTGGATAACCGACGAAATTGAAGTAGAAGACAACTGTGAATGACTCCGCCTATCGGCGGAAATAAACGGAGAACAACTATTTACATCTGCAAAGATTGCAATGTCATATCATTTAGTTAAAAATTATTACTATTGTTTGTTTAAAATAAAAAATTCAACCATCAAATGTATTTATATAGTTGAAATTAAATAAAATCTGTTTTGAATGGAGCAACATACGTCATTATTTAATTGTAAAATAATTACCATATAAAAAGTCATTACTTTAAATTTCATAAAAAAATATTTGATATTTTTAAAGTTACAACCATTTTGTAAACTGATGCAACATAGTTGAAAACCTTGAAATATGTCGGCTACACGCAAAAGTTTTCGTGCAAACGGCCCAGACCGTAATGTGTTAAACGGTCCTTGTGATTCAACAAGAGTAGTGCCCATCGACATTCGGCATGCCCTCTAGAGCCGACGTAAATGCTTCAGAAGGTTCAAATTGAAAGTTAAATGTTTTCAGAAATAATTGATTTTGAAAATAGTGGATGTGTGCATTTGTACTTCTCACTTTCTTACTCGATATACGTATGTCTGTAAAATGATTTAAGAAGTTCAAGGCGAAAATCTGTTAACCTATAAAACCACTTAAATTGAAATTATGTTAGTAGGACAACTCGGCAGATAGCAATGTGATCTAATGAGTACACGTTCAGACGGAAGCGGAGTTCACAAAAGCAAGTAAGGGCTAAACATATCTAGAAGCGCTGAAAGTAAATTAATTCAGTAAGTACGGACATGTTATGTTTATGATTGATTTCGTTTTCAAATTCCCCTTTTATAAGTACAAAAAAAGAAAAGAAAATTATTTTTTTAACTAATACTACTCCGGGCCTCTTAGAGGATACTAATGGTGGCAACCGACCTATCTCGGTGAGAGGAGTAAACTGCAAAACTTGGGTTGACTATAAAAATGTTAACCGGGCGATTCCATTAGCACAATTCCATTAGACCCAATTCCACTTGACACAATTCGACTGGGGAACAATTTAACTTGCTCAATTTAACTTGCATTATAACTTGTATAGTTTCACGGAAACGCAAACACACACTTTAATATTTTATTGGTGTTATTGAAACTAAATTACGAAGATAATTATAAATACGGGTGTATACCTTTGTAAAAAATTGTGAAGATAGCAATGATAAAACATAATTTTGTTGCTGCAGTTATTACGATTCTAAGCCTATTCCACTAGCACAATTCCACTAGACACGATTCAACTGCATACAGTTCCACTGGTACAATTCCACTAGTTTAACATTCGTAGTTCTTTCTTTAGGTAACTTTTTTATCATTAAACGAATTCAATCGATTTTGGACAACTTAACTTTTTGATCACCAAACGCATTTAGGGTGCTAAATTGCGCGGCTTTGGGCAAGTTGAATTCTGGAAGTTGGATTGTGTAAGTTAAATTGTGCAAGTAGAATTGTGCAAGTTGAATTGTACCAAGTGGAATAGTGCCCAGGGGAATTGTGCCAGTGGAATTGTGTGTGATGGAATTGTTACCAAATTATAATTTCGTTCTGCGGGAAAATTATAAATTGAAAATAAATAATACAAAAGACCTTTTAAGACAATACAATTTCAGTTCTGCATAAACGAGGCGAATCAATGAGGAAAAATCTGAAATAAAAAAATATCCTTCTTTGATGATCCTTAGAATATAGTAGATTCAGGTTAATTGGGATACATCGGGAGAAGATCATACTGCCCCAATTAAACAGGTGCCCCAGTTGCGAGAACTTTCTTATGAATATGTTATACAATCAAGTTTGATATAAAAAATGAGATACAATTTTTGGTTTTTCATGATTATCGTGTGTACAAATGCTCATTCTTCCCTTAATTTATCCTGTTGGTAAACATATTTAATATTTGGACTAAATAAATGGAAACTATTTCAATAAATTAAAATTTGAATTTTGCCAATACGTATTCAAATTTTGAGAAAAATTTCAATTCAAAAATGAATCGTTTAAATTTTTTAAGTATATAAATGTGACATTTATGATTATTTAGAAAATCAATTTGATTAGAAATTTACGAAATTACCGTCGAAATAATTATATAAAATTTGCCCTTGACACAATGGCACACCATACCTATATAACTAGACATAATTTCCCTCAACTATTAAATCAGCTCTCGTTATAAAATAAGAACCATCCATAAACACAGAACAGAGAATTAATAATAATAAAACTCTATAATTTACTATAATAATGATCTTGGTCGTGATCATGATCGCGTTGATGACTATCGTTATAATAAAAATATGATAATGATGATGACGGGATCTCGCATTTATGTACATATATTATAAATAAAATATTCACAATATGTTAGTATTGTAATATCGTGTTATGTTGTTTGCTTGGTCGAAAAGCCAAAAACAACAAACAAGTGTAATTCAGACAATTTGGGTTCTCCGTTCGGTTTTGTTGTCTTTGTTGTTGTATCATCATAAATTTAAATTTATTTCTGTCATGGATCTTAATCAAAATATGGATAAAAGAAATGAAATATGCTTTGATAAAGATCAATTTTAATGTATACCGCCTTTTTGTGTAGATACATATAAGTACAATACATGTACTGTCTCTATTTAATAATTGTGGTATATAAATTGTCTTAGTGAATAATGCGTAATTTTTATGTTGTTATCGTTACTATTAACTACAATATTTATAACTAAATAGTTTTTGTTTCAGTGGTAATTGTGGTGATGTGCTTTTCTTTGTACTTTTAGGTAAATTATTTGCAAACCTAAATATAGTTAAAGCTTTATTTTTTTAGTTTATCATAAAATAGTAAACCAGATTAATCTTAACTTTATAATATTTTAAAGACATGTGTTTTTGCAACAATTTAGTAAAAGCCTAATGTAATTATATTTTTTTGTAACCTTTATTATTATTATTCACAATATCCAACTGTACAAATATTTGTTGACGTATATATTAAGTTAGTCAATACCTAGCTAAAGAAAGTCAAGAAGCCAGATTTGAGCCAAAAGTTTAGTCGGTTTTATTTATATTTTATGTTTGTGAGCCTCGTTTGGTTCACAATTAACTTCCCCTCTCCCCTCCTCTCCCCCATGTATGATATAAATGCGTTTTTTTAGAATAAGTAGAATTACTTAACTAACTTATTTTAACTCTATATTTATGAGTTCTGTAAGGTTTACCTGTTCTATAACAGTCAGATTAAAGATCATCAGTCAAATTCTAGATATAAGTTTTGCCAAATTTCTTTAATCAGTTTCTCAAGCTTTGTAAACACTCTTTTGATTAAACATGTTAACTGTCTAATACGGAACCGAAACTTTCAATAGCCTTTGCCTACTATTGAATCCCAAGTGAAAATATCGCATGAACTACTCCCGCTTCCATTATTAAAAACTTTCTGCTTGAATACTTTCTACACCGCGACAATATAAATTCCAACCATTATATACAACCGAAATGTATTTTTGCTTTATTGCGTTATCTTCGAAACTAAATATTCTTTAAAAAAAAAAAATTTTAAAATTACAACATTTCCAAATGTACTTGAGAAGGGCAAAAATGCAACAAACTAAAAATCACTTAATTTAAATTCATTACACAATCTTTCAATCGGTATTCAATTAAATCATAAAATATAATCAAAAAAATCGTAAATCCTCTTATTTCCACCATACTGAAACAACCGCGCTTATAATTCTTATTTATTTGATTTGATTCCGAGTTTTATTTTTGTTTTTTTTTTTATAAAATGTCACAAAATACGTTTATAGCAAAAATCTTAAAGATGTTGTGGCAAAGTAACAAAACTAATAAAAATAACAACAATAACATTATTTTTTTTTTTAATATGTATAAGAATTCATAAATAAAATATTTTTTGTTTTCAAAATGTTTTTTGTGGATGTAGTTTGGTGGAGTAGTTTTTTTTATAAACATTTTTTTTTGCTTCTTCCATGACGTTTTGAAAATTTATAATTTAATTGGAATAATGTAAAGAAATCTTAAATAAATTGTTTTTTATTAAATGAAATTGCGGTTTGATCAAAGTTGTTTGTATGCTGTACTTACGGATTTATTAATTCATTTGAGGTTTAGTAAAGTACTTTGAGAATTGATTTAAAAAAATAGATCGTAATAAAAACTAAGCAGAGAAAACTAAAGATCACATTTTAACAAGAGGGTCTTAACCATTCTTACAGTTTACGACACAAATAACAAATCTTACTTTGAAAACAATAACAAAATTTTATCATTCTATCAAACGTTCAAAACATTAAAACTTGTAGAACAAGGGTCAATTTTTAGCTTTTAATATTTTTATATCGTGAAAATCTACCAAAGATTTTGGCTAATTACGGTAGATTGACGAAGGTGGTTTTTACAATGTAGAGTTTTACCGAGCTATTAACTATACACTCCCGAGCAACTAAATCGGCTCAAACCTCCGCGCTTACAAAAAGACGTTTTTTTTTAAATGGCTTAACCGATTTTCATAAAACAACTTTTTTTGATAGTTTAGTATTTTATCTTTACAAGGACACCTTTATCCAATCATCGAGAACTCGCTCGTCAGCTAAACATGAGCCGCGTACCGTCAATCGGAGACCTCATTCCAGCCGCCATCTGTGTACATCTGAGAGGGACGATCGATTTATCATCCTAACTTCACTGCGAAATCGCCCTCTCACGGGCGTCGATGTGGAGTAGGAGCTAAGATAAGTTCGAGATGTAGCTGTTAGTTCATGGATAGTAAGAAAACGGTTGAAGGAAGCTAATCTTACTCTAAGAAGACCTGCTAGAGGCCCAAAGTTGACAGCACGCCACCGCAAAGAGCGACTTGAATTTGATCGCGAACATCAATTGGAGCATCGAGCAATGTAGGTCTGTTCTATTCACTATTCTTACGTGTCATCGTAAAGTACCATTCATCCGCTCTTATTTTGAATTTTAAATGTGTAAATATCTTTATCTATTATCGAAATGTCGTAAATTAAATTATTAAGACTTTCGTATGAACTTATTGTCACACACCTTACCATGATATGCGAATTTATTAGTGCGCGCTTTATTTGATTCACAATATCTCGGTAATAGATAAAGATATTTAGATGTTTATAGTTAGAAAAGAGAGATGGCACCATTGGTGTTTACTGCTGAAGTTCCCTAACAATACAATAAAATATTGCAAACCCATAAAAACGGCCGTTTTTTCAATTTTAGGTTAGGATATTTCAAAATCCTCCTTTGATATGGCAATTCTGCGGCCAGGTTCGGATTCAGCATCGCAAAACGTTGGAAATGACTATTCTTGTTTCTATTACCTGACCCTTGTTGGCCAGTGTTATATTTCATTACAGTGCTAAGTACCACACACAGATCAAATTGAAATTTATGCATTTAAAATATTGTATAGGTTGAGAGTTCTGATAGATACAAATGTAAAGCAGTTATTATATTTATTATTTTTGGTCAACTCTGAGCTACTATTTTTGGTATAAGCTGTAAGTAGGATTTAATTAATGATGATTGCGATTTTCAGAAGTACTTCGGAAATCTGATTCAGCAAACTAACAACTGTTATTTCGAAATGCAGTTTCATGTTCAATAAATCAAAAAAGTAGATTAAAAATATATTTCCTTGTATGTTCCTGTTGTAGAAATATATTTTCCTTTCGGCCATTTCCGGGAGATCTTGATTGAATCTTGGTCGAGCTCTCCAATCACTCAATCAATTAGATTAATTATAATTCGAAGAAGTATCAAGTCGTTAGTACCTATTTTCGAATTAAGCGAATTCTTGCTTTATTTTTGGTTAAAATGTTAAAAGTGATATTTACTAGATGAGTGTAATCATTGGGTTATCTGAGCCGCCACAAAAAAGCTTCCTCGATTATTCCCGACATAAGTATGTGCCTACAAATAAAAAGTCTTTCCTACATATGTAATACTGTACTACATATGTTATTTTATGCGGATTTTAATGCTCTACAATTTGTGTACTTTAACCAGACGTATATTTTCAAAAACATAATTTGTTTTACATTACATTTAAACATCTTTGACAAACTAGTTTTTGAGCACCCAATCAAGAACCAAAATCTCCTAGTTTACAATAACAGTGTTAATTTTTATTTTCTAAAGTATTTTGAGGGTTGATAAATTGTAGTTTAACTCCTTATAATAAAATTTAGACGGATAATATTTTCAAAACAATTAATAACCATTGAATTTTCGGTCTGCAAGCACCAGTTGTCTAAAAATAAAGATAGAACTGAATAGAACTGAGCTCAAACTGTTAATTAATAATAATCATCATTGTAATCATTAATAATTGTAAAATCGATAGCACGGATTCATCGTCATTGAATTCTCACGTGAAATAATGACCAACTAAATTACACCAAATTATATTAATCTTCTTTATAGTACATCGAAGAATTAATACAACAAAAATTCGCACTGAAATTGTAATTAATTCTACAGACAATGAGTTTCAAATTTCTTCCATATATGTATGTGTTACACGTTGTATGTACAAATAATAATAAAGATTAATTTTGAGATGAATGAGGAAAAACCAATAAGAGCGATTGCCACACAGCCACACCAATTGAAAAACAATACATTTTTTATATTTAATTGTCTATCTGTGCTAAAATAAAATTAAGTATTTTTAGATGAATCATAAAGTTTCTCATTTATACAAGAAAGATTATCTCGAGTTCCCCAGTAAACTAGGCAAACGATTTGTACTTGGAAGAGACATTAATACAAATAATACCCACTGGGGCTTTATGTTAACAACGACTATAAGTAAAAGCTCCAAAGGCTATCTGAAAATGCAGTTGTAAAGTCCTATATCACTGTAAAACCAACCTACTGGCCAACTGATCCAAACAAAGTGCCAGGATCTGATTGATTTCTTCATAAAAAAGAACATATCTGTAATTTATGTATAAGTGGATAAAAGCCAATACTTAAACTGTGATCATTCACCGATACTCCTAACATTAAGTAAGAAAGTCATTCAGAAAGAAAGAAACCCCTTTTTAGTAAATAATCACACTAATTGGGATGCTTTAGACAATCCTTAGTAGAAAAAATTAACTTAGTGGTTCCATTAAAGAACGAGGAGCAATTAGACAAAGAAGTTCACCAATTTGTGAATAATATACCCATGAAATTAAAAAGAAAACGAAAGAAATTTGAACAATCTCACTCAACTATTAAGAAGAAAGATCAAAATGGAATAGGCTTTGACTTTCCAGTTAACAAGTTGCATTTATTTTTTATTTTCCGTACAATTTTTCTATATTAAACTTATTTTATAAATTATACTATTATTATTATTGGTAATAAAGGAAATACGGCTCACTCGTAACCCAGTATATTGAGGAATGGAGTGGTGCGGTTAGTACTTATCCTGGTGGAAAGAAGAATAGCGGAGTTGAAGCTATCTAAGTGAATATTGCTTTGCTTACAAAGAAAAAACAGCCCAGTCGTGACCCATAGTATTTTGAGGAGTAGAATCGGAGCGATTGGTACTTAACCTTGGTGGACGTGGAGTTGGAGCTGCTCGTACCTAAGCGAATAATCGGCTGTATGCCCTTGGATGAATTTTTATTTTATATTAAATATTGCACGTTGGCAAATTACTGCGCACTCTATTGTGAATGAGCTTATGCTCAAAATAGGGTGTGCCAAAATTATAATAATAAATAAATGAAATTAAATAAATGAAATTAAACAAAGAATTATATATCTCAGAAGATTAACTAATGATAGCAGTACTTATTATTCAATCTGGTAGGCAGGTGAGAATGGGCTAGAAGAATAGCAGGTGAGAAATGGGCTAGAAATAATGAAAAAAAAGCTCGAATATTTCCTAAACTCGTCGAAAAATATTTCATTAGCATGACGACCAAACATTGGAAGCCTATAGAATAATTGAACAAAATGAATTGAAAGAAACCAATGCAGAAGTAATACATTAGAAAACAACACAGTGGCGACTTTAACAGATGACACGGCGAACTTAGCTGTTAGAGAAAGCAACGAAGAGTCAACATAGAATCTACAATCAGCTATTACTCAAATACATAAATGGACAAAACGATGGCGAATTAAACTAAACGAAACTAAATCCGAACATGTTTTGATTACCCTAAATCGAGAGAGAAGCAATACCCTATGCGAACAAAGCTTAGTATTTCGGCGTGACCCTGAATGCAAAACTACTATGGCGCACGTCAAGATAAGTGGATAACTATAAGATTTAAATAAAGAAAGATGTATTGGCTGATGGAAAGAAACTCTTTTCTATCAGAGCCTTCTAATATGTAAGAGCCCTAATGCTTCCGCCATTTTTTGAACGTGCTTTCTGTAAGAGGTGTACATTTTGTGATGTTCCATATAAGACAGTGTAAAAAAGACTTTTTTAAATTTACATTTTCTGAATAAAAACTCGTAATTTTCGGCAATTTTTTTCACCCATTGGTTGATTAATAATTATATTGAGACATATTTGAAAACCAAATTTGGAATTTACCAATTAATCCTTAAAATATAATTTAAATTTCTTAAATTTTATTCACAGCTACATACAAGACCACAAACGCTTTTCAAACGATTTGTGTTTTCAATTTGGTGCAATTAGAGTGTATACATTTTGGTTTTATATTGGAGCAACAAGGATGCCCAATGTTCTAATTTTTTGTCTTTACACGTGTTTATATTTTTATTTTATCGTGTTGTTGCCTTTTTGTTTTCTATATGTAGATGAGACAAAGTAATCTGTACCTTTTTTGTTTTTTATTTCAGCGTTTGCCCGTTTTTACTTTTAAGCTTTCTTTTTATCTTTTATTGGTTTTTTGTAAAATTTTTATGGCTGCGTTATAAAACCGATGTAATGAAAAATTGTCGGTCGCCACTAAAAAAATAACCAAATTTTAGGTACACACATATAAACATTAATATATGTATTAATAAAAAAATGTTTGCGCACGCGATTGATCGTATTTCGTTTGTATGTTCGTAGTAAAAGAAACACAAATTATCTATGTGTAGTTTAAGTAATTTAAAAAATGAAATAGATATATATTTGAAACAAAGAGAAAGTACACGCATTATACATTTTAGCTTTCTGTGAAAATTGCACATAGACTTCGATACATAATAAAATCTTCATTTTAAAATTTGTTCGTCCGTAAGCTTTGTTAATTAGTATTGCTCATGGTGTTGCTGAGTTTGGTTATGGGGTGTTTATAGAACACAAAAACTGTAAAACTGGTAAACAGATTCGGATGACATTTTCTAATGATGCGCGCAAGGAACCAGCCACAGGACAGGGAGATACGCTACCGTCTTTCCAACTGCTATGATTTTACGGTCAAAATAGTGCCCTTGTCTCATAGAACCGCCCTATTTCATTTACTTCAAACTGATCAACTTCGACAAAGCGACGCCGTTATGTGCTTTGTTCAATGGGTTTGATGTGAACATTCACTAAAGTCTAAATATGGAATCTTCAAGAAGTCTACCGAGCATGAATAATGGTGTGTTTGCAAGCGTATATGGCAGGTTTAGATAACTAACTTAACAGAACTGGACATTGCTAATGCTCACCAAGACCTGGCTATAGTGAAAAATAGTAGTTAAAAACAAATAAAATAATAAATTTCAATATTTAATTTTTTAATTTTACAATTAGTGTCAGTAAGATTCGTCTTACAAACCTAAAATAGATAGCTTATTGACTTTTTAAACCAAAAAAGCGAACAACATCCGTTTTTCTACAGAGGTTTCTCAGCCTAATCGAAGCGCCTTGAAATGATTCAATAGACACTTTTACATAAAGGTTTTCACATAAATCTTTAGCGAGATGAGCGTGAACTCACTCGTTGTTTTTTAAAGGTACAAATAAATAATAAAATAATATGCTTAATAAAAAAAGCATTGGAATCAAATTTTACCTGTCTATTATTTGTACAAGGAAAACAAATAGTTTGTCCTCTGCAGTCTAAACCACTAAAAGCACAATCTAAGGAAACGATAAGTAAATAAATACTTCAGCAGATTTTGTTTGCAAATTATCGTTGTTCTTGATACATATTCTGTTTTGTTGTAATCGTTTCATTGCGGTATTATGTATTATACATAATACCGCAATGAAACGATTACAACAAAACAGAATATGTATCAAGAACAACGATAATTTGCAAACAAAATCTAGCATTAGGGCAGACTAGCATTAGTCTGCCCTATTCAGAAAGGGTCTTTTGAAAACTGGCTCGGTTCTATTATTCGATTTTAAAAACTTGGTTTGATAGGCCCATGGACTTATCAGTTCAGAACATTAAATTAACAAAGGAAGGGAGGGAAACAATTCCGCTTACAATTTTTGTATGCCGAAATATCAATTCATCCTTAATACGAACGAAGTCCGCGACATCAAATTTCTTTAAAATGAATAAATTTTGCTCGGATTTAATTCAGTTTTCAAAAGCTTGCCGTCTTGGGCCCAATACATACAGCGAATCAAATTCGCGCAGAACAAGTTCATGCCTATCGGCGAAGTTTTATTCAGGCCAAAATAGTCAACAATTTCAAATTCTCAACTAGATACATAAATATGAGTTCGATTAGATACTTTAAGTTTCACTTCTGTCGTGGGTTGCGAGACTCACACAATTTTTTTACATAAGGATTTAATGGTTTGTATGTATAGTTGTTGAAAATGGGAAGGTTTTCTTTTTTCCATTTATTTTAAAATGTAGACTTCTACGTTTTTAAAACCATATCTACGAAAATTAATAAAAATTTTATTACATGTAATTTAATATTCATAAATATACTTATAAATCTAGACTATCAATTTTACATTGGTTCTTATGGGAAGCAGAAAAATGTTCACCTGTTGTAGAAAGCTTATATTTCTACCTTACGGCTGATATATGTAAGATGGCTAAGTTTTTATGAACATACAACAAATTTCTACTTTATAAGCAAATATTAAAATCGATGTGGACTTATGGTATTTAGCTTTAGGGTTGTACAAAACAAAGCAACGTTAGTATCATCCAAAGATTTGAGAATAAGGTAATAAGGAACATCGTTGATGTACCTTGGTTTGTCAGGAACAATGACCTCTATAGAGGCGTTAAAGTGAATCTCGTTTTAAATTAAATTCAGTGAAATGCACGGAGACATAAAGAAAGATTCCAGCAATATGTGAACTTTGAGGCAACTCAGCTCTTAAACAACAAGAATTTAGTACGAAGACTTAAAAGAACTAATCTTTTTGAGCTGGAGTAAGTGTTAGAGTAAACAGCGTTGTGCTGATCTAAAATCGACTACAAAGATGTGATTTGCTTCAACTTATCAGACACTATGGAACGCCAATGGAAAGGAGAAATAAATGTCATAAATTAATATAAGTTAGTAAATAAGGTCAACATCAAATTGCTCAATAGTGGAGAAGGCTAGATGTAACTACATTTATTTAAATAAAAAAAATATATACAAGAGTATAAGTGCAATGAAGAAAGAATTTTTGTCTTAATCAAAAAATAAATCGAAAGGAAATTAATTCACAATAAAGAAAATTAGCAGATTTTTTTTTTTAACAATAACTACTTACATATTTTATAAAATAAAAAATGTAGGTAGGTATAAAGGTAAATTTCTTTCGATTTTAGGTTATATATTCGACACTTAGGTTGAGGTCAAACAACTAAATTAGAAAGGTGTTGTGAGTTTTTGGAATGCTTTATTTAAAATGTATGGTACGGTTAATTTTATTTTATTTGGAAAGTTAATAATTCCTTATTCGAATAATTCTTTTGCAAGATTTTCGTTTTAAGATAAATTTGGTACTTGGTTTTTGTTGTGATATTTAAGAGTTCAATTGCAATACGTGTCATAGATTAAAATTTATAAAATTTATTGCTAGCAGCTGGAAAAAAATTTAAATTGTAACTTTGGTGAGAGTTGTTTAGTAAATCGTAGGGAAATAATTTTATCTTGAAAAGACTTATGCTATGCGTTTTGAGGAGATTTATGTGCTAAATTCTAACGAAGAATATTGAAATTTTATTTAATTAAGCCAACATAAATCTACAAAAATATTATATTTTCCATTTACATTGTATGTACGTAGGTAAAGGATTTACAATATTTGATTCTAAATGGTAATTGTAAAATATTAATACATCTAACTCAATCGATTAAAGTTTCAAATTCCCTGTGTCCTTCTGCCTTACGAGTGACATCAAATACTATAGTTTTACAATGCGTTTTTTAAAATGGCATTTGAGTTGTCCGAAGAAAATCAAAACAAGCTTGAATCAAACCAAATTTCGGATAATTATCAAATAAATGAAATGAACGAGCAGACAAATTTGCGTGAGTACAACATGGTATTACCTTTGCGTATGATGTTCAGCAGGTGTTGTACACAAGGATAATGTAACGACACGAACAATTTAGTGACAAATAAGTGACAACACCCTCATTTAGTGACATTAATCCCATGAAAAATTTGGAAGAATCTATTGATCAAATCGATTAATTCGGAATTATGTAAGACTTTCTTGCAACAATAATGCGAATATGAGCTGGAAGCTGGGAAAAATGAAATGTCAATTAAGCAAACGGAACGTAGCCAAAAGAATTGCTATTGCTAAAGAGCAAGGGGAGGGATTAGAGTAAATCCAACATGGTTGGAGGTGATGGCAGACCATATGTAAGACGAACCCAAACAAGGAGCTAAACACTCGGTATGACCAAAAAACAATGAATCGTTTCAGTACATCAGTAATGGTTTGTGGCTACTTTACTTCTCGAGGAGTTGCTCTATCGTCAAAGTCGGAAATATGGAAGTCCTTAAATATATCGAAATACTCGATCAGAATTTAGAATATTATACGGTCTTCCGCTATGGTGGCCTTATCAGCACTCCAAATATAATCTAATAGTATGAAGGTGTATTTAGAACTGCAAAAAAGAACCGAGAATCTATGCAGAAATGTTAAACGAGAAGTCTCACTAAGGAAACCGACAAACAGAGAATATTATGGGTTCAAATTCAGGAGGTTTAAAAGAATACAACGCCAGTTCAACATGCCTCTTTTGCAAATAGTTTAGGCTGGAGATGAAGTGCAGTCTTAAAACAAAAGGGTTTCCCAACCAAATATTTCTAAATTATTTATTTTTATAAGTAAGTGGCTAAATTAAAATGCCAGTCAAAATCACCACTACTATTTTTTTATTTTTTTTATTTGACAAACTGTGACTGTCAATCTATGGATTATAACTCCGGAATCTCGATTTTTCAAATGGAATTATAATAAGTTGTGTGTGAGATATCCACTTAATTTTTTTTTATTTGAAAGAATATTTTATGGCATTAAGTATGGAATAAAACGTCGTTCAAATATCCGCCACGACTTTGCTTAGGTAGGGCGTATTCGGGAGGGTCAATTTTCGATGACTTTGTTGCACAACTCTGGCTGAATTTGAAGGATGACGTTCGTTATATTGACTTTGAAGGCATCAATTGTTTGCATTTATTCGCATATATCTGCGATTTAAGATAGCCCCAAAGGAAGAAGTGTAAAGGCTTTAAGTTTTTAATGTTTTACTAATTGTGGTTTAATTATAACGCCACCAATGTACGTTTGATGTTTGAAGCCCGAATGTCGATAGGTCGAATGTCGAAGGGCCGAGTGTGTCGGAAGACCGAATGTATAATGGCCGAATAGGTCGAATGTGTCGAAGGACCGAAAGTTCAAAGACCGAATAAGTCGAATGATCGAACCTGTGGAAAGTCCGATTGGGTCTAAAGGCCAAATTTTCATAAAATTTGCCTGAGATCACTACATTTGCCTGAAAAAACAACAAATATAGAAATTTTAAAATCCAGAATAATTGAAAAGTTAAAATCCAGAAAAAAAAATCGAGAAATTACCGGAAAAGCAATTGAGAAAAAAAAAATCCAGAAAAAATATTTTGTTTAAAATAAATCAAAAAAATTCAACTTTATAGGCATTTTTGGACCTTTGTTATCACTTCACACATTTATGGAACATCTATCAGTAGAAGCGATACGAGCAAGGTTAACGAAGCATTAACCAATTTATCACAAATTCGCTCCACTACATTCGTCGATACTTTACAAACCCAACCAATTAAGCCAACCACAACACAACTTGAATCATTTGTTTTTGAAGCGATTCTATTGCCGAATGCAATGTGGACTGTATTTTTGATTTTTGGTGGTGGTGCAATATACACCCCTATTCCCTTAGTCGTGTCACTTGTCACTTGTACCGACAATCAAATTTTGATATTCTCTTAGTCGATCGATGCGACAATTGTCGTTTGAAGTGACAGATATAGTTTTACGTCGCATTCTCTTATATTATCACTTCGATCGACTAAGAAAATACCAATTTAAAGTTGAAGTGACACGACAATTGTCACGTCGAATGAAGTGACACGACCAAGGGAATAGGGGTAATAATTTAATTAACGAATATCCGGATTAACAAATGTAATCGATATTTTATTTTTTGGTTGGTTTTATTAACAAGAAAATATAGCGCTTGTGTTTCGACGGATAGCTTAAAACTAACCTTTTTTAATAATTTTTTTTATTTTTTAATTAAGTGTAATGAGAAGAGAAAATATTCGTGACGTACATTATTGTATGAAGTGACTTCTCATTGCTATAAAATATATCACATATGAAATGAACATAATAATAAATTACATAAATACTTAGATTTTGGAATAAATCCATAGTTTAACATTTTAATTTTATTTTCAGATATCAAACATTAGTTGTATTGCTTTCACCAAATCAAAAAAATTGCAACAACAATCGTACTAGATAGAACAAAAAATAGTTTAGCTAACTCAAAAAAAATTCGTGGTTAACAAATTTTAACCAAATTTTTAGTTTTAATACCTGCCCACGAGTTGAATTGATAAGAAAATACACGAAAAAAAATTAGACCAAAATTTGGTTCATTTTTGCTGTTGCTTTGACTAGCATTAACCACAAAAAATACCTAACTCATTTTGGTTGAAAGCAATACGCTTAATATAAGCAAACAATCGAGATGACATTAAATGGTGAAGTCGACCGACAAACAAAGCAGCTTCCTAGTGGAAAATAGCCACAACTTTTGGATTGAATTTTTGTTTTTCGCAAGATCTTCAATACCAATTGTTCACCAATGGTTTGGCTAGATCCTGCAGAAAGATGCATCGACTTTGTGAAGATTTTACCTTTTCGGGGTTGTTCTGACTGTAGAATTCAGCGAGAGTGGCGACACCCAGTATATTGTAGTATATAGCCTGCGGCCACCGGAGCATCTTATATTTTGTCGTATAATGCGTAACTATTGTATCCATGTTATCGACTCCTCCTTCCGTGACATTGTAGTACAAAATCATTTCTGGTTTATTTCGACAACAAAGTTACAATGCGATTCCTTTTTGGAACATATGAGCAAATGCTCATTTCCAAATCGTCGCTAAACCCAAACCAGGATGAATATTCTTCCTTACTTGCACATTTATTGGATTCCCTTGTGATGCAGCTTTTGTTTTGTTTTAGAGTGTCTACCATTTTCAACTGCATCGATAACCACCACAAACGCGCTAAGGGTAGTGCGGAAAAGAAATTGTCCATTCTAACATTCCAGCAAGAACTTTCAAATTGGTGGCACAAATCGCGTACAACTCGCTGTCCTGATCCTTTTCTGGTCCACCAGGTCCATTTACCGTGTATAATTCATCGGTGATGACAGTGGCGTAGGGAAAGAGGCTGGAGGGGGGAGGGCATTGCAGGGGGAAATCATTTATAATTCGAATAAGGAAAGTAATCAATACCTGTTATAGGTTAATACTTGTAACCTAATTTTGACCCAAAGCGGCAAAATATTAGCCGTGTAACCCAAAGCGGCATAATATTACCCGATTAAATCGAAATTATATTACCTAAGCAAAGTTAATTAAAATGTTTAAAAGACGATCAGGTAGATCTTGAACGATTCTACCTATAATAACAAGATTAGCAGAAAATATTTGTCAGATTTTTAGTAGGATTCTTAAGCTGGCGAGCAGCTGCTAAATGAATTGGCATTATTAAATATTCACGGAGATGTGGTTAGATCAATAGGCCTTAGTGGCACAAAGAATCAACATAAAATTATAAAAAACTAATAAAATTATTATTCTTTTTTATTTAAGAACCCCCTCCGCAACAAATTTCTGGCTACGCCGCTGGGTGATGGACATGGTATGGGTTCTTTGTATCACAAACACAAAACATTTTTAAACCATATTTGGACGGCTTGGATGGTATGTATTGTGTAAACCGTGTTCTGCAATGATAGGGAAATAATTGAACAATCCAATACCGTGTAATGTGATGACAAATTAGCATTCAACAGCAGCCAGATATCACTGATAGCAGCTGCTTCATCTGCCTCCAAGCGTTGAGAACGAGTGACATCGTTGTCAAACCGAATAAATCGGCATATGCCATGAAATCGGTTGATTGACATGGTCGATCTATATAATGAATAAGAATCCACACTCCATAAAACGCTGTGGTGCTCCGAATTAGAATGATGTACACCAATTGTAATAAGCATTCCAATATAGCCATAAAACTTCTTTGAGGTGAAACACTTCCAGCTTTTAGCAGGTTTTCCGGGATTATTAGCGTTTCATTCTTTAAATGTTTTGAAACCTTTCCGATTCGATTCGCGTACAATAATGTTCATAATCATCTCCGAAAATATACATTCGAATGTATCTGCAACAGAAAAACATTTTGTTGAAGCGAATGGTCCTGGTTTCTGGTTCGAGTAAACGCCGAAGGGATTTGCGTCCATATCTTACCATCTTTAGCAATAAAATCGGGAATTGAAGATACGCTTCCATCAAAAATTTCTTCGTCAGTATCATTAACTTCATTTGGCTCGTATTCATCCGGAACATGTTCATCATGTAGTGTATCAGATGCATTGTAAGCATTGTCAACGTCCTCTAATTCATCAACACCCTGAAGACCTGAATGGGATGGAAGGATACCCATTCATCTTCTGAGCCGTTATCTTCAAGATTCATTTTATCGCCGTTGCCTAATTATTCGAATAAACGAAATAAATAGGCTTATTGTTGATCATAACTCGATTAGAAAGATAATCAAATTTACCGTGCGAATGCAGCTTGAGATAATTCGTCCATATTTACTTGCCACTTTTGATATTGCACAGGATAAACACATATATGTAGATAAATTCAAGAAACAATATTCGCTCAGACCAAATTATCTATTAGTATTGCACAAATGCAAAAAGGATAACATAAAAAACAAATAACTATACCGTTATTTTAAGTAATTTGTATTTAATACGAATTCTATTTTCCATAATGTAAGGGTTTAAGTTGCTATCTAATCGAATTCATATTATGTAAATCCAAAAAATCACGAAAATATTGCATCTCCCATGCAAATCCTATGAAGGTATAAATGTACTTTAGCCACTTAGGACATGATGTAAAATTTGTCAATCTCATACAGGTTAAGTATTGTTACGGTGACACCTATAGGGTATAAATGAATAAGTAAAATTAATAGCTCAATGTTTTACTGTACTAAAATGGAATTTTCCATGATAAAACTATTCTAAATGTTTCGAGACTATTGACTATTCTGACTGGAAAAGTCATGAAATTTCTAGAAGTTTGGTTTGTGTATATAAAAAGGCGAATGAAGTCGAATTGCATCATTAGTTTTTGGTAAGCGAAAGTATAAGGATTAAAAAGTGAATTAAAAGAAATTTAAAAAGTGAATTAGTTAGATATAAAAAGTAAAAAAGATCAATAAAATTTGTGCGAAAATTAAATAAAGTGATTTTGTGAATTATTATCGTTAATAAATTGTGTTGTAATAATTTTTGATGCTAAACAAATAAATTCGTTTGTGTTAAACTGAAGTGTTTTGTTTTATTCACAATCCAGTGATACGAACCTTGATTGACAAGGGGAAAACGTACCAGTATTTATATCATTATATTGTCATGGTGACATCTAGGGTGTAATAGAATAGCTCAAAGTTTTACTGTACTAAAATGGAATTTTACATCATGACACTGTTCTAAATGTTTCTACACTATTCTTACTCGAAAAGTCATGAATTTTCTAGAAGTTTGGTTTGTGTATATAGAAAGGCAAACGAGATCGAATTGGAATTTATTAGTATTTGGTAAGCGATAGAGTGAAAATTAAAAAGTGAATTAAAAAGTGAATTAGTGAGATATAAAAAGTCAAAGTGAACCGTAACAATGTGCGAAAATTTATATAAAATCATTTTTGAGAATTATAGTTAATAAATTGTGTTGAATTAATTGTTGGTGTTAAATAAATACTTAAATTCGTTTGCGTTAAACTGAAGCGTTTTGTTTTATTCACAATCCAATTAAACGAATCTTAATTGACAGGCGAAAACGTAACAATATCAAGTTCAATATTAACACTTAACCGACGGGTCTTTTTCTTCGCCGCGTGCGCCGTTACGACGGGCTGTTTCGCGAGAATTCCGCACAACATACTAGTTAAAATAGAGTTGTGGCGAAAGTAAAAATATTTTTGCCTTGTAATATTTTTTTTCTTGTAGTACAAACCTTCATTCATACATGGAAGCACAAAACGGTTTATTTTTTGCCTTTGGATACTACAAAACCCGACGTTAAACGACAGAAGTCGAAAAAGGTAGTCCCTACCGGCCCTGCCGGTTGCCATCAGCTGACGAGGCCGGTAGATACTACTCGTCCCGTCGGTTAAGTGTTAATTGATTCGTTTCGTTTTAGAAACCCGGACATGTCTACTATTCGCAATTATAGTATCCATCGCGACATTTGCCTATATTATTCAATAAAATCTAACATTTTAAATTGACTGAATTATTAGGGTTTTTATTTTCTGTTTCCGTTCTGTATCTCGAACAGTCCGGATGGTTGACGAAGCAATATCCAGTATCATAATTTTTAAGAACTTTTAGGAAAAACTCTGATTTTATAGACATTTTATAAATTTTAATTTTTTATCTCGGGCTCTGAATGTTTGTTTCTGGATTTTGTTTTTCTGGATTTTTAATTTCAGTATTTGTTTTTCTTTCGCTTAATTTCTTGAAATCTGTATTTAAAACCGAGTTTTTTTATTTATTGCTATTTTATGTATCGGTTACATTTATTGTTTGTTTTGTTGTAATAACTATTGTCGTAAGTGTATTTTTTTATGGCCAAGGATATTAGGTAAGAGGAATAGGTATGAAAAAATATAGTTTTATGTTATGTATTTCGCAAATATATATTTTCCATTTTTAGTACTTTAATTTTGTCATTTTGCATTTTTAAGGGTGGAACTTTTAAATAAATGTTTCACATGATAACTAAGCCTTGGTAATCTCTATAAACAGAGCTCCACATTTTTTATGATTACTTAAGCCATTGTAAATAAAATGTGAGAATGTGGCAAAAATGTGAGAAGGATGCTCTGAAACCAAATTGAACATTAATAAAAAATTGTGTTTCTTGCAAGAACATGATCATTCTATTTTGAATTACTTTTTCAAAAATCTTTGAAAAAATGGATAACAATGAAGAGCTTTTGAACAATGTAATAATTACACCATTTTGACGTTTAATTGGGAAGGTGACGGTACCAATACTAAAATTAAAAATAAATGTGAGTGGATCAATAACCCAGAATTTTTTAAACTGCCAATAAAAAATAAATTGTTTGTTTCCAAATAATTTGAAATATTAGTAATTCTTTCTCAAATTCACTTAAAGAGTTAACTTCAATATTATCCTGCTTTAATTTAACTGAAACAATAGTAAAAAATTGATTAAAAATTTTAGAATTTTTCAAAATACTGCTTCTTAGAATGCTTAATGCTTGCAACAATATTTTTTTTTTTGTTTTAAAAAGAGGTTTTCCAATTTTACAATACTTGGATGACGCTTATGCTTTTTATAAAGTTTACTTTTATATGCTATCGCTTTGCACAGACCACTATGAACCCAACTTTGAAGTTTAACCAACTACGACTTTAGATTACAAGATATTTTCAAGGCATAGGTTATTTACATTTCCTAATGTGTAAACTTTGTCCGATGATTCATACCTTAATAGATTATTTAGTTTATCATAGTTTAGTTTTGTGTACGATTTCGACTAATTATTTTGGCAATTTTTTTGAAGCGATCAAATTTTTTAAAATCAAGCAAATAGTTGAATGTTCCGTGACTGCGACACTTAACTAAAATACTAGCTGAAAAATTAAAATTTGTTTTATTTCTAGCAAAAACATGATCCAAGCAAGTAGAAGAGGTAGGTCTAGTTGGCAATTTAAAACCATTTAAAGCTATTAATAGAAAGTAATAATTAATATTAGCGCAGATTGAACCAATAAATTTATATCAAAGTCACCCAGAATAAAAATATTTTTTCAGTTGTTTGATACCTAAATGTTTGAAGTTAAAAACAGACAAGAAGTCGAAGTTAACAACAGACAGAAACAACTAATACTTTCGCCCTGAATATTTAAGTCAACCTTAAACAATTCCCACTTAAAAAGTTTAAATTGACAATATAACAAGATATGGAGTTTTGAACCAAATCGGCTACTCCAGCAGAATTTTGATTACAGTTCCAATTGGAAAAAACATTATTTAACCTCAAAAAAATGCTTTTTTCGATATATCACGGCTTCTACTCCACTTTTTTTGATAAAAGAAATTGGCATTTCTTCCTCATTAAAAGTACAAGTAATCCATAGTAAATTATATTGTGAGAGTTGCATCTCTGTTTTCTAGGAGATGAAATTACCTTATTTCACAAATTAAGGGCTGGTGTTAATCTCTAAAAAGGGTTTGGTTGTTGAGAAGCAAAATAGTTTAGTTAATGTCTCACAGAGTAATACAACTTAAAAATAGTTTTATGTGATTCTTTGAATTTCACTGTTCAAAAGGTTCGCTTGTAAGAAGAAGAAGAAGTAAGCCAGAGGAAAAAAAACCGTATCTTATCCTTTCTAAAACAGTTTTTTTTTTTTTTTTGTTTTGTTTATTCAATAATTTAATGTTTTCTTCGATCGATTTGTTATCAGTAAAGAAAAGTTTTGATAATTGATTTTCTTTGAGATATTGAGTATAATGGGTTGAGTCAAGATATTAAGAATTGTTATTGCAGCTTTCATGACCGCAGTACCTCCAGCGAAACTCCATTCAACGAATAAGCCTTTGCCGAGAAAATGGTGCAGCTGGTGAAACTACCGGGGAAAATTGTGTTAGCTATAATCTAACCTTGACAGTTGTCATCATGGTCAGATTAACGTTACAAGCTTTCGTTGGATTTAGCCAGTTTTTGATGGTATATTTAATGTTTTTCCATTTAAATTTTACGGGACTTGGGTACAAATCGTTCTCGATATATTCTGCAAATAAGTTGTTATTGAGAGTGTTGTTTATAAAAAAACATTTTTATCAATTTATCAGTCAAGTAATTATTATTAAATTATTTTTTACATATATTTTAAGTCTTTGAATACAAGGAAAAATGTTTACATATTTTTTAAAATGATTTGTAGGGGATTTTGGTGGTCTCAAAAATAGCATTTTTTCTCGTAAAAAACATAAAAATTGAGGCAAAAATTAACCAATATTTTTAGTTGTGGTCTTTACCCACCCGGGGTATTGTTGTGTAGAAGAACATAAATTTCAGACCGATCGGTTAAATGGTTTTTAAGTTATCGCAATATTTTTTATTCTGGTCTATACCGGGGGTATTGTTGTGTGGAAGACCATTTTAAAATTTCAGACCGATCGGTTAAATTTTTTTTAAATTACCGCGCACGCCAATTACAGAAACTTTGTTTTGAGAAGAAGGAGTTGAAAATTTTGATAAATGAATTTTCACTTAAAAATTCTACTTAAATACGCTCAATCAGCTATGCATGCTGCCTATCAGTTTTTGTAACAAGAAATTAATAAAAACAAATCGGAAATGTGCAAATATGTATATGGTCTAACGAGCAAAAATTAAATGTGCGAGTGTATACGAAAAAAGCATCAATAAAATATTTATGTACGAGTAACATTTATAGAACGTAATTAATCAATGTTTTTATTTCCACAATAAAATGTGCTATGAGAATCAATATCAAAGAGATCCTGTAGTTGGGCGCTAATGGAATATTACTTTTAAATGTTTTCACTTGAATTTCTATCTCATTGTTTTGTATATCTCTACTCAAACTGAAATGGTATTATAACCATTAGAGTAAGCTTTCCTTTTACCTACTTTTATCTTTCTTTAGAATAATAAAAGTAGCAGCACACGTTCGACGCAGGTAGAGCAAAATCTTTGTAAACGGTCGAAAGATAACTCAGTACGCGGCGCGGTCAATTTGGCCTGCCTTATACTTGGTGATATAACCATCTATAACTACAAAGTATTTCGAATTTTCCTCTCGGGGGGTTTTAGAGAATATTAATGAAATATTATACTTTTCAATAGGCTACTTTCTAAAAATTTTTCCGACCCGAAAAAGTGTAATGTAGCCTTAAGTGGTTGGAGAATGTGGAAGCCTTATTTATGTCACTTTTCGCCTAATATCTATCTGGTTGCCTGATTGGTGGGTTCCATAGTGCTAGATTTAGGTTTAGATACTAAGTTTCAATTTAGATTTCATTTAAATTTAATAAAAATGTTGCCTTTGATATCAGTTTTTCTCAAAACGTTTGCAATTAAAATGTAACTTTCATTTTTTCCCAGAAAGTTGTATACGAATATACGAGTATGATTTAAATCTTTTCAGATAGATTAGAAATAATTGTTCTTACTTTAGTTCCACCGGAAAATGTTTCTTTGGCAATAAATGAAAACATTTATTAATACTATTACTATTAAATAATACTACCTATAATAATCATAATCCATAAATCATTTTAGTTTGCAAAACTATTGTTTTTGTTTAATTTTTGAAATAAAACACGTTCTTTTTTCTCCCGTCGATAAACTAATCGTGTTGTTAACATGCATTAATTAGTGAAACACATCAATAAAAATATTATTAAAATATTAATGCCGATTTTCATATAAGAATTTTACAATCGTAATACAAGAAATTCCCAATTAGAATATAGCGTGAGAAGTTCCAATCACTTATAGATGATTACGTGAGACTGGCGGTTCAGCCGTACAATGAGAGAATGCTTATCCCTTACCAGATACATCCAACTATTTCGTTGCGTTTTAATAAGTCTAAATTTTGTGAAACCTACATGTCGAAAAATCACATCTATACCTCTGAATGCTAGGCTCCGTTGTCACCCGTTTGTTATGTTCTCCATTAGGTTCAAAATGAAAAAAGCTAAAAATATTTAATTGAACAATAAAACCATAATTATCACTGAAACCAAAACTAAAAATCAAAACTATTCTCAAAGTAATGTCATATACACTTACAAATGTACAAATGTCAAGTCAATTGTAAATAAGTGAGGATCTTTCTTCAAAGTTATTTTGGTAGTAGGAAAAACAATGTTATAAATTTGGTTATTTTTCTTTTGTTTTCATAAAAAGTAGTGTAAGTTCCTAGACCGTTAAGGAATTTTACTGGACTCGTAGGCTTCTCGTCCAGTAAAATGCCACTTTCCGGACGCAATACGTATGTACCGTTCGAAACTTACATTTAGAAAAAAAATTCAAAGTAAGCTTCTTACATTTAGAAGAAAAATACAAAGTAAGATCTTTTTACAATTAATATTATTTTGTACAATTACAAAACACCAACAGTTTTCACTTACTTAAAAATAAAAAAAAAACAAAATTTTTATTTAAGAATTTATTTATTTTTATTCATTTAAAATTACGACTAGTTTCGATCTTGTAAAGATCATCTAAAGGTAATTTTTGCAACAGTTGCAAAAATTATCTGTAGATGATCTTTACAAGATCGAAACTAGTCGTAATTTTAAATGAATAAAAATAAATAAATTCAAAAATAAAAATTTTGTTTTTTTTTTTATTTTTAAGTAAGTGAAAACTGTTGGTGTTTTGTAATTGTACAAAATAATATTAATTGTCAAGTAAGCCTTGATTAGGTAAAATATGCCAATAATTTTCCTCTTTGTTAATAATCGTATTGAATCATAATTACAATGTCGATGATAAGAGAGTTGAAGCGGGTCGAAAAGAACATAAGAAATAGGGACCAGGTTTCCCTCTATTTTGTTATTTTGTTGTAAAAACCAATAAAGAATGGCTAATATGATGTCACTTTTATCTAAGTCGTCATTTTTACGTGTCTTCACTGTTTATAGCCTTAGGTGAACTCGGACCGAAAAAAAAGTGAAATGTTTAGATCTAACATCATCATTGATCTTTAAGAAATATTTTGAAATTATTCCTCAATTTTTTAACTTTTGTTTAAATTTAAAACATTGAAAAGAGATCTTGTTATGGTGTTGTCATGGTGACGGGAATTGATTATTCAACACGACAAGATAAATTAAATAGGTGCAGGTAGATCTTCAAAAAGGTCAATCCACTAAATTCTTTGTAATTGCGTATTAAAATAGTTAAGAACTAACTCATCATTCCGCACAATAAAAAGTACTTTAGTAATAAATGTTTACTTACCACATAAATAATTCAACAAATCTTAGACAATATGTATTAAATATACGGTTGTTTTTATCCATAAATCCGCTAATGTAACCCACAATATCGTACCTAAAAAAAAAAAAAATAATTTTATTAAGAACCGAACAAAATACAATTTTATTTTCTACTATCAATTGACTTAGAGTAATATTTTGAAATTGAAACCAAAAAAAAAAAAAACAAATGGAATCTTAATACCATTTCTGTGAGATGAAATATAAAAAAAACGAATATTATTATTTTGCTTAGTCTAGACTTAAAAGTTTTATTTGTGATCATAAATTATTGTGATTTTTCGTTCGTATTTTTGTAAAAGCGTTTTAGTAGTATTTGGATTTGCAAAAATTCTACGTAAGTATGTTTCTACAGACTTGTGTGCAAGCAATAAAATATAATTTCTTATCGATCATTAAGCTAAAAATGTAAAATATAATTAATGTCATTTTAATGCTTTGATTTAACATAATATTTTTCATCATCAACATTTAACATTTTTATTTACTAAAAGTAAATTTCCGATTAGAGAATTGATATTGTGTAGTGAGGAAAAGAATAGTACGAAAAAGGGTAAAATTATAATAATCGAAAGTTAAATTTTTTTACATTAAATTTTTAGTTTCAAAATTTCGACAGTTAAAATCTATACAGTTTGTAATTATAATTTATAGAAATATTGAAGAAAACTAATAACTATAGGGCTGTGATTTTTAGGTTAAAACCTTTTCGACCTGGAGCCAGGTTTACGAGTTTTCGTTACGTAGAAAAATGATTTTCTTTCATATGTCATCGGTTTGTTAGCACCTTTTCTCACCTTTTCAGTCGGTTGGAACCTTTTTGATCTAAATAAACAATTTTCAACCTTTTTGTTGCCTAAATTGAATAGTATTCAAAATCATCTACAAAATAATCATGAAATGTTCGCATCTTACATCAAATTGGTATCGTATGTTTTTTGTGTACGGAAACGAATTTTAAAACAAAGAACAAATGTAAACACATTTGGCTAGCTAAGAACAGAAGTGATCCAAGTAACATTTTAACTAAATCTGAGTTATGCCACCTTTTGGACTTCTTGGCGCAAAAGTAATCTAACTACTGTTGTGCACTTTTGTAGACAAAGTTGTAGGACCTATCCTAATTTAACATAACAAAAATAAATATATTAGCCTCAATTTTAATAATCATGAAAACACGTTTTGTTCATTATCTCTCTAATAACAAAATGTTATTTTGATAACTTCTGTTTTTAAACAGCCATTTTTTCATTATTTTTATTTCTAAAAAAGTGAAGTTTACGTTAGTTACAACACAATTTTAAATGTACTTTATTTTTCTTTTGTTGGCATGCATTACAAAAAATTTAACAGAAATAGGTTTTTTTCAGTCGGTTGCACCGATGGACAAGTGTTATTTTGTTAAATTTGTAATGTGACAATCGTTGCAGTTAAAAAGCACAGCTAGATCAACATTTAAGATCCAGCAAACACAAAGGAATTCCACAAAAAACCACAGAACTACACATTAGACGTTTATATCTGAGGTGAGGAATGAAAACGTTACGTGCCCGACTATTTGTTTAAACCTTTGCAATATCCTAATAGCTTCCGACATTCCTGTAAATAAATTGACAAATCCACATTTCGCAAAATTTATTTACAAATACACAAACTTCCAAAGTACCCGAATAAACGACTCTTCAAAAATAATTATGAAAACCCTATAAAGTATATGATAAAACAATTTTACAAATAAAAATTCGATAAACGACGAATATAAATGAATAATTGCTTTCCAATCGACCAAACGGAAGCACCCGCTAGTAGAAAGGTTTTTATCCTGGCTATGATCGATTGGAACGATTAAAATGGATGACTTGAGTAAAAATACCATATAAATCGTATATGTTTTACAATTGCTGTCAAAACTTTGGTGCGACGAAATATTAAAAATAAAAATGAAAGACAATGAGAAGACCAAAAAAAATTGGACATTCGCCGAAACTATGGATTTAATTCATATTTATGGAAACATGCAGGAATATTACACACTATAGTTAACGCAAAACGTACAATAGAAAAGTACACAAGAGTTTATCAAATATCCAGTAATAATCTAGTAATATATTTACTTCCAATTAATTTTTTTTTTTTAATAACTACTTTTAACGTATGGACAAATGCGATAGAAAAATTTTTATATTTGACAACAAAAATAAATATTTTTGACATAAATAGCGGTTTATCAAGCGGTTCTACACTCTCTAGCCGTGAAATTATGCGTAACTGCTTCTAACTGCTCGTGAAAAATAACAAGAGCAGTTACGAGTAGTTCATTGAGCGAAGACAAAAACCTTGCTACTAGCGGTTTGCTAGCGAGTACTTGCGGTTGTTCGATTGGAAAGCAACTAATGTCAATAGACGAAACAACTGATACAACCGGAAGATATGTGGCTAATGTTGTAGTAGGTATTTTAAATAAGGATGAAGATGAAAGCCGCAAAAAGATTTGATTGAATACTGCTGTATTAGACAAAGCCAATAGTTCCACAGTAGCTAGACTTTCCGTTAAAATTTTAGGCGAAGATTTTAACTGAAAGACAATTTTAATATTTTTATCATATGGTGTACCTTATATGGTGTACACCAGCGGCGTAACTAGATACCCGAAGTAGCCGAGGGGGCCCACGTTATGGTTAGATAGATATAGTCCAAAGTTAAGGTTAGATAGATATGGTTGCACAGATTAAGCATAAAGTAGACCACCCTTTCAAAATTGTAGAACCGGACATTTCTAGGAAATTTTTAAGAAAAGCAGGTTGTTTAATATGTAGAGAAAGAAGATATGATTTCCATGCTACCGTCCACTATCTCTAGAACTCGCCGAAAACAAAAAAAAAAAAACACTATCACTAATTGTAAATTTAATTTGGAATTTGCAAAATACTTATATTTAAAATAGGGTTTCAAAATAAACCGGTCTTACCGGGCTTACCAGTAATTTTAGTTTTTATTTACCGTTTACCGGTAGCAGTGATGGCAATCATATACCAACAAAATTGGTTATTTATTTTTTTTCTTGTATTTACCAACAGATTACCAACATGTTGGTTAATACATTTGTTGGTGGTTTTCACCTCAATGCAGTTGGAGTTGTTTGGTTACTAATTAGTGGATTAATATTCATTTTCTTGTTAATCTACCATGATAAGCGGCTACAGGTACAAAAATTGAAAATGCAAAATTTTAAATTTAATTCAGTCAGTATTCATCTGTTTTATTAGTATCAGCTACTTTTAAAGAATAATATACATTCGTTAATTTTTTTGATCGCTCGAATCCCAGACGATTTCTTACGTTAGAGTGGATGTAAGACCAATTTGAAAATAGTCGCTCCAGTTGCGCGGACGAAGACGGTATTCTTAATAATTTTAGAGCCAAAGAGGAAATATCTTGAAAATGACGCGCTGCAAATTCGCAGTAAGTGATTCCTGGCAATCCTATTTTTTTATTCAGCACATCAAAAATGCCTTCACTCTTAATAAATCGTTGATAGCCTTCTAAGCCGGTTACATCTAAATTATCGAGGAAAAATATTTCAACTTCTGCTAGCTGATCCTTAGATAAGCGGTTTCCACAATATAAAGGATGAATTCTATTGGCAGCCAGAGCCAAAGTTGTTAATGCCATCTTTTTCCTTTTTTCTAGAAGTTCGTCATATCGGTTAGGTAGTTCCAATTTAAGCCATTTTTCTGCTGCTTCACCAAGAGAACAATCACTTTTTTGACAGGTATTGATCAGTGCACAAATAGGATCTAGTATTTTAATTTGCTTTTTTACGTTAGCGATTAGGTTATCGTCGAACAGCTTTATTTTGTTTTCAGATTTTAATTTAGTTTGCGGGTTTTGAATGAAACTTGAATTTTCTATAAATGATTGGAAACAATCTCGACTACTGCACCATCGCGTTTCGGCTGGTAATAAAACCTTGGAGCCACCAAGATCAATAAGAGATTTTTCCAGTTTTGGCTGCTTCAAATCCTTTAGAATAGGTGTTATTTGAGATAAAAGATTCTCACTTTTATTATCAACGTATTTAGCTAACAAATTGCCAGTATGACTATTGCAATTAGAGAACCAAATATTAATCAATGTGCCCATTTTCACCATATTTCTGGCATTGTCCGAAACGACACAATACACTTCAGTTTTAAATTTAGTTCTTGCTATTGTAATACATTGTTCTACAACCTTAGCTAACTCCACCCCACTTTCCGACAAGCTGGTAAAATCAAAGGCCTCTAAAAATGCACGTTTATTATCACTGGTGTGTAGCATACACACAACATTTTTTGAATTTGCGGCGGAATTCTTCCATCCGTCAATGAGAAGTACGGATTCTTTACCTAAATTTTGGGTATCGGTCATTGAAATCATTCTATGAACATTATTCAGCAAAGATGAAGCTAACATTTTTCGACAAGGTGGCTTATATGCTGGGCGCCATTTCTTCACTAAATTTTTGAAATTATCCGACTCTACCGTTGAGAAAGGAATATTACATCCGAAAAAAAATCTAGCCACAAGATCATCAATCTCTTCTTTTTCAGTGGCATTTACACTATCCATGTACTTGTCAATTTTGTTTCCAGCGTTCTGGTTTTGTTTCATTCGCTTTTTAACAACCTTTGGACTTCGGAAGTGATTTTTATTTTTCTCCCCCTTTGAAACAACTAATTCTGGTGATGGTCAGGGATTATCAGAAGGTGATGGCGTTGAAAGCGTTGACTCCGATAATGTAGATGTTAGTTGGACTACCGTGTGAGATGAAGATGGTTGTACATATAGAGATGGTGATTCTCTGATTTCTTCGACCTATTTAAACATAAATGTATTAATTTTAGGAATAGCAAATTTCATAGAAATCATTTTACGTTTCTATTCATATATGCGTCAAATAATTCTTGTGTAGAAAACTGATCATCTTCCACAAAAATTATCTCAGCCGTTGTTATAATATTTTCATCAATATTTTGATTTTGCACAGTTTCCATTTGCGTCGCCGGTTCAGTTGATGTAGATTCTTCGATTGAAATTGAACAATTGGTTGACTCAGAATCTATGTTTTCATTTGATATCGAATTACTGGTTGAATCTGAAGTGATATCGTTATCTAAATTAACAACATTTGTTTTTTTTGCCGATTTGTTGCAACATTTTCTATTAAATTGGAATAAAATTTAAACATAAACCTAAACTAATCTAGGTCATATGCACTATAAACGGTAAAAAGTAATATTTATATGAACTTACCGGTGTGATTCTAGCCTCGATTTGGTAGTATTTTTTAAAACACACGCACAATATTTGCAAAGTGCAGCTACTCTTGTCCGTCCACTGTAAACTACCGTTATTTTTTCGTATTCACCTTCTTCGCAATAATCATGAAATGGTTTACCTCTAATTTTATTTTTTACACTCATTTCGTCGTCTCAATCGTTTAGCTAGATTTCCATAAAATATCCAACAAAATAATAACCAAAATACACAATAAAAATAGAACTTAATGAAAATTGCACAACGTTAACAGGTATCGTATAAGGCGTATAAAACCAAAAAACACATCCACTTGCTTTGATTTTTAGACGTTAAATAACTTGAAAACTGTAACTGACACATCGTATTGTTTTTTTATATTTTTTTATTTACCAACATATTAAACAAAGCAAAATCGGTTTACCAACACTTACCAACATTACCAATATCTACCGACATTTTTGACTTACCTACTCCATATAAAATTTTAAAAAGTTGGTAATTAGTAGAAAATAATTACCAACGTTCAAATTCCCATCACTGACCGGTAGTTACAAAGATTTCGATAAATGAGAAACTATAAATCGATTGTATTCATTATAGAGACTGACTGGTTTAGCTCAGGTATCCTTTCTAAGGACAAAGGTGCTCCTAACGAGGGAAACAAGAAATTTTTTCCCGTCGCGATTATGTTTTTTCTAGAAAGGAAGTTTCAACCATTTTTCACTTTTTCAAATCAAATTTAACCTTTTGCAAAAGAAATTTAATCTGTTGTGAATCACATTCAATTTTTTGCAAATCAAATTCAAACTTTTCTATTCAAAACTTGATTTGTGAAAGGTTGAATTTGAAGTGTGAAAGGGATAATCAGCCCAGCAAACAATAAAATCGTTATCATTTGGGATGTGAGATGTTCGAGACTTAATTGGCGAATCGATGTTTCGAAGCAGTCAGGTTATTCAAGATTTTCGAAATTATTCGATTATTTTTGAGATTGTCGGGTGTATTTCATAGTTCGATGTTACTCGAGAATCTTAGTGCCCAATCGAAGAATATGATTGTTCGATATTAACAAAATTATCTGATACTATTTGAGGGTTTCATTCTTATTGCATATCTTTTTGTTGAGCTTAGAATTTTGCTTAATAGTATTAGTAACATTAGGCTGCTTGACAAATAGTTCGATATTTACACGAATTTTCTAGATTTTTACAGGCTTTCTAAAATTAATCATTAATACCCAGATTTTTCGGTATTATTGAAATAAATCACACATACACTGTATCAAAAAATTGTCCGTACACCCCTCGGTTAAAGAAAAATTGATGAAGAAAACAATTACAAATCAAACAAAAAATTCAGTTTTTAGTTTTTTTAAACTCAAATTACATTTAACAACCTGAAAATAATAATTATCATGAAGCAAACTAATTTACTTTTACGTTTCATATGATTTACTATTTAAACATCCTAAAACGATCTCAAATAATTGTCCGTACACTTGCACTTTTGTGAAAATTAACACTAGCACATTAACAATTTATTATTTGTTTTACTCCTATTTTCAACTAACCGTAAATTACGAAATTTTGTATGCTTAAAAGTTAATTACTAGTCGTACTTTTTTAGGGCGAATGAAATATTGTCCAGTTAATTAACCTTCACTCTGTGTATTGGGGTCAAATTGACCCCAGTCGATTTTAAAATTAAAAAAAATACGTCTTTTATATAAGATTCATCTTTTAAATGTATCGTTTTGTGTGACTTATTCCACGTTAATATATTGTAAAAATAAAATCGGCAAATGAATCAACTATTAAATTATATCAACTCTATACATCCTAAAATTAAATTCACACTAGAAATGGAGGAAGAGAAAAGTATAAATTTTTTGGATTTAACTATAAAAAATGTTGATCAAAAACATAAATTTAAAATATTCAGAAAACCAACCCAAACGGACCAAACTATTGATAGTAAATCAAATCATCCTTTACAACATAAAATGGCAGCGTATAATCATATGATAAATCGATTAAATATTATACCAATGACACAAGCGGATCAACTAGAAGAGTTAAACATAATAAAATACATCGCAAGTCAAAATGGATATAGACCTAAAATAATAGATCAAATTAATTTATCATACAAAAACAAAATAATGTATCGAAATTATACAACATTAAATTTAGAAGAAGATACATCTAAAATATACATTTCAATGGAATATAACAGCTTCACGAGTTCTAAAATACAAAAAATATTTCGGAATTTTGGCTATACAATTTCTTTTAAAACTCAACAAAACCTCGAAATGCAATTAAAGCCTAAGAAAGAAGAAATTTTAGACACTGGAGTATATCAGTTGATTTGTTCAGATTGTCCTGCTTTCTACATAGGACAAACAGGAAGATCCTTCGGTCAAAGATATAAAGAACACGTTCGTGATATTGGTAAAATGTATGCGACATCAAACTTTGCTATACATATCAATACAACACAAATAACTATATAGACATGAATACTAACATGAAAATTCTATATACAATGAGAAAAGGTGACAATATGGACCGAATGGAAGAATTATTGATCTATAAAAACAGAAGAAATAATAATTTACTTAATAATAAGATTAATACTCCTGTAAATAAAATATACGACATAATAATTCGAAATTCTTGATCAAGTAGGCTATGACGTAGGGATAAAACAGGTATATAAAGATGACAGAATCCATAATTTTCTTTAGTAGTTCAGTAACTGAAGATGATTACTTGTTAATCGAAATCGATATTACAAAAATAAAAAATAAAAAATAATTCCACATAAACGGAAGTTTAATAGATAATTAAAATAAAATTTGTTTTATTTTATTTTTACAATACGTCTTTTATTATTTAAAAGGCCTATGCCCTATAAGATAGCCTCAACTAATATCTCATACACGCTATACAATGAAAATCAGGCCCAAATTACTTGTAAATTTACAATTACCATAGTCTGAAATAAACCTAGCGCATTTCTGTGGACTGGGGTCAAAATGACCCCAAGTTACTTCCATGCACTATTTTCTATATAAATCAAAAAATTATTTACTTCTTATATCTATGATTGTATTGTATATGTCTGTGATGTGTTGTGCAATTTTTCTGCTAGCCAGTAAGTGAGACTGAGAGAGAAACTGCTTTGTTATTCACTTTTTATATGTGTTAAACATAAAAACGCTAAAAAATCTGAGTTTTCGAAAATTTTGTCAAAAATAGGTGAAGAACCTTAAGTTATGACCAAAAACTGTCGAAAAATGTCAACAACTGTCAAAAATTGCCGAAAAGTGTCAAGAACTGTGCGTGTGATATTGAAAAAAAAAGAGGAAATAAAATATTCTTATTGTTTCGTGAGTACTCGTACATTATTTACATTAACCGGTTAATTTAGAAACTGTTCTAACTGGTTGAAACAGTTCTGAACGTTAATGAAGCTAAAATTGTACATTTTTCAGTTTTTTTCGCTGTCAAAAAGTCCTGCCATAAAAAGGCGAAAACAAAGGTTTTAAAAGACTGTCAAGAACTCGTGTCAAAACGTAACATAAACTGTGTCACAAATACTATAGTTTTCGACACTACCCGTATCTGGCATATATGTACATACCTATTAGTGATATTTTTGCTCATTTCACTTTTTGTATTATTTTACCGTTACCGATATTTCGAATGATCCTTGAACGATATTTCTGGTTTAGTTTTTGTTTGTATTTCAAGGTGCTTAGTAGTCAAAATAGCTTATCCTTGTTGTAGATATTATTATTATGGTGCGGAAAAGACAGAGCAGCCAAGAGCCCCTTGGACTTCTCGATAGCGCGACACGATTGATGTGGAGTTTCCGATGGCGATGAGCGTGAACAAGCTGCGCCGATAAACATTTGTAACTACGATGAGGATGAGCATGTTGAACCGATAAATTTTGATAACGATTAACATTTTCAACTTGTCGATGACAATCGAGGAAATGAATAAGAAAATGTTGAAAATGACTGTTGAGGATAAAGAAACAAATACTGGTATGTCGTACTATACCGAAAATAAAAAAAATATTGTAAAGTGGAGCTTGAAACCTCCGATTATAACCAAATCACGCAACTCTCTCCTACTGCGAGGAAGAGAAGGCTTGGCGGTTTAAACAGCAATAAATTAAACCATTCAGTTACTATCGCTGTCTAAAACAGGAGCGGCTAAAAATCTATAGATTAGCAGCATTCCAACATATATGGAATATGTCTTTGGCAAACATTCGAGGACCTCATAAACCATCATGAAATTTAATCATTGATCAACAATTAATCGAAAGTCGAAGGAGATATTCTTTCCGACAGTATGTTGGTACCTTCGAAGCCAGAGAAGTTTAGAATTAAAATATTAGAATTAAAATATTCTGGCTATGCGACGCAAAGTATTCTTACCCATTGAACGCAGAAGTATAAGTTGGTAGGCCAAGGGAGCATAACAAATAATAATTACCATGGACAACTTTTCCTCTAGTTGTTCTTTAGCCGATGAACTTTTGCAGAAAAAAAATTAACTAATTGGTACAATTAGATGAAATAAAACCGATCTTCCCAAAGAGTTTAGTAGTAAGGTGGAATTAAAAACACGAGAACAAAAACCTTCAAAATTCTGTTTTGATATTAACTAAACACTTGTGCGTTTTATTCTTAAACCAAATAAAAACGTTTTACTATTATCAACTTTACACAACAATAACGGAGCAGACGGTGAGTCTAATATAACTAATTAAATTTTGCATTATAACGCAACAACAGGAGGGCTAGACACCTTCTATAAATCAGTGAGAACCTGTACATACAAAAGGAAAACTCAACGATGGCCGATGGTGTTATTTTTTAACCTTACTGACCTCGCTAATTTTGCAGCCTTTACGTTTTGTAGAAAAGCGCCAACCGCCCCTTTGTATGCAACTTAGAAAGCATCCGAAAGAAAATCATTTCTAAAAGAATTGGCTATGCAACTGGTGCAGGCCAACGTGTTGAAGCGGCTCTCTATAACACTCGAAAGTTAAATAAAAATAAGGACAGGAATCGACATAATAGGTTATAAGGCATTACCAATAAGGCGGGAATCAACAGGCGCAGAAGTGACGGTTAAGACAGTTAGAAAACGGCTAAGATGTTACCAGAGCCATAAATCACCTGATATGAAAACCAGAACAAGATGTCATGTTTGTAATGAGCCATTGTGTCCCAATGCATAAAAATGCATAGTAAAAATGGGGAAACGGTTTCGGATGAAGAGGAAGTGGCATCAGAATACGCATTTGATTAAAACATAAATTTGACTAATTAAAATGTGATTTTCAGCGAATTCAACTGTTAATTTTGTAGAAAATAAAGAATTTTAATTTACTTTCCCTATGAAATACATGAAGATATCTATGGGGTCAGATTGACTCCTATACACAGACAACGTGATAGTAAGCTATACACAGAGTGAAGGTTAAAAATGTTTCATTCTCGTACCAAAAATAGTGTAGAAATTAAAAAATGTATCATTAAATTGGGGAGTGAAGGTAAAAATTTACAGGAAATTTCCAAAATAACTATTCGCCCACAATCTTCGATTCAATATATCATCCAGAACTCCCAAAAAACCAAATCACTGGAGATGGTTGTTGGGCGTGGTCGCAACCGAAAGCTATCCACACCTCAAATACATCTAATATAGAAGGCAATAAAACAGAATGGAAAGCTTAGTGCTCCAACGATCGCTGCGAAAATTTATCAACATAAAAAAAGGAGCGATAGAACCTCAGACAATACGCAATATTTTGCATAAACGAGTATCGTCAATGTGCGACACGCAAGAAATGTATTTGCCGACAAAAAAAATATTAAAAGCGCTTGGAATAAGCATTGGGATATGTGAGTGAGCCCGAAGAGTTCTGGGAAAATGTTATTCCCTCAGAAGGAACAAAAATTTAACGTTTTTGGTCCAGATGGGCGAGTTATGGTGTGGCGGAAACCGAACTCTGAACTTGAGTAAAACATGGTGGCGGAAATATAATGGTTTGAAGAGCTTTTAGCTGAAGGGGTGTAGGACATTTGACCTTCATAATGAACCGGTTTAATTATTTGGATATTTTGAAGGATAATATGTTAATAAGTGCTGAGAAAATGGGACATGGGCAAGAGTTTCGCTCCGTACATGACAATGACCCGAACCATTCGTCAAATCTGATGAAGGAATGGTTATTGTACAATGTAAAGTAAATACTTCCTCATCCTCCCCAGCCACCATATCTCAACCCCATTGATAATTTATGCCATTATTTGGAGCGAAAGATCCGTGAACACCAAACTAGCGGCAAGGAACAATTAAAATGGGTCATTGTGGAGGAATGGGCCAAAAATTCCCCCCGAAATAACTCGGAAGTTGGCTTTCTCAATGAAAAGAAGGTTGCAAAATATCATTTCATGAATAGGTTACAACACGAAATATTAGGCCTAACTTTTTTACCAAATTCCCTCAATTTCTTTGTGTGTACGGACAATTACATATTTGAGATCGTTTTAGGCGGTTTAAATAGTAAATCTTATCAAACGTGAAAGTAACTTAATTTATACCTTGATTATTATTATTTTCAGGTTCTTAAATGTAATTTGAGTTTTAAAAAAATTAAAACTGAATTTTTTGTTTGATTTGTAATTGTTTTTTATCAATGTTTTCTTAACCGAGTGCTGTACGGACAATTTTTTGATACAGTGTATAAATCTGGATCGTGGTATTTAGTAGATTTTTCGAGATTAAGCCACAATTTCAATATTTTTCAATATTAATCAAGAATGACCAAGTTATTTACGTTATACATGGCGGTGATTAAGGCGTATAACATTTCCTTTGGTTTTACTTACTTACAGATAGTTTGATATTTGAGAACTTTCTAGAATATTCTAGAATATAAGATACTTTGAAAATTCAACTTTTTTCAAATTATTTCGAAATTCGTGTTAGTTTTCATATTATATTCGAAATTTGTGATGCTTTATTGATATATTTAAAAATGGTTATTGCATTGGTTTGATTGCAAGAAATTTCGTTTTATTTGAAGCCATTGAACTATACCGTCTTTGTCTACACTCTAAAAATCAGATACTTTTAATTAATGCGAGACTGGACAATAGTAAAAATAATTTTTTAACTAAATGCTTTACTTGTTCATATGTATAAGAAGCATTTTAGGGGCCCAAAAAAATGTTTGTGGGGTGCCCGAAATTTTTAGTTACGCCACTGGTGTAGGCGGCTGCTGCAATTAAAACTGTTTACCCGAAAATTTCACAAGTTACTTGTTTGGTACACGGATTATATCGAGTGGCCGAAACTATAAGATAATTACACCCCGATATAGACAGGTGGTGATTGAATGATTTTTAATATGTTTCGAAGAATGTAAGAGAGTTCAATCCAGTTTCGAACTGAAGAGCTTATGATTATGAAAGAATCAATTTTCTCATCAGGCCGCGGCGACTGGACTGATTATACCACAATTTACATTCTATATATACAGAATGTGCTGTGCATTTAAGTATTAGCGAATCATAACTAATACAGATGAATTCTCTTACAATTTTTTTCTTCTTCACGATATTCACACTGCTCTGTGTATAAGCTAATTTTTACTTTTTAATAATTTTTTTGTTGAATGTTAATTAATTCATGTAATTTCTAATACGCTACCGGTGGTTAGACCATTTTAATTATGTTTCGATTAACACGAGAAGTATATTAGTATTTACGAACAGTAATTCAACGAAACCGACTAATAGACATAATTCTATTTATTTAATTAAATGATTTTTAATATGTTTCGAAGATTGTAAGAGAGTTCAATCCAGTTTCGAACTGAAGAGATTATGATTATGAAAAAATCAATTTTCTCATCAGACCGCAGCGACTGAACTGATTATACCACAATTTACATTCTATATATACAGAATGTGCGGTGCTTTAAGTACTAGCGAAACGTACTAATAATCTTAAGCTCTTCAGTTCGAAACTGGATTGAACTCTCTTACAATCTTCGAAACATATTAAAAATCATTTAATTAAATAAATAGAATTATGTCTATTAGTCGATTTCGTTGAATTACTGTTCGTAAATACTAATATACTTCTCGTGTTAATCAAAACACAATTAAAATGGTCTAACCACCGGTAGCATATTAGAAATTACATGAATTAATTAACATTCAACAAAAAAATTTATAAAAAGTAAAACAGGTGATTGCTTGTGTCAAAAAATTATTTTAAAAGCGCCTTCGAGAGTCCAAATTTTTAGAGAATCTGAACCGTGTTTGGAGGTTAGATAATAAAGCTAATAGTTGTATACTTTTTTATTTATGAATTTTACTGTGATGAAATTAAAAATCAGCTTTTTTACTGAAATAATTTTAATTTTTTGAAACCTGTTTATCACCTTTTTTTAAATTTAAAGGGCATATCTGTGGCATTAAACAAAAAGTGGGTAACTTCAGTTAACCAGTTTTTTAAATAACAACCCCATTCGTACAACAAGTTTATGCTTTGCAATACACCATAATTGATTTTCCATAATTTTCGAGAAAATTTTGTTCAAAACAGGTTTTTTTAAGACGACAAAAAAATAAATTTTACAATAACCAGGTTTCTTCAGGTACCCTGTAAACATTTCTATATTAGATGTGGTACCGTTTTTAAAAAAATAGTTATATAAATATATATCATGCATCTTTGCATTACCAAACTAAATTAATAATATTTATTAAAAAAGGTTATCTGTACTTATGTAGTTGTTACGAAACCTTCACAATAAAATATGTTTTTAGCAATAATAACAGAAGGTAACTTGTTTTTCAATAACAAGATTTTTTGCACTTTATGAGTTATCGATAATAATAGCATTAAAATACATTATTTATAACATTTCACTTAAACATTTCTAATAGGAAAGGAGGTACGACAACCAATTAGACAAAAATAATGATTATATTTTTAGTTTTGCCTATTAGATTTTCTTTTGTTATGTGTTGTAAATTATCATTGTCTTTCCATACCTTTGTTAAAGTTTGTGGATATGAAATATAAAGTTTAAATAGTACAGGGTTTGTTGTGATATCAGTAAACTTTATTTTTATAAAATGAACAGGGGCAGTATCGATTCTTTTGATTTATTATTCCAAGAATCAAATAAGAGTGATTGTTAATTAATAGTCAGAAATTGAAGTTATAAATATATAGTATGTAGTGAAAATGCACTCATTGATGAAACCAAAACTTCCTTTCCAAGTCTTTACTGCATAATTTATGTAACATAAAATCGGAAAATGATTGCTCCGACGAAAAAATCAATGACGGCCTTATCTTCGAGACTAATCCATTATAGTCTCAAACAGTAGCGTCGATCTAAACAGTTCGGCAGATGAAGACACCACATTCTTCACGAATTATTCAGATGATCGTGGAGCAGACAAATTGGATGAATCGTTTCATCCAATTGAAGATCAGGAAAGTTCCATTACCGAAATTAATTCACCATCTTAGGACAAGGAGTACAGCGCCGAATTAAATAGATCAGCGGATGAAATAGAAGACACTCCATTATTAAGAAATAATATGGGTGATAGTGATTCAACTGATTGGAATGAGTCATTTAATCAAGTTGTAGATGAAAATTCCTGTATGGAAATTATTCAGGCAGAAACCCGAAAAATAAAAATAAATCAACGTAATGCAATTTCATTACGAAAATTAAAGCGAAACTCCGGAGAAGCGTACACCACAGCGAAAATAAAATATCACGCAAACTCGAAGATTGTATAAGAAAATGTCGCGAACGAATATCAGATTAACTACGATTAAAATGTTTCTCAGAATATTGAGCACTCAGACCGTATACAGACAGGCCGCCTCGCTTTTCTTACTAAATGTGTAAAAGTTGAACAGAAAAAACGTACCACCAATTTAAGAAATCCAAAAAAAGAGTGGAATATAACTGTAAAATACTATGTCATTGATACTGAAACTCTAGAAGAAATAAACATTTGTAAAGGTTGTTTTCTTGATGTACTTGGTGAAAAAAAAGGTATAGTCGACACGGTGATTAAAAAGGCACAACAAGGAGCAAGATTCATCGATAATAGAGGAATGTCACAAAAACGAACAATAACGTTCCAGCAAGAAAAAGATGTTAAAACCCACATAAATACTTTTCCTAAGTATGAGTCGCACTATTCGCGAGCCCATACAAACAAAAATTATTTGCCTAAATTTATTTAAAATGTACGAAATGTACTTAAAAACTTATTTGGAATCCAAAGTTTCAATTTCCAAGTACCGTCAAATTTTTAAAACATTTAATTTAAAATTCAAACATCTGCAGATTGACACTTGTCAGAAATGCGACAAATTCGCCATGAAAATTAAAATGGCAAACGAAAATAATAAATTGAAAATTGAAATGGAGCGGAATATTCATCAAGAAGACGCTGAGTTAGCATATGCGGAGAAGAGGCTAGACAAAGCTGATACAAATAAAACAGTTTTAGCGGTGGATCTCCAACAGTGCATTCCTACTCCTTGAGATCGGGTATTGAATTTTATAAACGGAATTTATGGACGTTTAATCTAACAATTAGGAATTTTGATGACAACTCCACATATTGTTTCGTATGGCACGAAGGCATGAGTGGTCGAGGAGCCAACGAAATAAGCTTATGCTTATATAAGTACCTTTTAACCGCAGACAATTTAAAACGCCACATCGTTATTTATAGTGACATTTGCGCGGGTCAAAACAGAAATATTATTCGATGTTGGATGATGCATTATTTACAAAAGGAAACGCTTAATTTTGATACCATCGAGCACAAATTTTTGGAACCGGGACATACACATTTAGAATGTGATTCAGATCACAAAATAATTGAAGATCAGAAGGAAAGGACAAATATGGAAATATTTCATCCACACGATTGGGCGCAGTTAATGTGAGCAGGTGGTCGAAAAAAAATTCAATGTCATTGAAATGCGAAATACTGATTTCTACGATTTTGCCGGACCCTTAAAAACAGTTTAAGAAAATCTTGTAGAATCACATAAGACTGTTAAGGTATGAACATTATTTTAAAATGTTATTAAATGATTTTAATGAAAAATTCAATTTAGATACAACAAGAATACAGATGGTTCCGTGGACTACCAAACAAGCCATAAAAGCAAGTCCGTCATTTTCCGAATGGTTACCAAGCGCAGCGCCAACAGATCAATCTTGTTATGCAAATTGCGGCAAATGAATCCGTCATCAAATGTTTGCCGCAATCCTATCTCGAAAGAAAAAAAACAAGATTTGCTTGATCTACTAGAGTTTATACCACAAGATTTTCATCATTTTTATAAAACATTAATGGTCAAGGAAAACTTAAAAAATACTATTTACATAAACGACACTGATTATGAAGAAGAATAATTATTAATCTTGTTCGATCATTGTTTGTATTTCCGACTTCATTATTTCAGGTGTCGAAGTGAGCTTTCTAGTAACCTTCGAAAAATAGAAAATAAACAATTTACTAAACAAACTGAACTTAAAACTTAACATATTTGTTGTTTACTCGTGGATTAATATCACTAACAAAAAGATTTTATATAATAAAACACAATATTTTGGTTTTATCACTTTCTTAATGCGGTATTTCTTTTTATTTGAAACTGAAATTACAATCGTTTCGGATGTTACTCCTTTATCAAATTTGTAACAAACACATGTTTGAGTGTTTGTTAAAAATTTGATAAAGGAGTAACATCCGAGACGATCGTAATTTCAGTTTCAAATAAAAATAAATATCACATTAAGAAAGTGATAAAACCAAAATATTGTGTTTTATTATATAAAATCTTTTTGAACTTAAAAGCCAGAACTTAGTATCACTTAGGACGATATTTACATTCTTAGTAGTGGATTCATAATAGTGGATCGAAACATAAACGTAATTTACAATTTCTCATACAAAAATTTTATAAAACTGACTGCACACCCGGGTGTGTCTTACGAGAAGTGGTTTTATACTCGTGTTGATACAAAGTTTAATTTGTTTACTTAAGTAATTTTCGAATGATATTGACCGGTAAAGAATTAATAGCATTTTTGAATAAACCTTTGCGGAAGTTAAAAAATCTCACCTTATAAAGTACGATTTAAATTTTTTAATCCTAATTAATAATTTTTCAATCGACAATTTTTGACCACCAAATCCTTGACTTTTTTGACATAGTGTTCATCGGTAGACGTCGAAGGATGACAAGGATGTTGAACGTGTTCAACGCGTTCTCGGCCTTCTTGGAGCAACTTGTACAAATAACAAAAATAATCGCTCTGGCCAGTGCATTATCACCAAGTTAAACAAGCATATCTCATTAATTACTAAAGATATTGACACGAAATTTGATATAAATATCTCTTAAGGTTTACCAACCTAAAACAAATAAAAGTACTCGTTTGGATAAGCCCGCGCGATTTAAATGGAAAGTCCTAGAGGGGCCTTTTTGATTACCTTAGTATGTACCATAAATAAAGTAAAAAGTTCCTTTTATTGTTCCTTAATAAAAAGTACAACAAAAATAAGAATGTGCTCTGATTATTTGATCAGTGGTGCTATTCTTGAACCATTACGAAAATTTTCGTATTGCGAATTAGTGTAAAAGTATTTCGAAAGCTAGGATTTTTGTAATACTTTTACAGTAACTCGCAAAACGAAAATTTTCGTAATGGTTCAAGAATAGCACCCCAGGGGTGCGATTCCGGTTCGATGATATGATAATGAAAAAACAAAAATATCATCGAATTTTTCAATTGTTTTTGTCATTTTGATTTCTTCGTTGCTTTTTATCTTTTTATTTCATTTTATCATCAACATATCGAAAGCGATTCTGGTTAGATGATAATCAAAAATGATAAAATTATCATTCTTGAAAGAGAGTTTCCTCTCTTGATAATATTAAATATTGGTTAATTGGTTTCGTTTTCCAAAAAAATGGTTTTGAGCATGCGCACTGCGCATTAAAATTTTGTCAAGAGGGTTTCTCTCTTTGCAATATTAAATATTCGTTTCCAAAAAAATAATTTGAACATGCGCATTGAAATTTGATCGTGACAATCGTAAATATTCAGGTTGTCATTATATCTGATATGAAATAACAACCCAAAAATTGTTTAAAACATCAATTTTCTTAGAGATTTCTTTAAAAAATATTCTGGAAAATGGACATTTCGTTTTAAAATTAGAATGGAAATTTCCATTTTCCAGAATATTTCAAAGTTAAATCTTCGTTCTCTATTAATTATTGTTTTTAATTTTTAGTAAATCACTAAAACATTAACACTGTTAAATGTTATTTTCTTAGAAAATTATTTTTACTACCCCAATGTTGTAAATTCGAAAAATACACTACACCTTTTCTAATTGTAATTCAGAAAGTGTAAATTATAATTCAGAAAGCGTCAATTGTAATTCATATTAGTCAAATATAATTCAGAAAGTATCAATTGTAATTCAGAAAGTATCAAATGTAATTCAGATTACATAGTCAATTGTAATTCAGAAAATTTCAACATTCATCCAATTGCAGCAATTTCTGCAACAGGTATTTTATGTATGGAAAGAAAGGTTATGTTATATTATGTTTCCTCCGCGAACTAAAGGCGGAAACGCTATGGTAGGGGATATATCCCCAAGAGTTTATATTGAATGATTTTTATACAGAAGTTAATGAATTGTTTTATGATGTAATAGCAGTTATTAGTATTTTAAGTTATGGAGTTTTATTTAGTTCTGACTTTGAGAAGTGATGGAAAGTATTGATAGTTGTTATATGTTAGTTTTTATATAGTTAATGGAGTATACTAAAGATAAGTTAATTAAATTCAATTTTTATTGTATTTATTTGGTCAATTTATTGCATCAATGAGATGAATATTGTATATTTCTGAATTATAATTAACAATTTCATCTTTTTAACATAACACAAACAATATTCTTTAATAAAGAAACAATAACACAAACACAAACAATAACAGAAATATCAAATAAATAAAAAAAATAATCAAAATAATGAACAAGAAAACAAATAATTGAAATAATAAATGAACTTCTGCTTTAGGTACCAACGGGCATGTCGTTCATTGCTAAAGCGGTAGCTTGATGGATTGAACTATGTTGTACGGTACGAACACAATCACCTCCTGCTACGGTGTTCTTTGCCTGATCTATTATCTCCTCCAAGTAGATTAGTCTTTGTTCCTTAACACCAGGACCTGTAACGCTGGGTATTCTAACATTATTTTTAGCGTAAGCCTTTACCTTTGACCACATCGTCTCGATAGGATTAAGCATTGGCGAATATGGCCTTAGCCGCAGCAGAGACGCCATCGTTCCAGTAATTACTCTTTCTAGTTTTGAATGGCAAGGTGCGTTGTCTCAAACAATTACCAAATCTTCCAGTTCATTTCCCATATCTTGCCAGTGTTGCATCAGTCTTGCCACCCATGCATTTGCTAGATGCGCTGTAAATGAACCTCTTCTCCGCTCCATTGACACAACTCCTGCAGTAGAGATTGCTCCTATTACATGGACGTTAGGGCCTCGTGCTGCCGGAAGGAGTTGGACTGCTCTGGTACCAGCTACCGAACGACCCCTTGTCCGGCGGCAAAACAAATTGAAATTGGTTTCATGTATCCAAACAATTGGTTTCCCTTGTTGGACGTAGTTATTCAAACGTTGCACATATTCTCCTCTTTTTCCTTTACTTATATTTTGTTTTAATTGCTGCAGTGTATAGCTGCAATCCTCTTCTACCCATGAAACTAGCAAATCGATTTGTTCCTCATTTAAATTTTTAGGTTTTATGCCTCCTCTGGGTAACATTTGGTCACGCCCTGATCGGATCCTATGAAACGCAGTCTTGTACTTGATGTCCAGGCTGCCAGCTAAAGACACCCAGTCCTCACCTTTATTGGCACAATTGACGATCCTTTCGCGATCTGGATTAGTATTTTTTTTTGTACTTTTTTCTTACTGTCGTTTCAGTTCCAGTGACAACAGCTCTGCAAATAGGACAAGTGGCATTGGTCATATCCTGTTGACATTTTATGTGCAGTAGATTTCTACATGGTAGCAGTCTTATAACTTTATTTCTTGTCATTGGAATGCAGCAAATAACTCAATTAATTTTTAAAGGGATTCATTTTTTTCACAAAAAATAATAACAATTTAACTAACATAGATAATGACACATATTTTTGATTACTAACACACATTTGATACTTTCTAAATTACAGTTGACTAATCTGATTTACAATTGATACTTTCCCAGCAAACCACAAATCATATAAGAAGTATTTAACTTGATCATATACAATTTTGTATGATTTGTTTATATGACATAGTCATGTAATAAAATCATAAAAACGTCATTATTCACCAATTATAAATGTTTGTGTGATCAAAATGAAGTCATATAACGGTCCTAAAACTATCATATTAACATCCATATGACTTTATTTATGACCAGAAACTATAAAGCAATCACCGTATGACTCTTTTATTACTTTTAGTGTGACTAATTAATGCTGGATAAACGGCAGGCGTATAACATATTTTTTAATGATGTATATATGATTAATCGTAATGACTTACATCATGATCCATATCTGACCGAAATATGACTTTTCAAAAAAATCCATAAAATTGTAGTTTTTTTGTACTTGTTGTGACCTCCCCCTCCTTTTTTATATTTTCAATTTTTTTAATTTTATATTTTTTAACCAATGCATTACCAAATTATTTATTTTATTTATTTAGAATTATTATTTAAGTTCATATATTATTAATTTACTTATGTTTATAAATCACATGTCGCTTGCGCCTTCAGCCAGGATTCGAACTGTTAACTGTTACTTTTTGCAATATCCACATATACTCGTACGTCGCGCGTTAACCATCTATGCTACCGGTCCCATATGATTTAGTTATTTACTTTTCGATATTATCAAATTAATTTTCCTTCTCTGTATAGTTTTTTTCTATTGAAATTTATTGTTAAAAGAAAAAGAGAGTCAGCCTACAATTTAACTGTCAAGTTTTAACCTCAAAAGATTTTCAATTTTGTTGTGGTGAACAACGTTTTACAATAAATAAATTGAATTTTAATTCTAACGTCTAAAGTACGATAACATAAAACTAACCAAAGTGTATAACGTGTATTGTGCAAGAGAGTAACGACATACGTACATAATAATATAATAATATCAGTTTATAATAACAAAATTAAATTTTTCCTTAAAAATTATTAATCTGGTTCTGGTGCAAGTTCGCATTATATTAGTATATTATAAATTTATTATAATGGCGTATTCAGTAGTCCAGACCACCGAAAACAATAAACCGTACCTCTCAGTTGTCCCTAATAAATGGATTGTAGAAAATGGGTGGGTTAAGTTTGTCGACGGTTGCGCCGATGGTATCGCTGCCAAAGCAGATGGCATTGACTCCTTATATTAGCCACCAGATAAAGTCAATGATTTGTTAAGGCAACCAGATAGCGTACCACAACCAAGTTGGAAGGCAATTTTTTTAGCTTTGTAGTGAATTTTGAAACGTTTTACTTTTTCATAATGTTTGACCTACTGCAGATAATGAAATGTAAAATTAAACGACGCGATTTGGAGTGGCATGTGGCCAATAAAATACAAGGAGATATGATGAAAAAATCAGAAACAGAAGAAGAATGCCATGCTGAGGTTATGAAAAAAAGAAGAATCGATAAAATGAGATCTTCTGTGCTGTTAGATTCAAAATTTAAATCACAGCTCAAGGCGATAAATGGTAAGTTATTAGTTTTTGTGGAAATGTTATAAATCTAAAAGCTAAACTGTTTTTAGGTTCTAGTAAATCAACTAACATTATGAAAACCAAAAGAAAACATATTCGTCAATTGCAAGAGAAGCCATATTTCAACAAAACATCAATTAAAGTACAAAACCAATCCAAAAATGGTGCGAATTCCGATTTCGAGCTACCGCCACCAAATATTTCCACAAATGATATATCGTTTATACAGGACAATACAAATAATGCTGAAACAAATAGTACAATGGTTTTGCAGAAAATTCTGGAAACGGTGAATACGCTTAAAGACACCATGGAAACGAGAACGTCAGCATTATAACCAAAAGTCAATATTATAGAGAACCAAATTGAAAAATTACCATTTTTAATGAAAGAAGCTGCCAAGTAAGATTTTTGTAAATGTATTTAATCGCTTCTTTTTAACTTTTAAAAACTTCTAGGCCTTTGTTAGAAGAGTCTGCCAAAATTCAAATGGTTATAGAACAATTGTATTCAACAAAAGATGATTCTTTAACCAACCGAGTATTAAACGTGCAGCTTGAGATGCCAACCGACATTGCGGGGTTTGACGTTATCGATTCTTTATCGAAATTAGAGCAACTAGAACAGAACTTAGCTGACTCAAACTTTTTTCAAAAATTTGGTAAGTAATTTTCAAATGGTTTATTTCTTAACACGTTCGCTGCCACCTAAGAGATAACTCGTAGTTGACGGTGTCCCAAATTTTGCCACTACGAGTTATAGTGGTAAAATGTGGTACACCATCAACTACGAGTTATCTCGTAGTTGGCAGCGAACGTGTTAATGGCTAGTATTTAACCTTAGATAAAAAATATTTTTTTTTGCATAAAAATACGATTAATAATATCTCTTTCTTAATTATATACACGTATTTTAAATGATAGAAATATACATTTTTAATTTCATACAAAAATATTCATTTAAATTATTTGTTAATTTTATAATTTTTTCTTTTAGTTTAATAAACTTTAATGTTATAACCGGCAATGTAGCGTAAGTGGTCAAACAGTATGTTATGATCTATTAGACCGGATTTTCACGCGCCCATTTTTAACAGAATGCTCATGGACGGGATTAGGACGTCCAACAGCCAAACATAGATTTGATAATAAATATCGCACTATTAAATTGTTCTGTGATGTTGTCTTGGCAGCGGATTCGGCATTCTCAGTTTCCCAGTGCGAAGAATTTAAAAAAAAAAAACAATTGAGAAATTCAACTGCTCGGTTAAAATCGAAACAACTGCGCAGATCGGCACAACGCTCGCGTGGTTCTAAAAACCGCACTACATTAATAATTGATGAGTAAGTAACCAGTTGAAGACGGCGCGGCGGTATGAAATTTGTACTAAACACAATAATTATTTACTTGCATACTGCCACTTTAAGAAACACTTGGAGTGTATAAAAATTTCCGGAGTGGTGAAATATCTTGGATGGATGATTATGTTTATTTGATTGTGAGATGATATTTAAACCCCTCTCAAACGTTCAGTAACACTTTGAATGGTAACCCCTATTTTTTATTATAGAATCGTGGTCGTGGGGCTCAGGTCATGATATTTTTTAGATAAAAACAATTATTTTCGAAATTATAAGGCGTTTAAAATTATGACTTTTAATGGTTTTTTCAAGGGCGGCCCAAAGTAAAACATTTATAATTTAATATGATTTTTTAAACCCTACATCTTATAACTGGGTTGATTTTACCGCAGACTTAATCCTTCCAAGATATTTGACCGGGTCAAAACTTTTTGTACACTCATATCTATTGAATTAATGTAATAATTAATATATCGTTTGTTGCTGATCAACTACTTTATATAGCTCATATGATCAGATGTGTGATACCATTGTTATAACCTGTCCCTCAGAATTGTAAGTATCTGATTTATTTTAATTTAATAATATCTGTATTTCATGACCAAAAGCCCATTCTGGGTTTCCCTGCGAATAGAGAATTTGGAATTTTTATCTGTTTCTATAGTAGTCGTGTTTTTAAAAACACTCAAAAATTCCCATTTCCCACTGAAAACCCAGAATAGGGCCACAGAAGTGATCCGGATTAAATTTTGGTATAGGAAACGTTCCAAAAATTGTGTTATTTTTTTAGTAAAAGAAAATACCAAAATTGTTGTTGCTTTCTATATAAAATTGAATCTGGATCAGTTAAAGTCATGAAATGCAGCTGATACTAAACTAATATTATATATATTTTTGCAGAACATCTTCAGATTTCGGAGACGCAATAAATCAATAAAGTAAAACTTTATTAACTTGAATGAATTAAAGACATATTTATTTTATTTTTATTTTATATTTATAAATTTATTTTATCTAAATAAACTGACTGAATTAATATATTTTATATAAAAAAAATATTGGTTTGTTTAATTATTTCAAAGAAGTATTATGTAGATATTTAGAAAGATGTAATCATTTATTTTAAATGTTTGTTGTTGATCCTAAAATTTAATGGACAAATGTGTGCTGTATAGCGGTATAAATACAACATGAATGTTTTTGTTTTTTATTGCAACTAACTTGCATAATATTGAATCAATCGGAAACAATTCACTCGCACTAAACTCCGTGCAATTTGTGGTATAAAATACATTAATAGTGGAAGATTCTATTGGGTCCATGAAAAAATCATCGCGATTTTTTATCTTAAAAATCGTCCATAAATAAAGCAGCTTCCATTTATTTCAATAGCATACTCCATTGCAATGATATCTTTGTTTAAGCCTAGGAACCACTTATTTTCAAATGTATTTTTTAAAATTAAATTGTTTCTTAGTTTTACACACAAAATTTTTTTGCAGTTTGATTCACTAGTTTTTAAAGGTACTGTAAAAATTGGATAATTTTTTTTTTGAAACCAGAGGAGCAGTACGTTTGGTTACTTCAGAAAGTCGATATGCTAGTTGAACCAGTGGTAAGCGCCCATTCTTTATTTTCTTTTTAATTTGATACAGTGCATTCTCAAAAGGATACGTAGAAATAGTTGCCAATGATCCAAAACGCTCAACCTCATCCGCTATATGACAAAAGTTATGAGGATTTGACGTTACGTGATCCGGATAAAGAAAGGTATAGTTATCAACGAAATGTTCTGATAAAGTTCTTCCTAATGGCCAGTATATTTTATAGTAATCAGATGAGAAGATAGTAGTGGCACAGAATAATACAACAAAATTATAGTAGTCGTCCACAGGTAAATGATTTTTTAGGACTACAATCCCTATATAGTTTAAGAAAGATGCAAACTCGCTTCCTTTCCAAAAGGCAAGAATATCTATTCCCCTTACTCCGCGATGTATTTCATCAGGCAATTTAATATTTAACAATTTTTCATTTATTATTTGTATTGTTTTGGAATCCCATTTCGTACTGTACCCTAAACTTCCTTCTTTGAAGCCCACTAAATAACGTTTTACTATGCCTAGGTGTAAAATATGTAGCGCATCTGCAGTTATTATATCTTCAATCATATCCAATGATTGAATTCGTAGTAACGGTGTTATAATTGGTTCAAATTTTGTTCGACAAATAGGTCTCTCGGGTACTTTTATTTTATAGTTTCTGTGATGTAATCCATAATTTCTGGATCGAAAGCCCTCATTTGTCCTAAGAGGAGCGTGTTGATTGTGGAAAACTGTTGTATTAGAAGAATGAGAAAATTCTCCTACTGTAGTGCATTTTAAGCATCCATGCTTTCCATTAAAATATGACGTTCCTTTGATAAATGATCGTGCCGGTGTGTCACATAAAAAACATCGAATTTTCACTTCCAGTTTGTGACTATTTATTTCTAATCCATTGTCAATGATTGGAATTATTTCATCTACGAATGGAGTTAAAAATTCTTCTACTTTTTTTGGTTTGGTGTATCCATAAAATACTCCAATTACCATAGGTTGAAATTCTGGTATTTCAAAAATATTAAAAAGAATAGGCCAAAATTCTGCTTTTGAGCTTCGGAAAATTGGAAATCCATCAATATTTATGTTTAAAGAGATCGACATAATTTTCCTAAGATTAACGAAATATGATCTTAAACAGACTTCAAGACCCTGATGCCAATATTCTCCTCCTTCTATTTGAATGAATGTGTGGGCTGTGTTACGAGGAGTTTGCATTATCGTCCTTGGATCGTTTTGAAGTTTAGCTTCAAAATTTATATTTAGATAATTTATCAACGATTTCAGGGCGGCCTGGTTAATATTAAATTGGTGAGTCCAGGATTTAAGAAATTCGTTTAATGGTATGTCATCTTCATTACTAACGGGTGATTGTGAATCATTATCTATATCATTGTTTTCAATTTCGTCCGTAATATTTTCATTTGGACTAAAATAGCCGTCATAATTACTTGCATCAATTGTATCACTACTGATACTATAGCTTTCATGCTCATAATCACTTAATGCGTTAACATCATTTTATTTTTTAGTCCTATGAGAATATTCAATATATGATTCATTATGGCTATGTATCACGAAAAAAACTAATATATCATTTCTAACTGTATATCGACTAGAACAATGACCACATTGTGATCTACAAAACAGCTTAAAAAATTTACATTTTAAATATCCATCGAAAAATTCAATATATGAGTCCTTATGACTTCGTGTCATACAAATAACTCATTTATGATGTTTTACTGGTAATTAGCCAACCCGATGACCGAATTATGATGTCCACTTTTAAATTGACTAACTTAGGACCGATATATGATCAAAGAAAAAATATTATATGACTTAAGGTTTACTGGGTTCTGAATTAGAATTAGAAAAGGTGTAGTATAAATTGTCTGCTATTAATTATTAATAATTAATAATTAATAATTAATAATTAATAATTCCACATTTAAGTAAATGTGCCAAATGTAGTAGGTAAATGTAGATTGAAATCACATTATGCAAAACACTAAAATCGGTTCACACTTGTTTTTAAGAAAATAAATTTTCGAATAATCGTTTAATATTCTCCGATTACTCAATCAATTTTAAACGGTCGATTAATCGATTAATCTAACTACGTTCTACTAAAAACACGAATGGGCGAGCAAAACAATTTTTATCGTCGGTCATAAATACTTTTCAGCGACAAAATCAAAACGAAAAAATATTAATTTTTTTCACCAATTTTGACATAAGTATATCATACATCGTCAAACCCGAATCGCCATTTGTATTTTATCGATGATAATTATATCATTTTTAATTATCATCGAACCAGAATCGCTTTATACTATGTTGATGGTAAAATAAAATGATAAAAGCAAATGAAAAATCCGATGATATTTTTATTTTTTCATTATCATATCATCGAACCAGAATCGAACCCCAGGTCCTAAATCATTAAAGCTTATTTTGATTCACTAGTATTTTTTACATTTGATTACTTTTGACACTCTAACTCTGGTTTAATCCATATTGTACACCAAAGCTAATCAAACCACTTGACTTTTTTCACATCGACATGCAAGATCTTTAAGGTATGCAAGCCCCTCTCACTCACATAGTAAATTATTTCCGTATTTGTTCATACAAATTTTAATATTGGAATTCTAACTTGCAAACTATCTGATATAATAAATTATTCATTTTTACCCACAAGTATAATGATAAAAATTTTTTAGAAGGGATAAAGAAGACGTTCTTTCTTTTGTATACAACGAATATAAAAAAAAGACTTAAACCATTAATAGCAATTCCAACAATATACACAATTTATGTTTCACTCGAAATACAGCAGCAGCAGCAGCTCTCTTTCTGAGTTCAAAAATGAAAATATATTTTATGAATACATCAAAGGATTTTTTCCTATTTGATACAGCATCCTTATGGAATATAGTAAAAAATTAAGTTTAATGAGGGAATACATTCGCAAAAGAAAATGTTACATACTAGCGTAGCCCGTGTGTACGTACTACAATATGATGTAAGAAATGGGTACCGAGGATGGTACCCTCTCAAACGAACATAAAACATCATATCTAATAAATAACATGTGTATCATCATCATTTTCATTCATTGATCATGAAAAGAGTATGAATTGGCTTTTACAAAAGAAGAAACATCACATCCTAAATAAAGTAAGTTGGCTAATTACCCTTGATTTTTAAACTCTTGAATATTTCCGATTTAAACATATAACATGACATCAAATAACAACAAAAAAAATGCATTTACATGCACAAACGCTGAAATTTAACATAGTAATTAGCATGATTGCCAATTGAGGACAAGTCGTACATAACGGATAATTGTACTTGTACGTGCTTTCAAAAGTATATAAAATAAAACAGTCTCTATAAGTCTATAACATCATAGCACTAGTTGCATTACAATATTAAATTGGTAAATTATCATCATTCAATATTTTATTCTTGCACAAACTTCAAGACAATACCTACAATCATATTGTCGACCTAACAGTGAATTAACGTATCTGATATTTTTTCGAAAGTTCTTTTTTGATACCAAATGGTTTGTCGCGAGAAACTCTGTTCGAATTTTAGCACCAGCATTGGTTCATTGTTAGAACGACGACGGGGTCCTAACAGTAAATTAACTAAATTAATGTGGATGCGGTAATTCTGGTGCACTTTCTCAGGATGAACATTTTCGTATCAACTATTAGGTTGACGATATCTTAAAATGTCATAACATGTTTACAACTCCACATCATAAAAAAAGCATAAAACTTAGCTTTAGTTTAATGATTAATCAATTGAATTAAACCACCCACTCATAAATTTTTTAGTATGCTAAATAAAACTTATTTTCGTATGCTTACACCCTTCTTCAACAAGCTTCACGATATGATTGATGATCTCATTTAATCCTTTTTTACTTTGTTATTGTTTTCTTTTTTTTTTGATATAATACGCTTTCTTTAGCTATTTCGTTCCACATCTTAAATAAAAATAAAATAAATTTTTGAGAAGCACAAAAAATATTAATACATTTTTATTTTGGTTGTTGTTATTGCAGTGCCATTTGATTTAGCGTGTCTAAATTCTAAATCAATCATTAACATGACGATTCTTCGAAAGTTTTAATCTAGTTAGAATTTGGGGGAAGTAAATTATATTAGTGAGCTGTTGAACTTTGAATGCTTCTCCTTCGGAAAACTAAATGAAATTCAATAACCAATTCGATCAACCGTTTATAGTTGGTAAGTGGGTGCAGTGATTGGAATTTTCGTATTTGTAATTTCATATCATAAAATATTTCAACTAGGCGACATTTAACAATTTTTGCATACCAAATTAATTAATGTACAATATTATTAAATAAAATAATCGTAATTTCAAATTCTAATTACGTGACACCTTTAAAACATTTTTCAAGAAAGTTCGTTCAAGACAAAGCACAAATACCGAATGAATTTACGTAAATATACGAGTATATCCCACCACACGATAATCATGCCTTACAAATCATACCAAATTATATAGGGATCTAAACATAATTAAAGATTTGCTTGAGATTAAGTTTAAATTAATTTTTTTTTTTTTTTAGATTTTTCTAAAGAAATTTCGACTAGTAGAAATGAGGAAAAATTTAATACAAATTTTGTTGTTGTTGGCGCTTTATGGTATCAGAATGATTCATCCCATTTTTCATTTGTATTAATTTTTTTATGATCTTATTATTTGCCTGAAAGGTGTTTTCTGCTGCCATATTATTATCATCATGGAATATTATCGTCATTTTTCTTCAAGTAAAACATAAAATGAAAATGAAAATTCTCTTGTCTGCTCCACTGCTGCTTCTTTATCATTATTTGAAACAGAAGCTTATTTTTTTATAACATTTCTAGGGTAAATAACTACATATGTATCGTGTGGATGTTGATGTTTTATGTGTTATATAAAGATGTCACATATGTTGATACCTTCTTATTTAAGTTTCATTCATCAGCAATTTTATGTCTTGATAGTTCTTTGTTTAAAATGTAACATAAGGAGAATAAACATTTAACGTTCAAGGTACAACACAGAACAAAATTGACAAGAAAGTGATGCTCATTTAATAATAAAGTTTGGGGTAATATAAGCTTCTTTGTCAAAACCAATTTTAAAATATATAGATAAAATATGTTCGTACCTTGAGAAAAATGAAAATCTGAATTTAAACTGTAACATATCCAAGAAGTATAGTTTAACTCTTTCTCAAAAATATGTTTCACCAAGATGAGCAAAATAGGGAAAATTTGATAACTGTTTTTATCGTTTTAATGTATATTATTTATTAACTTTGATATGCCATAAAGGTTCATGTAGATCTAAAAGCTTAATAACCATGTAGTACATACACACACATATGCATACCGTTTTATTGTTCTTCAAGATGGAAGAGAAAAGAAATTAAATACTTTCGAGTTTTATTTTTATATTTATTGCTAACGTTTATTGCTTACATTGCTATATACTTGTGCTTAGATCAATGTGGTACAGTGGGTATGTAGAATTAGATTTTTATTACAAATGTGTTGTGTAACTTATTGTTGTAAAAATATTTAATTATTTTAATTATTTACTATAATCGCGGTGTTCTTTATGAATATAGAAATTAATTCACATATCAAGCTTAAAAATTATTGTTGTATGTCTCACCAAAGAGACATGACTTCCACCTTTACCCAGACGAAATGAAAATAAAAATAGAATAATTTCATAGTTCGCTACTTCGTTCGTTACTTTCCTAGTTATTTGCTTCTAAAAAATCATTATCTGAAACAGTTTATCTTCTTTTACAATAACCCTACATTGTGTTATTTTAACGGTTACAGCGTTCTTCTAAAAGAGACATAGTAAAATTCTAAATCACCCATTGACAATTTTTCTCTAACGTAAGAAATATAAAAAGTGGGCTCCGTGGCGGATCATAAAATAAAGGAATACTTAAGGTCATCCAAATCTCAATCAAAAATACATTTTTGTCCTTCCCCATTTTATTATGCGAATTTTATACATTCTGGGAGATACACACTTCTTTACTTAATCTTTGTTTAGGAAAACCAAGTGATGTCATCTGCATAATAAATGTTCCGAAAGACTAGAGAGACTTTAGTGTTAGTGTACAAATCATATACCGAATTATTTCAAAGTCGTATGTAGGTTCAAATCTCCGACACCAAATTGGGACACTAATGAAGAGAGCATAATTTAAATCGCTCTTTGGTGATCATACATATTCTCTATAGAGATTCCACGAAGGATCTAAAAACCAAAGAAAAGTGATCAATTGTTGTCGAGCAACAAAATATAAATGTGCAAAATCTCTCTCTGCTTAAACAGCTGCTCAACGAACTTGTAGAAGAAAAAAGTCGCGATTGGCAGAAAGGTCTGAAAATTAACAAGATTTTTTTGATCTCCTTCATATTCGAAATTTATCGCAGACTGGAGATGAAACTCTAGAAATACAGATCACAATACCATTTAGAGATTAAACACCTTTCACATAAAGTAGATTGCATTAAATGAAAGGAGCTGTTAACATTTTCAGGGACACTTTTACAGAACAGTTATAGAATCCTCTTAACAGAATACGAAGACGAAGCGAAATTTAGCTTGATGACAGAAAACTGTCGGGTGGTCTCTATGTCTGTAAGAAAAGGTCGTTCGAAATACGGGAACTATCAAGACATAACGCTATTTATACAGCTTACAAATTAATCGCTTACATTCTAATGGGAAGAATCCTTTGCCTGACAGAAGAAATCATCTATCCAAACTGCTCAGTCGTGGGTCAAATTTTTTTACTTAAGATTATGTTTGTAATACGACAATTGTAATTCTCTGTAATACGACACCTAAGAAGATTTTGTTTTGATTAAAGTTGAGCATAAGCTACAGCAAACTTTTGGAAATGATTCTTGGGTTCGGCAAAGAAATGGCATTACAATTAATGCCGACATCATCGTGATAACAAATTATAAATAAAATAAATTAGTTTAGGTCAATAAATTAAGCGTTTGTAAAGTAAAAGTATATTATGGTTGGAAATATGTAATTGAATTACGGAAATGTGTTTATTTAAAATGTGCCGACAATATAAAATATAGTATATAAGAAAATTTAGTGGAAAATAGTAAGTGCACCACTACAATTCATCCGGCGCCAACGCGAGATCGCCGCACATTGGGTGCCACCTATTGCCAAGCGGCCTATTGGTGCACCCCAACCTAGAAAAGAACCACGCAACCTTCTCATGTATGAAGTATGGTAAAAAAAAACAAAATTAGGCACCGGCCACTGGGTGAGTACTAAACATGATTATTTGCTTTTAACACGTGGTAATTTTTTGTTTTATTTTTTTCTCATCCACTTATTCGATTTTGACGGCCCATAACGAAATCAAACAAAAACAAAGGAGTCAAAGTTTACAAACACCAAACAACATCAATCGCGCATATTTATTGCACATTAAGTGCACCTACACATAAGGATCATGGACGATCATGGTACCAATCTTCAGCACCTTATAGCGCCGTACATTTATATGTTGGTTTTAACACCCAAGAAATATCGATTCCCCGAAAATTCTTCGAATCACAACTCTGCGAACAACAATTTTACGAAATCACAATTCTTCGCAATAACAATTCATCGAAAAATAAGTCACCGAAAAATTCATATTGAAAGTTCCAAAAGATCCATAATAAAATGATTTTAGTGTGAGAAATCGTTTATTTTTATTTTTTGAATTGATTACTTATTCTTAACAGGAATAATTGTGATGAAATTATTTATTTGTAACAAACAAATTAACAATAACATTATTTAAACATTATAATTTTAATTTGTTATAAACAATATAATTTTTATAATTATTGGAACGAATTATATATATACACTCACTCAGCAAAAATTCAAATAATAAGAAGAAGAAAATTATAAACAACATATTTTTAAAAAATAATTTATTTGGGAGAGGCTAACGGCTTCGGTAACTCTCTCTCTCTCTCAATTAATAAAGAATAAGTAATCAATTCAATAAATAAAAATAAACGAAGTCTCACACTAAAATCATTTTATTATGGATCTTTTGGAACTTTAAAAGTGAATTATTTTTCGATGAATTGTTATTGCGAAGAATTGTGATTTCGTAAAGTTCGCAGATTTGTGCTTCGATGAATTTTCGGGATACCGAAATATCTGCCCATCCACACAACGGAGCCAACACCATTATCACCGTAAACAACAGGCGAAACAGCTTCATCATCACCGTCATTACTACATCATCACTGCCATCACCTACATCGTCATTGCCAGCGTCGTCGTGACCACCATCGGCAAGTGAACGCATCAACATCATTACCGCCGTCATGGTCATCATCGACAGCTTGAGCAACAACAGTAGCAGCAACACCCGGCCACAGTCACGACCGAGGCTGGCCTAAAAGTAGCTACAGCAGAGACTCTTTTGTTGACTGGCCCCAAAACCGACTCCTGACTTCAGAATTTGGCATGTCATAGCTTAGATTCTCCGACATGGAAACTCGGTCGATGCGCCACTTCTTCTTCACTTGTGTCAACTCGGACATCTTACAGCTCTGTCCGCGGTACAGCACACAGTGAAGGAAGGTAAGAAGTATTCACCGATTATTGGTCGATGCCACTTGCTTCCATCCTATCAGGTGTGAACTTCGAACATGATGATACAAGCATCGACTAACCGCTCCCTTTCCACTGTCGCGGCACATCGTTTCGATTAGTGTTCTTACGAGATAAGACACTTCAATCGAGCGATCGCCACAACTTTTCGACTAATCAAATATTAATTAGGCCCTCGAATAAACCGACAGACCGAAACCAAACATGTATCACAGGGAGCGGAAAATCACTTGCGCGGGAGTTCTATAGCGATTCATCCAATGCACCACTACAATTCATCCGGCGCCAACGCGAGATCGCCGCACATTGGGTGCCACCTGTACCAGCATATTGGTCACTATGTCACATGACATAGAACGACCAACCGCTGGCCGGCTTGACTAAAAGTAAACGAAACAAACACGAAAGACACAGAACACAAAACAAAATAAAATTAAATTATAATCAGTTATTAGTCTTTTGTCGAATTTCATTACGGCGATATACCCACATGGTGATGGTAAAGAAAAACATAGTAAATAAATACATATCACTAAATAAATAAATAAAAAAAATTTATACAAATTAAATTTAAATAAAAAGTGGCGTATATTATTCAAACCATAAAGCGGTCTATTCGTGAACCCCAACCTATAAAAGAACCACGCAACCTTCTCATATATTAAGTATGGTAAAAAAAGATCGGCCGGGTGCAAAATTAGGCACCGGTCACTGGGTGAGTACTAAACAAGTTTATTTCCTTTTAACACGTGGTAATTTGTTGTTTTATTTTTTTCTCATCCGCTCATTCGGTTTTGACGCCCATAACGAAATCAAACAAAAACAATGGAGTCTACGTTTACAAACACCAAACAACATCGATCGCGCATATTTATTGCACATTAAGTGCACCTACACATAAGGGTCATGGACTTACCAATCTTCAGCACCTTACAGCGTCGTACATTTATATGTTGGCTTTGACACATAAGAAATATCGATTCCCCGAAAATTCATCGAAGCACAATTCTGCGAACAACAATTTTATGAAATCATAATTCATCGCAATAACAATCGAAAAATAATTCGAAGAAACTTGCGCGGGAGTTCTATAGCGATTCACACAATGCACCACTACAATTCGCGAGATCGCCGCACATTGGTCACTATGTCATAGAACGACCAACCGCTGGTCGGCTTGTCCAAAAGTCAACGAAACAAACACGAAAGACACTCAACACGAAACAAAATAAAATTAAATTAGTAGTCTGCTCCAGGGATGAAATTGATATAAATTCCAAAGAACCAAAATATTGAGCAACAGAGGACTAAATTGGGCTTTAAAGTACTTTTTAATTTTTTGATGTGTTTACATATCGTCGGTTCAGAATTATCCTTGTCCTTATTTTGCCTATATTGGAGAAAACGGCATTTGGCATGTTCCTGAGCGATTTCATTACTATATTTTGGTGTTCAAATAGATTTGTTAGAAGAAAGCTTAATTACGAAGTACAATGCTTCTAACTCAAACAGTGTGCAGTTTTGGACCAACTTTTCTTAAAAGGTTTGTCTATGTCCATAACATTTTGTCTGTATCCTCCTCGATTTTTGGAAATACGCAAGCATTGTTTATTAAAATAATAATAAAAAACAAAATTCTAAAATCCATTTGTTTTAGTATAAATAAAAACATCACAATTTTTTTTTAAATTTTAATTTGAATTAATTAATTAATTCGTGTAATAACTTGATGATTAAAAATTATATTTAAATTAACTGCCAAAATTTAAGACTCTTTTATTTTTAATTACTGGTTCTTTACCCTGAACTGAAGGTGAAACATGTCCTTCATAGGACGATGAATGACCATTCCAGATTTCAATTACATTCGTATAAAATATCTGCTCCACCGGTGGCATGTAGGTAAGCATGTCAGACAAATCTTTCAGTTTTTGTGAATACATTTTTCCGCTAGTTGAAAGAGGCAGGATTGTGGGTAAACCGGTATCATTTGATTTTTTCTGTGTGAATTTGCACAGAAATAAAATCACTGTCATAACCACAGCAATAATTTATGTAGGGTGACCCCTTCTCATAAATTAAATGTTTAGTTGTTGTATGCTGTATCTGACTGTAGTTTAACTTATAGGCTGCGTTATGATCCTTGTAATCGGAACAATTCGTCTGTATTGCAGTGAACTTTTGCCTTCACTCTGGTAATTAGAAATATTCTTTTAGCAGGCTAACAGGGAATATATACATTTATTTTTAAAATTTATTTTCAAAACGCTCTGCGCAAAGTCAATATCTTGTATATTGTTGCGGTCCGCTTCCGAAAATTTCTGTTCAATCCAGATGTGGGCAGGCCGTGAGCTTGTATTTAAAAATAGCTGTAGAGCAAAGGAAATAATGCAATTCCTGGTTTGCAGCACACACCTATCTGACAAAAAAAATGATGGTTTGTACTTCCTGATGAGAATTAATATGTATATGTTGCCAACATTTTTATAAGCGCATTTGCAATGTGAGTACTGCCGTCCTAGAATCAAACGCGGTATCTACAAAATATTGAAAATTGAGTTTATGGTTTTCTTAGTAACCTGGCCTGTTATTCTACCTATTTACCGACGGAAAACTCAGTATCTACATTATTTCTTCCAAAAACACGCATCATTTTATCGTATCATTCTAAAATGTATACCTTTTCTAAGCACGAATGGGGTATTTACATACTACTAGCTAAAAACGCAGTCACTGCTTGTGCAAATATGTATAAACCGCATTTGTTTTTAGTATTTAGTATACTGCATTTACTTTGACTAGGAATCACCTTTATTAGACAGTAAATATTCCAATTTACAAAGGGCTATTACCAAAACTTTAAAGCGTAATATCTCAATTTCATGCCACCAGTAGATACCGCTTTCGGTTCTAGGACAGCAGAGTAACTTCGCGGCCACAAATAGATTTATACCTAAAAATTTGAAAGTTGTTATCTATTTCTAATGAACTGTTTACCTTATAATATTAATACGTACAAAATTGCACTTAAAACTTCTTTATCACCATGAACCTTTCCCGTTCAAGTATGCACGCAAAATCTTCGCTTATAAAAAGCTAGAATTGTTAGCTTTGAGGAGTTGGAAGACATTTTACAAATCAAAGCTAAATTATTCTAAACAGTTTACCTTAGGTAATTTTTATTTAGAATATGTGCCTCGTACTCGTTTATTTCCTCTGCGGATGCAATCAATATCCATCTTTCGCATCGCCTCGCATTTATCGCACAGATGGTTTTAGGCTGATGGAACCCCAAATTAAACTGTTTGTTGAACGTATCTCTATATTTCCATTTTTTTATGTTGATGTCAGGACATTTAATCTTAAATAAGTTGAACATCTTGCTAATGTTGCGGCTTCCCTCAAGAATACTGCAAGGCTCAAGGATATAGACAAAAAATATAACTGGAGAAAAAATTAGCCGGTATAGACCCAATCGCACGGATATAAATAAAATCGCGGACAATATCGACAGCAGAAATTTGTGAAAATAGACAAAGTTTTAAAAGAATATCTCAGCAACGATTCGAGTTTGCTGAATTTTCTTGGAAAGTTTCGATTCCTTATGATGTGTTTATGATATAGGAAGATACCATAGTATTGAGTTGAAGTTTGAGTTTATTTTGCGGCATTTTATTTATCAAATAAGGAGAAGGCTTTGAGTTTCATGTCGGTTGGACTGGACATACAAATTTGAATAAAAATTTGTAATATGTATATACAATAAACATATGTGTATGTATTTTAGAAATATAACCCGCGAATGTATTTCGGCTGCACCAAATTAATTCCGCGTTGGAATTATTACCAGATTCCACCATGCGAAATTTTTGTTTGCCTTTGTTCCAATAATGCATTATATTTTTATTATTTCAATTTTTGTTAAAAATAAAAATATTTAGGCGACTAGCGAAAGCAAAATAATTTTAATATTAATTATTAGTTACCGAGGGTTAAATTCATTATTGAACAGTTAATTAATTGTTAAATAAAAAGAAAAATAATGAAATTTAGGCTAGCATTGGTTTTAGCTGTCTCAGTCAAAGTGGCGCCATTTATTTCTTGGTGTATTGTGTTTCTTGGTGTATGTATTAATAACTAAAAATCGCTGTTTATTTAATTTAAAAAAAATTAAATCTTCCTTTACCAAAATTTGCAAACATAATACACAATTGAATAAACATTAGTAAATTTTATTTCATTTCTATTTTAATTTAAAAACAAATTAAATCTTCCTTTTCCAAAATTTGCCACCGTCGCCTGTCAAGTGAGACAGCTAAAACCAATCCGTGCCTATTACGAAAAAAACGGATTTTTTTGCATAGAGCTGTCAAAAATTAGCAAATATGGGCAAGATTATTGCTTATAATTTTCAATTTTGATTTCTTTTAGTTGGTAATTCTGTGACACCTTTTGCTCAAAGTAAGAAATTTTTCAACTCGAGCATGGAACTAGTAGGCGGGGCTTGTGACATTTTTAAATAATTTGGTTGGTCGTGTCAATCTTCCTATCTTCTTAACTTCCTATCATCTTATGTCATAAACGCACCATTACAGTCGTTTTACCCTAGCTTCATATAATCACCAAAAATTGGACATAGACAACAATAATTCTAAGACGACGATATTTCACCAACTGACGACTTTTCATTTTTATGTCACTAAAAGTAACAAAAAGGTATTTAAACATTTCTTTTTTGGAGAGTTCAGTACAAAACTTTAATGCTGATTTTTGAAGCATTAGAGACAGGTATTCTGTTAATAAATTAACCAGAACTTAGGAATCGGCCAAGATAATTGGTTTAGAATTAAAGGCTATCCACATCAAGCATGAATTGCGAATGCTAGTAAACATTTTTTTTAGAATTGTGATATTAAAATAAATTATACATTAAATTTTTGCCTATTTATAATTTCAGTGTGATGTTTTCAATCAAATTAAATTTAATTAAATCTGAAAATTACTTCAAAATTAGCTAAAACCAAATTCGCTCGTAGTATGGCATTTTACGATTGAATTTCGTTTTTCTCTAACTTTGAAGTAATTTTCGGATTCAATTAAATTTAATTTGATTGAAAACATCGTACTAACATTATAAATGGACAAAAATTTTATAAAAACATGTTCACTCGCATTTAGCATTCGCGCTTCGTGTTGTAATTAAAATTTAAATAAAGGATGTAATTTACTAACTAAACTAAAAATTATTTACTTATCCATTTTAGTTTCACACATAAATAACTATATAACCACAAGTTACAATTTCAAGAACAAAACCACCCCCTTACCTATCAAAATTACAATAAAAAAGTGTTGTTACGTTCGTTTGCCATCGGTATTCGGTCGTCTCGGCGGTTAGAATTGAATTTAGTCGAAATTCGAAGAGTTGGCCAACGAAAAATGATTCGATCTTCGATAAGTCCTACCTAACGCTTACAGAAAAAATTTAATATAAATAATTTTTCGAAAGGACTGAAATGTTACTCTAAAGTATCGAAGTACCTTTTATTTTCTGAAGGACCGAAAAAAGTACTAAAGGATCAACATTTTCAACCCTGGTCTGCTCTCGAATTTCATTACGGTGATTTACGTGCGGCATCGTGATGGTGGTAATGAGATAGTTAAACAGTTTACTAAGCAAACTGCGTTAGTTTAATGCAAATAAAAAATATAATAATCTAGTTAGTTACGATATTCCTAGGTTATAGGGTTGTACTCAATTGTTTAACTAGTGTTCAATTAGTGTTTTGCGGAAGTAAAATGTTAAAAATTTAGAAATATAAATAAAAATTATTACCGTTTAGAATATCAAGGAATTTAAGAACGTGATACTTTAAACCAGTAGAGCAATTAAAATTGGTTACCTTTGTGATGTCTGTTAAAATTAGTGATAGTATTAGTTCAAAAAAAGTGTTAGAAGAATAATAGAACCATTACATAATATCAATTTGAAATAAAACGATGCCTCGCTTAGGCAAATGATCTCAGTATACGTTGTTTCTGATTGTTAAAGGAGTAAAATAATTAAGTGATCCACTATTATATATTTCCGATAAATGATCGTTTAGAAATAAAATATTTCAGTGTTATATTTAACAAGAATAGACCGCAAAGGAGACCACATAAATATTTCTTATCGATAAGTATCTTCGTGTTCAGTATTTGATCTTCATAGATTTTCAAGATGCTAATACTCTTGACACACTGCGATTTAATAAAACAGATTTAGTGAATTTTTCGAGATTAGTCGCATTGTGTCAACCTTAATTTTATCTCTTAGATTTTGCATAGAATACTTTAACGAGTTCAGCTAAATCGGATTTATTAAACAACAGTCTGTCTAGTAGGGTACAAGATTGTCCCTTATACTGGATCAACAGTATACGAGTGCCAATATAATAGAATGTGTTACCCGAGTATAGCATGCTAATATTCAGTTCTTAAATACAGTCCTTGATACGGAATTTAATAATTTTCTATGTTAAAATAATATAAATATTCTAGTATAACACATCTTTCGTTTAGACTATCTTTATTTTTTTTTTCTTAAGGTACACATACGCTTTCCTATAACATAACACTTAAAACCATAACACACACCATGCTCTCCATGCTTAGGAAAGCTTTTATACATACATAATAACAAATAAAAAGTGTGTGATATAGGCTCAGAGCTTGGATCCGACAAATAGTGACGAATGGTTTTTATCATAATTCCACCATTTGCCGATTTGTCGCAGTCAAGTTATTTCATTTAGAGCCTCTAATGACTTCATTCAATAAATTACAGAATCGTACATATTTAAACTCGAATATGAGATAAGGTCTAACCTACGGAGCTATATTTAAGTGTTAGTGTCCTGCGGCACAAGACTAATCGTGAAAAAACATAATTCAAAATATGTTAATTTGAAAGTTTATTTGCTTTATTCTATTTAGAACTATCTTCAACTAGAGACCCGAATTTCAGAAGAATCGTGTGTTTCTAGTTTCTGTGTTATTATAAAACAGTCTCAGAAAAATACTCAGACAAAAATGACATATTCATAAAATTACAGTATCAAATCATCTAAAATTAAGAATTCTAATTACACAACGAACAACTCAAATGCTCTTACGAGCATATTTCTCTTGGCACAAAAATTCATTTCTCCTTGATATTTACAGTATCCTCCTTCCATGAAACCATATATATATTTACAAAGTTTAATTTAATGCAATTTTTCATATTTTCCACTTTGAAACTCGATGTTTTCTGTTTACTATTTTTCAACAGCAGAGGCTACATAGCATTTAGTTTCTAAAAAAATTTGTAATAGAAAAAAACAACACCAACAACAAAATAAAACGGAAAAACTATAAATATAAATTTTCTATTGTCATTTAAAAAATCTAAATTGTAATATTTTCATTTTTTTTTTTTTTTTGAGAAAAAAAAAAATGAAAAATAGATTTACCTTGTCATGCAATTGAACCATTTTTTATAGAAAAATAAAACAAAAAATGAAATTCTATTTATTTTCCATTGTTTGTGTTATTTCTTGTTTTGTGCTTATGTGTTGTGAACAAGAAATAAAATCTATTTCCATTTATTATTTTACAACAAAAAATTGGTTATTTTCCCTAATGATATCAGATTTTCCGTTATTACTTAGTAGTTTTTCCTTTCTATGGTCCGGTCTAATTATTTTCTAATTAATATTGAATTTTAAATCGTGTTATATTCGTGTTTATTTTGTTTTTTGTTTTTGTTAAGGTATATTAAATATGTTTTAGCAGCGAATCGAAATTGATATTTATTTGACATTAGAAACAGTGTTTCAGTGTGTTATTTTGACAATAATTAGTAGCATAACTTAAATAAATTTAATGGTAAGCAATAAAGTCACGACCTCAAAATTGTTTAAAATTACACGAGTTCGTAAATAAAATTTAATCATTTTAAATTATCTCAGTCGATTTCTGATTTTGCGATGTGATTTCGAATTGATTATTCATTCAATTTGTAACCATTTATTCTATTCAATTTATTCTCCAAAGATTATGATTCTGTTTTTAAAAACATAGCATGATGTGCATTTTCATTTTTAAATAAAAATTCGTAAGTAAGCTCACAACGTCTGTTATTTAAGTTTTTTGTGCTATGAAAAGAAAATTTTTTCGTAGATCAGGAATTCATATGCAGTCGTCAAGGGATGATTTTGATAACAAACGATAGAATTTTTATAAAAAAAAATTCTACTTTTATTATCGTATAAGAAAGACAATTTGTATATATGAAAAATATATATAATTTTCCTTCATCTTTTTCTACTATGTTTTGGTTTTTCGAATGGTATGTTACAGACAATCTATGCAGTATACAGTAATGTTGAATTTAGGGATGTAAAATATTTTAAACAAATGTACGATGATGGACAAAATGACAGATTTATATATTAGAATAAAAATCGGTTTTACGCCAATAAATCAATATAGTAATTGGTTTATCCGAAAATTGACCCGAAGCTCAGGTCTGACCTAGATTACTGAAAATAAATTAGTACTAATGAAAATAATCAAAATTCTAACAGACGTTTATTTGTGACTTAATAATAGTGAAACGGTCTATTGCTGTGCCGTCCCTTTAGCATTTCCTTATGCATATTCTTTGTTAATGTTTGCCATTACCATCATGTTGTAAAACAAAAATGGTGCTGTTCCAGACAGTTTAAAATAGAAAATAAATCAAATTAAAACGATAAAAATACAAGCAGTAAGGAAATGATTTTAATTAAAATTATCAAAACACCTACTTTTTGTATAACTTGTTATACTATTACTATCCCCAACCAAACAGTAACAGATTTGGTTGACAATATTTACAACAATGTCCTTAAATTATTTTTTTTTTATATTCAGATGTAAATAGATATTTTATCGAGTTTCATATAGATTTCCGCTAGGTGATACAGCAATTGGTTTAAATATTAGCTAAATAAATGATAAAGTTGATTTAGTTAATCAGTTTTCGTCATTGTCCGTCAAAATATCAAATAAATTGTAAAAATGACCAAATTGTTTTTAAAACTTAACTAATCCAAATTTATGATGTTCCCACCGCCAAAATGGTCGGCGAGAAAGTTTTATTCAAATGAAAAAATGTTGACGTCATTTTTTCTTTCTGAAGGAAATGCGTATTTCTCACTGAAAATACTTTTCATTATAATTCTCACGGAACGAGAATTGACCCCCTGGGTTCTATATTTAAAAAATATTTTATAGCACAAAAACTATGGCAATCTCAAAATCTTTTTTAAGACTTATTGGCGCTTTTTTTATAAATTTTGTTATCAAAAGAAAATTCCGAATTGTTTAAAACGATATCTAAAGCGGTATTATTATTATTATTAAAGGACCATGTGGGCGTTCAGCCACCTCGCATTGCGACCTAAAAGAACTTTTATGCTTGAATCCTACTTAATTATACGTCCAGTCAATATTCAGGCTCTTACTGAATCTGATAATATTGCCGGCCGGTACGCGATACATACTATCTGTCCCACTCCCGTATATTCCTACTCCGGCCTCGTCTTTCGTTTGGAATTTACTCTTACTAGTTGCTGGGAATGGAAAGTGGCATGTAAGTCACCCAGCTTTACTACAGGAAGGGTAAGTAAAACTGTAAGGTGGCTTGTATCCAGAGTCCGCAGACTTTATCAAGCGTTTCTCCTTTAGCGCCGTTCTTTAGCCTGTGCCAAATGGCCAAAATGTGCCAAATGGCCTCAGTTACCAGTAGTGGCCACAAGGAGGCAGCACTTGCGAATTGTGACTACGTTACACCTTACAGAATTGTACCCATCACGCAGCTGCCTAATACATGACCAAACAGCTCACAAAATGCGCACCCTACGGTTACGGAGCTGCTAGATTAATCTACCTAACTTTGATCCCTCTCCCCCTCCAATAGACACCAAACCGCCATCTAAAGCGGTAAGAAACTGGACTTCTCGTTAATTTTGATTTTGAATTTTTCTTTAGATTTCTTTAATTTTGACTGACAATATTTATTACATTATTACAATTTGGCTGTCGACATTGGTAAATAACGACGTTGGTAAATGACTTATCAGTACTAATAACTCGTATCATCAGTACTAATAACTCGTAATAAAATCGTATCATCGTATGGATTTTACTTTGGGCCAGTCTACATCCTATGAAACTGTCCTATTCTGGGTCGGTGAATTTAAACGTGATCGCACAAGTGTTTTTAACGATGAACCCAAAAGAGATGACAACAACAGAAATGATTTAAAATCCATGAAATTGTATTTGAGTGATCGTAAAGCAGAGTTGCGAGAGATGGTTGGCATCATCAACATTTGAAAAGAACGTAAAAATATTGTCTTGCATAGATATTTGCATAAGAAAAAGTTTAAAGCAAGATTGGTTGCCGCGGTTGATGAAAAATGCGATCGAGTAACCACTTCACAGCAATGATACAAAAACAAATGTTTGAAAATCGTTGGATGGTATTTAGTTAAAAGGATATTATATTGGATAGTAAATAAAAGTATGGCCAAAAAAATTTCGGGGTATTATCAATATAGGAAGCTTTATCATCGCTCATGTAAATTGTAAAATTTTGTTGTAAATTTTTTGGGTGAGATCACTTATCTTGCTCCCTGAAAAAATAATGTAGGCTGGAGCTAGTAACTTTACGCAGGGATTCTAAGTTATTTTGGTCAAACTAGTTTTAATCATGCCTTCTTTATAATTCGTATCTCCTACAAATTGTGACAAAGAATTCAAAAAAGTCACCCCTTGCAATAAATTAGTATCAATTTTGTGTAGTGGCTTGCTTGTGCAGTTGATTCTTTGTAATAATTTATCCCAAAGAAGTATTTCGAATTCATCAAAATATTTCGCTAGTTTTTTGGCTTCCAGTTTACTCATAGGCTTTTCATTTTTATTTAAACTAATTTTTAGTATCTCAAAATACCGAAACTGCTTTCGTCCTAGCTGACCACCTAGTATCACTTAATCTTTTAATATTTTAAAAATTATTGTTAAACAAACTATTAATAAGTAAGTTCCATCTACGCCTAGATGAGGAAAAATACACATAATCGCCGGCGATCTGACAATACCTGCTAAGTTCATTTATCCTTTTTTTTCAGGAGGATAAAAAAACTGAATAAATTACGTTTGTACGAATATAGAAAATATTGTAACGAATATCGTTTGATAGTTTATGATAATTAAATAGATTTTAGTTGTATTTTAACAAAAAATTGTTTTATTGCCAGGAATATGTAGATAGCAGATATTGCGTTTAGTTTTTTGTAAAGTTAGCAGATATTGCTAGAATATTATTTCAATTTGGAGGGGTTCATTACAAAAGATAAGCAATCTTAAAAGAAACAAGTTTAATATAAATAGTAAAAATGATTAAGGAACACATGTATTTCAAATAATTGTACAACATAACATCTATATTATTTAAAAAAAAATCACAACTCAAACTAAAAATTATTTTTTTTTTGTTTAGATTTCTTCACAGGAGGCTCTATCATGTCCCTCTCTTTTTCCTTTTCTAAATTAGGTTCCTGACTATGTGGAATTAAATCATAGAACAAGTGGCAATCCTTTGAAATGACACTTTTTAAGTCTTGTAAATGGTTCCATTTCTTTTTGGTAATTGGTAAGGGATGATTGTATAGTTTTGGATAATTCAAAACCGGAGCCACATTTTTACATCTCACTGGGAGGTCTTGAAACTCATCATTAAAATCAATTTGAATTTTTATGTGACCTTTAGGGTCATAATAAATGGCTTTAATGTCTGTAACATGAGCATTTCTGTTAGGTCGAATTGCGGAATAGCGTTGCCATTCAGGGTTAGTGAAATCTTTGACGAAATCATGATTAAGTTGAATAACTTCGTACGGTTCAGGCTGTCTTCTTGCTTCCTTGGACGCATTGACTTAGTCACTAGGCAATTCAATAACTCTGTTTTTTAGCTTCCTTTCAATACAACTGTGCACGGAATCACATTCCATTTGGGTGTGTCCTTTTGTGAGATATTTTTGGGTAGTTTAAAAGAGCATTCGAAACAACATTATTTCGATTCTGGAATGTACAGCCATCAGAATAAATAATTATCGGAAGATGTTGTCCAAGACAATGCCTCTCCAGGTAGTCTATGAGACAGGAAACAAAAGTAGAGGCTGATAGTTCACAATCAAGTTCAGTGAACCAATAGCAGGTCGCTTGATGACTAGCACAATTGTAAATAGTAAAATTATGGCATCCTAATTTTGTTTTAAAATACATTTTTGTAGCATTCATCGATGGGGCTACTTTTACCGCCTGTAGATCCATGCAAAGCATAATGCATTCATTCTATAATGCTCTCGCCTTATCATTCGATTGTTCTTTTGGCGCACTGTCCTTCTTATCAATATGATCCTTCCATTGACTTTCGTCGATATTTTTAGTTTCATACCCGATACATAAGTCGCAACGATCTTTCTTTGGAGTGAATAAGCTTAGATTCTTTTCCTTGAATATTTCCTTAAACGTCTTAATTCCAAGACATTCCGTTTGATTTTCGTCGCACACTTCTTTATAGACTCCATGCAACTGTTTTAGGGTAACAAAATGTTGTTCTAAGTATAACTTGTTCGTGTCCTTTCTAATATAATGCAAAACGTGAAGCGCCCTAGTCCAATAGTTCTGAGAAACATATCCCGACAAACTTGTACCATTTCCTTACCATTATTCAATTTATAAATAAGGGTATTAGCTCTTCTGCTTTCATTTTCGGTTATTTTTCTTACAGTGTTTTGAAGGCTTACATGTCCGGATACATAAACTTTTCTCTGGTCCCATGTCATATTTTTCCAGAATTTCGTAAACATTTGATTTCTAGCTTCCTCAGTTGGAAGCTGTTACAAAATCTTTTCTTGGAGGTCAGACACATTTTTGATGAACAGCGTTCTCCAATTTGTCTTGCAGCCCGAGGCACATTATGTTTGAAAGTTTTGTTTTTGTCGCGCGAGGATCCCAAATATGGTTCACCTTTCATTCTAGATCGTTGGCTTTTCATCCTCTTCCATTTATTTTCGTCCACTATCTTACTCCTTTTTCGACCTTCATTCATATCTCCACAATCAGCATTTACATTGTTTTCTTGAACATCCAGGTTCTCATTATTTTGATTATTGTAGGATTCCTCTTGATCATCTTGATCACTTTCACTCTCATTTCCAGTATTAGGAACATAATCTGTGTCAGAATCATTATTTCCTTTACTCGAATGACTGTTAACTTCTCTTTCAACATCTTGATAAGGAGGATGAATGTTGATATTATTATTAATATCATTTAAATTTGAATAACTTTCTTCAGTTTAATTTGGAATAGGATTATCCCATTCTATAATTTCTGATATGATATTACCATTTTCGACTATTTTAATCGGTAAAGTATTAATATCGAGATTGTCAAGTGCTTGAATATTTTGGTAAACACAATTTTCTACAATTTCATTTCGCCATCATGAGTGCCTAAATCTTTCATGTCTTCGCAAGATGGAACTGAGCGTTTGTTTTGCTGAAGTTGTTGAAGAGCAAGATTTAACATTCGTTCTGCCCGTGAACTCATATTAATTTCTGAAAACCAAATAAGGTAAAGTGCGAAATGACGAATGTTATTTTAATAAAAAATATACTTAATTATCTAAGAAAACAGTAAAACCAGTTTTGTTATTACTTAATTACATTAATTTCGACTCATAAACGAAACGATAGATATACATGAAATACCTGATATCTACGTAACAACCAAACATGAAATAACTGCTATCTACATCTCGCAGAAAACACTATTTTTTTATCGTAATTTTATTAGTTTCACTAAATAACTTAATTCAAAATATTAGAAAATATGTCACATTACCTTATAATTAAAATTTCGTTTCCAAATTGTCACCAAAACAATACTCTGAACGTTTATAGTAAAAGCGCTGCTGCTGATGGATGTGATCGATTTAAACTCAACAAGAGAACTGACAGATAACTGATATTGTCTCTCCTATTATTGAAGTTGTAGATAGCAGATATTGTTTAAGTAAAATAATGAAAACAAATACTTTTTTACAGTTAGAAGGCTATCACAATACGTGCGCATGCGTATTATGATGTTAACTGATTAAAAACCTCGTTTTCATCAAAATGTCAGTTAGCAGGTATTGTCAGATCGTCGGCGATATACTGTACATTTTGTATAAAATCAAAATATCATAAGCCAGTTCAACATACCTCTGCAGCACAATTTCCTATTAAATTTGTGCGAATGAAGTTTATCCTAAATTAATAATAGATTTTACAACAACAACAAAATTGCATTTTATGTGTTTAAAAAAGCATACATTCGGGCGAATTTATTATATGCACAAAGAAAAAGGCATTAAAATCAAATATTGAACTTAATGCTGAAATAACAAAAATCCAAATAAACAAAATTTTTTAAGAATTAAACTATTTGGGATTTCACAAAGCTAACCCCATTAAATTTAATAATGGATCAAGGAGTTTACCTATTAATCGACAATGTTTGACAATTGAAATTTTAATCTTATCCATGTATAAGAAAGCTTTACTTTTAACATGCTTATCCGCTAAAATTTCGTATTGGGTTTACCTATTGAAATTTCGATTATTCGAAAACTTGAAAATTTGGATATTATGCATATCTAAGAAAATCGATATCTTAAAACTTTCTTCTATCGGCAAACATCTCACTACGATTTTTCGATAGGTCTATCTGTGTAGTATAATCATGCACATTTGCTAAAATTTCATATTGGGTTTACCTATTCAAATATCGATTATTCGAAAACTTGAAAATTTGGATCTTATGCATATCTAAGCAAATCGATATCTTAAAACTTTCCTCTTTTGATTTTCTTAGATATGCATAATATCCAAATTTTCAAGTTTTCGAATAATCGAAATTTCAATAGGTAAACCCTATATCAAATTTTAGCAAATGTGCATGATTATACTAAAGAGATAGACCTATCGAAAAATCATAGTGAGATGTTTGCCGATTTAAGGAAGTTTTAAGATATCGATTTTCTTAGATATGCATAAGATCCAAATTTTTAAGTTTTCGAATAATCGATATTTGAATAGGTAAACCCAATATGAAATTTTAGCAAATATGCATGATTATACTACACAGATAGACCTATCGAAAAATTATAGTGAGATGTTTGCCGATAGAAGAAAGTTTTAAGATATCGATTTTCTTAGATATGCAGAAGATCCAAATTTTTAAGTTTTCGAATAATCGATATTTCAATAGGTAAACCCAATATGAAATTTTAGCGGATAAGCATGATTATACTACACACATAGGCCTATCGAAAAATCATAGTGAGATGTTTGCCGATAGAAGAAAGTTTTAAGATATCGATTTTCTTAGATATGCCTAAGACCCAATTTTCGAAGTTTTCGAATAATCGATATGTCAATAGGTAAACCCAATACGAAATTTTAGCGGATAAGCATGTTAAAAGTATACGCATAGCCCTATCTGATTATCATAGTGGGATGTGTGCCAATAGAAGAAAGCTTTCTTATACATGGATAAGATTAAAATTTCAATTGTCAAACATTGTCGATTAATAGGTAAACTCCTTGATCCATTATTAAATTTAATGGGATTAGCTTTGTGAAATCCCAAATAGTTTAATTCTTAAAAAAATTTTGTGTATTTGGATTTTTGTTATTTCAGCATTAAGTTCAAATATTTGATTTTTATGCATTTTTCTTTGTGCATATAATAAATTCGCACGAATGTATGCTTTTTTAAACACATAAAATGCGATTTTGTTGTTGTTGTTGTAAAATCTATTATTAATTTAGGATAAACTTCATTCGCATTTAAATTTAACGTTTGGCCATTACATGGAATATAAAGAGCGGGTTCGCTATGTTGTTTTATTCTGGCTTGTGTAGTCGGCTGTATTTACCTGCCATATTAGCAGCGTTGTCAAAGGTTTGGCCTCGACAATTTTTAATATTTAATGACAAATTATTTAGTGTTTCCAATATTACTTTTTCGAAAAATCCAAAAAATCTCTCTTTAACATTCCCTCTTTATTATATATAATATAATATACCTCAAAATGAAGGTTAATTGGTCAATATGAGTTATGGTTATGGCCGGAGTAGAATCGATAATAATGGAAAAATATAATGAGCATTTACTAGAGAAATTAATTCCTGTGTCACTTCAGTTCCCATCAAATTTATAAATTCATCACAAGTAGATGAGATAAATAACTGATTTAGCCCTTCCTATATTACCGTACCTATCTAAATGATTTTTCAAAAATTCGTTAAATTGTGCCTAATATTCAATACAGGAACCTTCCCTTTCCTATTACAACTTGATCCTTCCCTATGTCATTGAAATGCTAAACCCAAACCGGCTGGCAATTTAACTGTAGCTACGCCCCTTTTTAAAACATCTCGCCAATATTTTTGCTGCGAATCTATTTGAAGAACTAAATCCGAATGAACGCTTACTGTTAAGAACGACCTTTTTTGTAATATTAACATAGCTGAAAAATGATCTGGTGATGATTCGTGCTTTTTAATCCTCTATTTTAATTTTTCCAGTCATTGTAACCTGTTATAAATTTGGTTTTGAGTTTTAAAAAAGTTTGCAAACATAACAATAATTGCATTTGTTAGATTCAGAAAAAATTAACCAATCGCAGAGTTCTTTGTGTCGTTTGCTTTTTTACAATAAAAATTTATTTCTGAAATGCTTCTAAAATAGGATTTATTTCGGTCGACGTCGATTTATTTTATTTTTGTTTATTGATGTTTTTTACGTATATTTTATATGAAAATATGAATGTTGGACCAAATTTGGGGGCCCAAAAGTTGCAGGGCCCGAAGCGACCGCCACCCGGTCAGCGGCATTCCTTTAGTACGAATTGTTGTACGTGAACTACACAAATGTTTATGTGTAAATATTTCTTGTTGTGCCTGATGAAATAATTATCTAATGTGTTCAGTAATGATAAATAAGTGAAATGAAAACTAAATTCTTTACATGTCCTCTCAGCGAGGCCTTTCGTTCGTTACCCAAGTATTTTTAAATCCAACTATTTTATAATATTCCATAATATATCCATAACTTAGTTCTGGGTTAACCTTTGTTTGAGTTACGAATTATTATAAGAAAACATATGCACCGTGTCGCAATTATTGGGAACTCACAGAACTCACTATATAAAAATTGTATACATGTGTGTGTGTAAAAATAATATTGGCGGGAATATTTTTTAATGTGTATATGTGTAAATGTCAAGCTCGAAATTTGGCGGGTAAATCAAATTATTCATTAATGAAACAAAATTTATATTTTTGTATTTTGGTTTTGGTAACCAAATATATGTAAATATTTTTAATTTGTATTATTACATGTTATCACAGAATATTCTAATTGATAAGTTTATTATTAAATCTAGTTTTTATTATTTAAAATAGGTCAAAAAAAATCAATATCACTTAAGCACTACACCGATCAACCTATTATAACAAGACACAAAAACAAATTGATAAACTACGTAAGTAAAAAAAATATTGTTATATAAAATGTATACATATACACACCAATACTATGTTGTATTTTTAATGAATTCGAGTTGTGTGAGTTTCGGATATTTTGTCAAAATCCAAAGGAAAATACAGTAGCTCAATTTTGAGTTCTGTGTTGTTATACTTGGGTAAGGGTTAAGCCAGAAACAAATTGCTCAATAGTAAAGGAGACAAGATTATAATTACATAAAATAAATAAATAAAATTTATTTTAAATAAAAAATAATAATTCAACTCATCTTAAAGTCATACTTCTTATAAGAGAACTTTTTTTTCTAAACGAATCTACTTATCTAAATATTTAAGAAATTATATTTTTGCATAATATTTAAAACGTAAAATTTTAAAGATTTGCCGAAAAACCTTCCGTATCAAATAAAATTTAAATGGTTGTTATTAAGGAAAAAAAGAAAATCAAACCATCCATAATGAACCCAAAACATAGGAAAATCATTGTTTAAACTTTTATTTTTAAGACTGTTGGCCTTGTTAGTAATCCAATCACGTTTAAGCAGCATAAAAATGTTTGTAATTTTAATAAAAAGATGAAAAACAAAACCGCAATAAGAACAAAAAAGAAGAAGGAATTTAATGCAAAAAATGTGAATTGATTATTATTATGTATCACATGGAGGAATTTTATTATTTCAAAGAAGAAAGTTAAAGAATTATTGGATTTCATTGCACAAATCAAATCCTTAAATAAAAAAGTACCAACCGCAGATTTTTGACCGTGCGGACGCCAAATAATTTGTAATTTTATCCTTGAAACCAGTTAATCTTTCGTTTTATTATTCCAGCTTTAAAGATTTTGTCGTTTTTGTATTTTTTTTTTTTAAACCGTTTAGCTGTGTCTCGCGCACCTATCCTCTCTTACAAAATCTCGCATGCTGTATGTATTTATTTTTAAACTTTTTTATAGACACACACAAATTACATTTGCAAAAACGAATTTGAGTGCATTATACATTGAATAACGATGCACTGGAAAGAAAAAAAACTTATCTTGACCTGGGTGGGTTGTGTTGTGTATATTGAACCTGTTTTTCAAGAACAGTTCGGTTGATGTGAAATTTTTGTTGTTTTTTTTCGTTTCGATGTGCAAAGTGTTAATGCGCTATTGAAAGAATCGAAAATTATCAGATGTATTTATTTATATTTTTGCGATGATTGGGATTATTTTGTTTTTAACTTTTGTGATGACATCATAATTTGATCTAGTTTTATTTATTTATTTATTTTTTTTTTTTGCTAAATGGATCTTCAGTAACTGATATATTTTTATCTTAATTTTATCTCCAAAATTTGAATAAATTTGATTAAGACAGACAGGTTAATTTTTGGTTTGTGTGATTGTTGTTCTTCTAAAGTGGATGATGACGATGGCAATAATGGAATGCATTTTTTTTTTGTTTTCTTAAAGATTATGATACACGATACTTAAGAGTTTAAAAACAGAAATATTTGTATTTTTTAAAATAAAATATACGGGTTAAATTATTTTATTTTTATATTTTAAATAACCTTCGATTCTTTCTTCTGATTTAAGCATTCAATGATTATAATATAACAACGCGCTAGCTTTTGAATTTAAATGCACTAGGTTTCACAAATACATCGTAATCTAAATAGTCAATAATATGGAGTCTACATATCATATGTTCTTGCAGCTTACTCGGCCGCTTCTAACTAACCAAATTCATCCTCCATGTAAAAGTCCATAATGTAAAATAAATAGAAATTTTACATAATTACAATATATCATTTTTATAATCATTTCACTTTTTTATTTATTGACATTCATATTTATTGACGGTACAACTAACAAGTTGCTTAACCTTAATATTTTGTTGGTTGATTATTTCTGCAATAAGACGATTATTAAACTATCGACAAGTCGCTTACAGATCGATGGACTTTAAGGTTTCCATTCTTCTAGTACTACTGCTTTAGGATAGGCAATCGATGTACATTTTCTTGTGCAGATCATCCTCTTCCGAATATCCCATAAATGTTCAATTGGGTTTAGGTCGGGGCTGTGGACCGGCCATTCTCACACATTTCTTTTATTTTACCGAACCCCTTCCGATTACTTCGCTCTGTGTGACGTGGAACATTATTTTGCTGTTCGATTACTAGCTCTCCAACATGGTGTACGTGGCTGAGTTCATTTCCCCAGACCATATAAAAGGAATTCCGTTTCCTGCAGATGACATACACTCAAATTATGATGCTGCTGCCGTCGTGCTTGACAGTAGGAGCAGAGACAACGTATGTATTGTAGATCTATCATTTTATTAAAATCATGGAAAAATGAACTTCTAATGTTATTAGGGAATGATTGTTTAAATGCGTTGCGTATATAATACGTATATAGGTATAATACAACGATAATATTGGAAATATCAGAAGTTTAATTTTTTTTCTCATGTTTTTAGTAAAATGAGAAATCTATGATAAATACGTTGTCTCTGGTAGGAGCTTACTATTCCGAATTACTTCGACGTACGTCCCAGATATATTCAAATAAACACAACGGTGATTTTTATGGCATATTATGTGGATTGTCAAATACTGTATTTTTTATAATTTCTCAGCATATTTAGAACTGACCTTAACGTTATTTGCGCCCGACCGAAGAACTTGGCTCCATTCCGAGGTAGTTAATGTTGTTACCTTTTGCCAAAGTTAAGAAAATTTTTCCTGTTGGTCTCAGATAATAGCGACTATTTCCTAATTTTTCTGGATTTTAGGCTAAGCTCGTCAGGCTCCCGGCCAACTATATTTGGTTTGATATTGTTAAAGTTTATAAAACTATCATAGCAACGCCCGAATATCGATGTGCGATTGTATTTTGTTATAAAATCAAGATTGTTTTATTTAACGGATTTGTTTCTGTTTTTTTTTTCGTCGAAATATTGTACTCGAGATAACATCTCTTTATCAATTAACAACCTACAAATCATCCAAAACTGCGCTAATAAGTTATGGGTCCAGGAATTGAGAAAATAAATCACTAAATAAAGAAAAGTGAAATATTGAGAATTATGTGTAAGTGACCACAAGCGAAGCGAAGATGAATGGAACATTCAATCCGATTAGAAACCCTCAGCAAATATAATTATGACACCTGGAAAATGCAAATGGAACCATTACTAATTAAAAACGACGCTTGGGGATATGTAAATGGTTCTAACATCAAGCCTGCAATTATGGAAGGAAATGATGCTTCGATTGCTGATGAAAAGACATGGACGGAGGAAGATCGAAAGGCAAGATATGATATTATTTTATCAATAAATCCGTCAGAACTAGAATAAATAAAAGGTTGTGGCAGTTCTCGCGAGGTCTGGTTAAGGCTTGAAAATATTTATCAATCAAGAGGACCAGCTCGTAAAGCAACGCTTTTTAAACAGTTAACACTCCAGAAGATGCAGGAAGGGGATGATATGTATATATGTGTATGTACCATATTCAAAAGTATTTCGACGCAGTCGATAAACTTTGAAATGGATGTTGAAATCAATGCGGACTTACTGACAACCATGTTATTGTACAGTTTACCGTCAAATTTTGAAAATTTTCAATGTGCAATATAGTTTCGTGATGAATTGCCATTACTAGAAGTATTCAAAATCAAAAACATGGAAGAAAACGAAGCGAGGAAGAGCAATGTGCAAGCAGCATTTCCCGCTGCGTTATTTGTAAAGAAATTTACGAAGAAAAAGAAATTCCAAAGAGGAAATAATGATGAAACAAAATCGCCGAAGAAAGAGAAATTCCCATTTAAGTGCAGTGTATGTAATAAAATGGCACAGATCTAAGCAGAGTAATTAAACTTATACGAAGAGAGAGTTCGCGAAAAACGCCGAAGACGTATCGTTGTATATTACATCGGAATTTTCGAATGAATCGCGAGCAACACATCTACGATGGTGAGTAGGGACGAGGTTGGTAGGGAACCAAAAGAAAAACGTAAGTTTAAACGACGCCCTCTATGTATCGGATTTGGGTACGAATTTACTGTCAGCCGGCAAAATAACTGATAAAGGTTATCACGTAACCTTTAGAAAGAATGGAGCTACGATCGAAGACGATGACGGAAAAACAGCATTATTAGCTAAAAGAGTTTTAGAACTGTATTATGTACAAGTAAACGAAGAATACGATTGCCTACAGATTTATCTGAAGTTTGGCATCGTCGAATGGGCCATTTAAACTTGAAAAGTTTACAGGAATCTCAACGCGATAAAGCGATTAATGGATTAAAACTTGGAAAGTTCAACGAACAATTCGATTATGAAGCTTGTTTATCAGGAAAAATGCCGAAAAATCCTTTTCCAAAGTAGTCTAGTCGTGAAACGGAATTATTAGAAATAATTCATAGCGATGTGTGCGGTCCTATGCGCACTAATTCCAATGGGAAAGCGAGATACGTAGTTATCTTCATCGATGACTATTCGAGATGGTGCGAAATAAAATTCATAAAACAAAAGATGAAATTCTCAAAACATCCTAAGCGTATAAGGCAAGCGCGGAGAATCAAACCGGAAAAAAAATAAAATATTTACAATCGGATAACGGTAAGGAATACGTGAACAACAAATTCGAAGCATTTCTACTTACAGATGTAACGAGATGTCTCTTAACAGATTCACAACTCCCGCAACCTTTTTGGGTCGAAGCAATGTCAGCAGCGAATTATAATCGAAATCGTTGTCCTTCGAGCAGATTAGATGGAAGGACGGCTTACGCAAAATGGACGGGAAAAATTTCCGATGTTCGTTACTGCCAAGAATTCGGAGCAATTGGATACGCTTTTAACCAAGATCCAACCAAACAAAAATTCGATCCTCGATCAAAGAAATGTATATTCCTTGGTTACTCCGATCATTCTAAGGTATATCGAGTTTGGTTACCGCAAGAAAGAAAAATCGAAATAATTCGAGATGCTAAATTTCTTAAAGAATCGAAACAGATTGACGGAAATAAAAAATGGTTTAAAACCTAAAAATAACCATGAAAACGAAGAGAAGATAAGCCGAGAAGTGGATATTGTATTAGAATTTATTGATTTTATCGACAACAACGATTTTATGAACGACGACGAAATTGATATGAATCCAGCAGAGTTATTCACGTCTTCATCATCATCCTTATACGAAAGCGAGGAAGAAGAAAATTCTCAGCCAGGGGAAGAAGAACGTCAAGAACTTGTAGCTCGTAAAGGTCGAGGGAGACCTGTAAGAATTCTCACGGACGACCGAAAAAGAATTATCATATGCAAATTGCAAATATTGCAGAAACGGAATATGGAAACATTGCTGAAATATCAATTGATCAAGCTATCTGTGGCGCAAAACAATCGCGTCTGAACTAAAATCAATCATTAAAAATGATACGTGAAAAATCGTACATTGTCCTAACGGAAAAAAAATCGTAGGCAGTCGAGTCGTACTCCCGAATAAATATAATCCTGATGGAATGATCAACAGACGAAAAGCACGAATCGTGGCGAAGGGATCGACGTCCTATTATAGATTTTAACGAAACGTTTGCTCCTATTGCTCGCATGAGTTCTATTTGACTTGTAATGGCTCTCGCGGCACTATACGATATGACCGTTCATCAGATCGACATTACAACGGCATATTTAAACGGAGTAGTAGATGACGAAATTTATATCGAAACACGATGATTTAACAATAATAACTGTTTATGTCGATGATATAACCATCGCGTCACGAAGTGAAGTAAAAATAACGAATATCAAAGAACAATTATCACACAAATTCGAAATCAAGGATCTAGGAAAAATTCATTATTACCTAGGAGTTGAATTTACTCAGACAGAAAACGAAATAACAATGCATTGAAAAGGATATGTGCGAGATCTTCTAGATCGATACGGAATTGCAGACTCGAATCCGGCAGATGCTCCCATTGCATACGGATCAAAATTGGAAAAACAATTGGATCGTAGGAGCACTGTCTGTCATATCTCGCTGTTTCGACAAGGTCAGGTCTTATTACACATGCTATAAGCGTGCTCGGACAATTTAATAATTGTTATGGAATGCCTCATTGGACAGCAGCTAAGCGCGTGCTCCGAAATTTAAAGTGGACAATGAACTTCGGAATCTCATTCAAACCAAATACCGAATCAATATGCGGTTTTGTTGATGCGAACTGGGGAAGTTGTACGATAGACAGGCTTTCGTATACAGGATATGTATTCACTTTGAGTAGCGGTCCAATATACAAAGAAGCAGCAAACTGTAACATTATCATCTAACGAAGCTGAATACATGACACTTACAGAAGCTACAAAAGAGGCCATTTATTTGAAGAAATTTCTGACGGAGTTGAAACTTCACGATTTGACTAACGTGAAAGTTTTCAACGAAAGCACGGCAAAGGGAGCACAGAAACTCGCTCAAAACCCTGTGTCCCATTCATGAACTAAACAAATTGACATTCGTCATCGTTTCGTGAGAAAAGCGTTGGAAGATGGTATGTTGCGTATAATTCATGTCAGCACTAAAAACATGACGGCGGATGTCCTTACGAAAGGACTTCCGGGATCTAAGCATCAACGATGTCTACATCTGCTTGGAATCAAAGACGTGAACATGAAGATGCATTAATACCTCTCACATCGAGGGAAGTGTTAAAGTTTATAAAACTATCAAAGCAACGCTCGAATGTCGATGTGCGATTGTATTTTGTTATAAAATCAAAATTGTTTTATTTAAAGGGTTGGTTTCTGTTTTTTTTCGTCGAAATATTGTACTTGCGATAACATCTCTTTATCAATTAATAAATTCTACAAGCTTCAAATTATCCAAAACTGCGCTAATAGATATCTCCACTTGGCAAAATAAAATAAATGTATGGCCGACCAACTAACCTCAGTAAAATAATATATGAGTACAACTGCGTCAAATATTTGGTTACTGCTTGAGGCTGAACTATGTATTATTATAAGTTTGTAATTAGTTTGTTTTAAAGAAACGTTATTTTGAAATATTTCAGTTTCTACTGACTGTGTACATAATATATTTACTTAACTAAACATACATCTACCATGGTAATGATCTAATCAGTAAATTTAAAATTAAGTTACAAGAAAAGTTCTAACCGTAAAAGCAAACTACTAAACTAAAATAAAACATCATTAAAATTTTGTAAATAAATTTTGGGATAACAACGAAAAATTATCGTTACTTGTACGAGCATGAAGATACTCGTAATAAAATGAAAAATTTTAGCTCATCAAATTCGTGAGACTATAACAAATTCATAAAACCTGGTACAAAAAGTTACGCAAAACATAACCAGGGGCACATTTATAATGAATAAAATATATGTTGATGGGGTTTTATGTCTAGATTGGATGTGAGTTTTCCCATATTCCATTATAATTTTATTGAGATTATTCACATCTCTAAATTTTCTACTAAATTCATGTGTATTATTAAAAATAACTAAATCGAAACCAAGCTAGTTGCATTGAATTGATTTTATTTATGTTTTATTTATGCGGTCACGAAAGCCATTAATATTGAAACTGGTAACATTTGTGTGTTTGTCGACTACAAAAGAAGACGGGAAAAATCTAATCGATGTAATTATAAAAATTGAAATATTGAAAATGACAAAACGACGAAACGGAAAAAATCGCTCAACGGAATTATTGATTTTAGAACAAAAAGCACTGAAAACAAATCACCTTGGAGCTTATACTTACAACATTTATTTTGCTAAACAAAAAAATAAAATTAATCGCTCCATACTGGAACTAAATTACACGCTATGGTTTTATTAGTTACAAATATTTTCTTGAGTTATAAGTTATGATACATTTATGAGACTATCATTTTTAGCAGCATAAAACATTTATTACGTTTTGTGATAATATTTGTCTAATTGATATCCGTATACAAATCATGGACGATTTTTATAAAATCTACTGTTTATGTATAGCTTTATATCTACGGTATACATTCGGTATTGAAAGGAAACAAAGTAGATACATTTTTATCTCCTTTTCATGACCCAATTATTTACTAAATGTATCAAAATGACGGAAATAAGAATATTATAAAATGATGACATTTAATAGTCATCAATTTACGTATTTTTCGTTCTGGTTGAATTTCACATTTTTCTTTGCCTTTACAACTCATTGAATCTTAAAATTGATTTTCTTGATTGAAAATGTTTTTCTTTTTTGTGTATATGCTTTCGTTTAAACATATATTCGTACTCAGCTCTTAAAACAAATTTGAGGCGACCGAAGTTTTTATGTTGTGCTATATTTTGGTTTTTGATACGAAAATTGGTTATTATATGGAAAATAAAAGGTTTTTGTGCTGAACGATTTTCCGATTGCTTATTATTATTTTTTTTTGTTTAGATTAATTGAGGAAGAAGAAGAATTTTAGTTTTCTGTTGCTTTATGTTTGTATTCTATTTGGGTTGACAAAAGAAAATAAGATAATTTAAAATTGGTTAATAGGGTGCTTTGGGACCAATTACATAACCTCACCTAAGGTAATCTGATTTTTACAGGAAAACAAATTAAATTTTTTTTTTTTTTTTTACCACATGTGGAAATTCATGTGCTGGTTTTATGTTGCAATGTAAAAGTAGTTTTTATGAATATTTATAACTTTATGGGTAGCTTATTTCTCGATTCATAAAATCACATTATAGTTTTAGTTATAATATGAGGTAGCCTTAATGAAAAATGTTTTAATCAGAGTTTCAAACCGAAACCGAAACGGAAGACGATAACGCAGAGAACCGCAAATATTTAAAAAATATGGTAAAACGAAACCGTAACAGAAATGAACGTGTCCGGAACGAAATCTATTTCTTATCCTTTTGCTTCATTAGCCAAAAAATAATTTGCTTTAATTGACTTTAAATGTCAAAGGACCTAGTACTTCATTTCTTATTTAACTACAAATTTAAACATAGAATTTTTATTGAATTCAATAAAAACTAGAAATAAATTAAATAAATATAGCAAAAACTATAACAATATAATATGTTTGACGCTTTTTCAAAATGGTTGTAACCAATACAGAATCACGCAAATAATTCGGAACGACCTATTGCACGCCATCAATAAACCGAAACGAAAAAATTGTTGGAGCTGAACCAGAAATCGGAGCGATATTATTTTCCCTCCGAAGCTCTGTACATACATAAATTTTGGTCCCAAAATTCCTCACTGCCTCATTAGAATTTTGTATACGTACAAGGAGTATAAGATACATTTTGTTATTGTGTGCTGTCATATACGTTGTTTGTATTAGTGTATCGTTTTGTGACGGTAAGTATCAAAAATAAGCCAATCGGTTGAAATCGGCAAAAATTGTTGATGCTTATGCTCGCGTGTGAGAATATTTCACTTGCTTTGAAGTAGGAGAATTAACAATACTGTGTTGTTCGTTGTAAGTATTTTTTGAATATTCTACTTTTAGTAAAGTTCTATTATTGTATAATAAAAAGATGTATTTCTTTAGTTTTAACTTAATATGTTTGTTTAATAATATTTTATTAATTAATAATAAATCGGTTTTTTATTATAAATTATTAAAAAATTAATAAACAAAAATATTAAGTTAAAACTAAAGAAATTATTTTTTTATTTTGTGAATGTAACGTAAATTAACGATAATTCGTACTTGTAATATATAATATAACTAATTGACCAATGAGAAAGTGTATAAAGTGCATCTTATGAAATAATATTGACTAACTATCATAAATATAATTAATTTGAAATTAAATATATCGGATTGCAGGTTGTACACAATTTTAATTGAAATTAATAAAATTTTAATACACAATTTTGCATTTTAGTCAATTGATTTTTTTCTCAAACATCGTCATCTTCGTGTCCCCTTAAACCCTAATCTCAACAAACACCACAAAATAACTAAACGAAAAACTAAAAAGAGCATGAAGAGCATGAATCATAAAAGAGCATTCCAAAACACACACAATAACTAATACCATCACGAGGCGACCAAAATTCATAGGGACTGACCACTGATTTCTATACCATGGATAAGACACAAAACTAAATTACTATAGAAAACAACAACAAACGATGGTACAACTTTTTTATATATTCCACGCACTTGAATTGTATATACCTCTTACTCTAAAATCGTATTGCCGAAAATGTAAAGTAAGAGCCACACTGGAATAAGTTTATTTCCGAAAATTATTCAAAATCTTTTTTTTTTTTCAAATAAACTTAAGATAAACAGAAAGATATTCAAAATCTTTAATTTTTTAAATCATAATTTAATAACTAAAACACTTTACTGCCTATTTTCAGAAAATATAAATTATTTTTTTCATATTTTTCCCTTGAAATATTAAGTACATATCTGAACTATGAACTTTAAAAACCATAACAAATGAAAAATTCGAGTAACAATGTCAGACAAACGTAAATAAACATAGTTGAGTATTTCAAGATTTATTGTTTTACGAAAAGTGTTTAATAAAAATATTTATTCTGCGTAATATATTATATAATATATCTATTAATTGAATTCACTCGTGTCGGAAAATTACCCTACTTAGCTGCTGCCGGATATGTGTGGTATTTAATTCATTGTTATTTGTGAAAATTTTATCTTAATAAAACATTTAATTATTGTTTTAGCCAATTTGTAAATACGATTGTTATTAATTTCTATATCAAACTGATGATCGCGTAGTGCTGGAAATAATCCAGATATATGTAAATCTTGTAAAATACTTAGTGCCAATCGTTCATCTTGATGTTTTAGTTTTAAGTTTATATCGGCATTTTTGAAGTATTTATTAGTGACCAGACCTAAATCAGTGACATATTTAAATGGGATAATCAGACCTCGTCTGGTTTTCTTAAATAAAAAATGTGCTGTTGAATGGGCACCGCCGTACTCAGAGTACAGTGAGTTAATGTATTTATCACATTTTACGAATTTTGTATCATTCTCATTACGTAACCTAACCACTAATGTATCCGATAACATTCTCTTGAAATGCTGATGTAGGGTTTTGTGTAAATAATCCAGATATATTTCATTTCGTGTTTTTCTTCACCCACGTTTTTAAATAAATTTGAATTTGATTTCCGAAAATTCGAAATTCTAGACAAGGAAGATACATTTTTACTTTCTCTGTCGCACACTAAGAACGATTTTTAGTTTTCTTTTTCATACCACAGTTTTTTGTACATGTCTTATCCATGAGATTTAAATCAGTGGGATTGACTTGATCTATTTTTGGGTTCAATAATAGGTAAAAACCTATACTTCAAATATTAGTAAAATGAATTTATTTTGCTTGCATTTTGTTAATATTATTATTATAATTCTTTACAGTGGAAATTTAATAGGAATAATTTTTATTGTTGAAAGATCGATTTCGGATTTTTAACTTACGATTGTTCAAAAATAAAACAAAAATTATTAAATTATCAATAAGTAAAAGGAATTATAATAAAACTATTCAAAAATACAGAAAAAGCATAATTTTTACTTTCTTTTACTCTAGTAAAATAAAGTATAGTAATCAGGAAAATGTTGGACCTTGAGATTTTTAGAGATTTATTTGTTTTGTGGTCCCCTGAGTCCGAAAAAGTGGGTTTCGAAATGGTGTCTGTCTGTCAGTCTGTCTGTGTCCTCTCTACAGCCCAGATGGTTTAACCAATCGAACTGAAACTTCAGATTTAAGCTTTTTTGATAAATTGGGAGGCCCCAGTGAATTTTACTCCAAATCGGCTAACCGGAAGTGGCCACTCCCTTGGTCCAGAAAATTTATTTTGCAAATATCTTAAAAAGTATTAGGTTTACAAAAACTACTTAAAACAAAATGTTTCCAAAAATTAAAAACAAATAAAAATAAAAAGTTAAAAATTAAAAAAAAAAAAATTAAAAAAAAAAAAAATTTCTCAAAATTCTCTGTTCGTAAAAGAAAGTCGTGTGTTGGCCACACCTCAATTTTTTATTTTAAAATAATAAAGCTAATGAAAGTAGTCAAAAATAAGTGAAAACTGGATACCCACTAAAACAATTTGAATGATTTATTGAAACCTCACAGAAACAGTTTTTTTATTCTAGATCAATGTTTAATTTTCCACCATTAACCATAACCAAAATAGCTTGCGTAATGGGGGTGTCAAATAAAAGGTAAACCATTTATAGAATGGTAATGTTCAAAAGTAAGGGGCACATAATTTTATATCTGCCGCAATTTATTTATTTATTATTATCTACATTTTAATTTTTTACATTATGATAAATTATAATTAATGAACAAGCGTAAAAAAGTAAAAAATCCTGGAGGATTCGGTGCCGAAAGAACGACAATCGAATCCACCAATAAAAAATTTATAAAAAAGTTAAGTACATAATTCTAATCTAATAACTAATTATAAACTAAAAATATAAACTAATAACAATACAAGATAAATATCAAAATATAAATTACATAATCACAAAATCTACAACAACCAGTTATCACAGTGAAGCAAAAATAAAAAATAAATAAAAATACCCATTATATAGAAGCCATTTTTAAACTTTGGATAGAAATGATTTGAAATGAATATGCCCTCTAATACAAATAGGTAACGCGTTGAAAAAAACTAGAGCAGTAACAAGGATATAGCGTCGAAAGTGGTCAGTAAAAAATTATAGATCAAGATTATAAAGAAAACTATGGTTACCTCGAATATTGTACCGAATAAGGCTCCTTATAGTTTGTTGCCCACTACGCCTAAAAAATATTCTTAAAACCTTATAAATATACAAATGTTGTAACGGCAAGATATTATTAACCGTGAATAGAGGCCAAGATGACTCAGATCTGCTTTTTCTCAATAAAATTCTCAAAATAATTTTCTGTTGCACACATAAATCAAGCAACGTAGTTGCACAGCAAGCACCCACCCCAACATGATGAACCACATCCCAATTTAGACATAACCAGTGCATGGTATATAATTTTTAGCACAGGAACAGGGCAAAAATCACGCAGGAGATAGAAAATTCTTGAAGGAGATGACAAGTAACGTCTTAAAGAAGAGACATGAATTTTCCAACTGAGATTACCGTCCAAATGAACTCCAAGATATTTGAACTCATTGACTAATTCATTATTAATACACTCAGAATGGCACCCAGTAGATGCATAGTTGGAAATATTATGATAAATTACCTGATTAACATTTGCTGCTGATGTTGTGCCAGTCAATTTGAACAACATATATTGTGTTTTATCACTTAGAATTAAGCAATGCTTATCAAACCATACATGTAAGACTTTAAGATCAGAATTAATCATAGAAATGACGTCACTAGGGGATTTGCCAGTGTAAGCTAAAGCTATGTCATCGGCAAACCCAGTATAAAGACCATGCAATTTAAGTTTAAAAACCAAATTAGTATAGATCAGAAATAGCAGAGGGCCCAATATTGAGCTTTGCGGAACACCAACGTCCATAATTTTTGGTTCACTTAAAGTGTTATTAATTTTAACTCGAAACGATCTGTTGGCAAGGTAAGACGCGAACCACTTGTTAGCAACTCCCCTAAAACCAATATCATATAAAATATTCAGAAGAATTTTATGGTCAACCATATCAAAGGCTTTAGCAGCATCAATAAATAAACCAGCACAAGCTTTACCAATGTTCAGTCCGCTGTGAGTTGTGTTCAAAAATTCCAACAGGGCCGATTCGGTACTCCTGCCTTGACGGAATCCATGTTGATGGTTACTTAATAAATTATTCTGATCTTAAACAAACTGACTCTGTTTTTCATTGCCTTCTCTAAAATTTTCAAAATTACTGGCTGCAAGGCTATAGGTCTATAATTGCCTTTATCATTACGATTGCCTTTTTTAAACAACGGAATAATAGTAGCGGTTTTCAGTCTTTCAGGGACAATTCCTTATACGAAAGATAGATTGAAAATATGGGTAAGAACCGGACTGACATAATTAACAATAGCTTTCAATATATAATTACTAAGACCATCATTGTCCTGACTGCTTCGGTTCCAACGAGTTAATGATAGATATAATTTCATAATTGGATACGGGAGTCATAAAAAAGTAGTACAACAGTAATCATAAGGCAAATCGTAATTAAAAGACAAGTTATACGATTTAAACTTTGCTCTTAATGTATTAGCAACACTCGTGAAATAATGATTAAACTCATTGGAAATTTCTAAATCACTATTAATAAGCTCACTGTTTTCAGATAGAATGCTTTTAATCGAAGAAATCTTATGCTTCCTTGTTAGAATTTCATTCACGAGATTCCAGTTTTACATCTCCACGATTGACAAGGTAACGATTGGAATAATACATTTCTTTTTCCTTCTTAATGTCAGCATTAATTTGGTTACAATTACTAACATAGATATCCCGAAGAACTGAATCACCAGGACATTTTTTCAACTTATTGCGCAATTTGTTTCTCTTGTTGACTGGCAAGGTTAAAAGAAATCCAAGGTTGTAAACGTTTGGTTTTTACCCGACTAAAAGTGTAACAATGTTCTAGTATATCAGAAATAATGGTCAAAAATTGATTAATAGCTAAAGATGGATCATCAAGGTTAAGAACATAATTCCAATCCAATTTTTCAAGAATATCTGTTAACAATTCCAGATTGAGCTTCTTCGTATGACCAACATGGACATTATTGGTTGCTAACGAAACTTGAGGTATCTTGAATATTATTTCGATAAAATGATGGTCTGAAATCTTAAGGTCCAATGCTGCCGCTGTTAGGCAAGAAAGATCGTTAGACTTGAGACGAGCAAAAAATAATCAATACAAGAAGCTAATGTTGCAGTTATTTAGCAACACAATTTTTTTTTTTATAACTCAGGGACTATTTGGTGTGTTTTTTAATTACATCGGAGAAATCAGAGAGTTCGTAAAGATGAATTACTGAAATATCCTATAATTTTTAATCTGAAAAGACTTTTTTCAGATTTTAACACGCTAAACTAGTTAAATTGGCTAACCACTGTTTAACAACACACTATGACCAAAAAACTTGCTTACCTATACATAAGTAATACACAAAAATAAAATTAAACATTAATGAACAAGAAACAGTATAATATACTATAATATACATTATTTGTTTGTTTCTTCAATTATAATGATATCCATTATTCACTGCTAGTTTATCTAGTAGTGTCTTCGTTCATTATTCACTACTACAAGGTAAAAATTTCATTTTTGAAATTTTATCTAGTAGTCTTTTGCCTTTAATAAAAAAGGGGTACCAAATTAAAAAAGGCTGAACTAAGAAAGTTCTTTAAAAATTAATTGAAAAAGTTGATTTTTGTATGAACAGCTGCGACTTATATTAATTCATTTTTTTCTGTTTTAAATTATGAATTAAAAAAAGCGATTTAGGAAAATGAGAAAACTCAAAAATGAATTAAGGAAGGCTTATATTATTTCATTTTTAAAACAAATACCTTAATTCATTTTGAAAATGAATTAAAAAAGACTTATTTTATTTCATTTTATAAAAACAAATCTTAATTCGTTTAAGTATTTTTTCATTAATGAAAACGAGATATTTTAATACGTTTTTAATAATTAATAATCAATAATTAATAATTAATATTTAATAATTAATAATTAATAATTAAAAATGTATTGAAATATCTCGTTTTCCTTAATGAAAAAATTCGTATTAATTATTAATTATTGATTATTAATTTTTAAAAATGTATTAAAATCACTCGTTTTCATTAATGATTAATTAATTATTATTTATTAATTATTGATTACTAATTATTAAAACTGTATTATTTATTGTTCATTAAGGAAAAAATAGTTATTAATTATTATTTAAAATATCTCGTTTTTATTAATGAAAACATAATTATTAATTGTTGTTTATTAATTATTAATTATTAAAAATGTATTAAAATATCTCCTTTTTATTAATGGAAAAATACCTAATAATTATTAATTATTGAATTTTAATTATTAATATCTCGTTTTCATTAATGAAAAAATATATCAATTTTTATTATTCGCGTTTTCATTAATGGAAATACGAAATCAAAATTCATATATCTATCCAAAACGAAATAAAAAAGGCTTATATTATTTCATTTTATAAACACATATATTAATTCATTTTGAAAATGAATTAAGAAATGCCTTTTTAAATTCATTTTGTCAAACTTTTTTATTTCTTTTTAAATTCTGATTTTAATTCATTTTTAAAATGAACTAAAAACGCTAAATTCAGAAAAAATCCCTTTTTTAATTCAGGCTGTGTAGAATGTGTAGTCTGAAACATGTGGTTGAAAAACTGTTAAAAATCAAACAAGCGCTTTATTAGCTTCGAATAATAATAAAACATGTATTGATAAGAAAAGCCTCTCGGGATTTGTTTCTATATATAGGAATCAACCATGCACTTGTAGTATTAGCGAATTTTACAATTCCCCTTCAAAACTTTTAACAATTTCTATTTTATTTTAATTAACGCATACGAGCGGATTCTATTTAGTAAGTTAGAGCCAAATAGGTCTGGCCAGGAAATCCGCATGCATGCGTTAAATACAATAAAATTGAAATTGTTAAAAAAGTTGTTAAGGGGAATTGTAAAATTCACTAGTATAGGAAAAATTCATTGTAATAAGACTAAGTCGGCAGTTCAGTCGCTATAGCCTGATGAGATGATGAAAAATGATTTATTTTGCAGAAAGAACTCTTAACAATTTTTCCTCTTCGTAAAATTGTTATCTATCTGGCTAGTTCGGAATAACTTAATGTTTCAGATAATATTTCGTTTGGCACGTTTATACTCAAGCGGTAAAACAATAAAAAAAAATTTTGGTTGATGTTCAAGAACAAAAGAAAATTTCAACTTTAAATTTTTTTTTTCCTGGACTAATAGGATATTCAATTTTCCAACCTTGACCACAAACACAAAAAAATCAACAGACAAATCCGTATAGAATAAGCAAAATAAGTTGAGAGATGTAATTTTTCTCTTGTGCAATGTAAAATTTGCTATTCATTAAATAAAAAATAAAAAAAATTGTGAAAAGAACAAACTCAGACCCAGACACCATTTATGTATAGTGAACATAAAAATATGTACAACAGATAAAATATAAATTTTATGAATATTTCGGTTTTTCTTCTCGAATTCCTTAGATTAAATTTTCAATACACGCTGAAGTGAAAAAAAAATCTTTACCTTTTTTTTGTGATAAACTTTTTGTGTACATAGTTCCTCTACCCATAAAAACTTTTTTTGTTTTTATGTCTTGAACCACTTTAATGAATGAATTGGGATGAAAATAATGAATTTTCATATTTTCGAAATGTTAAACAAAATACGTATGTATGTATATATACATATATACATACATACAGTTTGAAGTCAACAATAAAAAATGTAAAATATTTATGTATGTATAATTGTACATATGTATATTTGTTATGTATGTTTAGTATGAATAGTTGGGAAGTTTTCATATAATTGATGTCTGTTACAGAAAGATAGAGAAATTATACATTTAAAAACCAAATAATTTATCTAAAATATTCCTCCAAATTAATATTTTGCTGTCGTTGTCGTCGTCGTCTCCTCATGAATTTGACATCCGAGAAAAAATAGTTGTTGTTTAATGCAGAATTTGCTTTCATGATAAAATCACACAAATCTTGCAATACCACATTCAGTTTTAATCCGATTATCAAGGATCAAATGGAATATAATTATTTTAGTTCTTTACGTATTCTATTTGTAACATGTTATCTAAGTAGTAGAATTTTTTGTTTGGTGACATTTGTTATCTCGACATAATATTCTATCTAGAAAGATATTAATTAGAGTTCTTTTTTAACATAATATTCTTTTTCTTATTAGATAAGCAATGTACCAAATTTAATACCTGCTTAGGTATCGTCTAAAGTTAAATGACGTTTTTCATATTATTTCAAACGTGGCTAGCAGAATCACATTATTTATATGTGTTTACTGAATTTAGCTTTGCTTATGTCTCACAGCGCTTCTTTCTGTTCTGTTTTGAAATCGCGAATTTGCCTCTTTAAATAGGATTATCTTTATATTAGGAGAATTTCGAAATTGTGGTTTTCTCAATAGCGCTAAATGGTTCAAATAAGTATTTTCACATTTTTAGTTTAATCTAATATCAATCGTCCATTTTTTGTTGGAAAAAATCAAAATTGTAGTAAGTCCTTAAATCTAAATATGTAATTTAAAATATATAAACAAAAATTCATCAAATTATATTGTTTTAAACTGTGTTGTTGAAAGATGAAATTTAGATCAATTCGATGCAAGTTAACTGACAGAAAATTGATAAAGATGCTGTAAAATACATGCTCTTGCAGTTCCAAAGATTGAAAAAAAAAAAACTTTGGACTTTACTTTATATTCCATATTCCGTACTACATATGCTTCTTGTAAAAGTTGGAAACATATGTACATATATGTGTACGTATCTATCGCGCTCAAGCAAATTATTTATCTTCTCCCACATGGAAAGTTTTATTTTTTTTTTGTATAATTTACCTCACCATCTTTTCTTCGTCAACAAAAACACAATTTCCATTAATATTAATGAAACTTTACTTCAATATTATGATTTTTTTCCTTTTTGTAATACATTACAGAATAAGTATACGTATACGTATGTACATATGTACCAAAATCATACTATGTAATATGTATTCGTGTTTCCATGGGTTGTATAAAAAACAGAATAAAAAATATGAAAAGAAAAAACTTGCATTTGAGGAGCTATTCTCAAACCAACAAAGCGGGTAGAGCGCGCAAATCACAATATAATTTTTTCTAACAATATAATAACAAATGCTTGCACTTTTCATATAATATATAGAACTATGTACATTATACATAAGTATTATTGCATGCTGTCATTTGTAGCATTCGGGATAAAATAATAAATTTAAATAAAATTTGGAATAAATTTTTCATTTCGCTGATTTTTTTATTTATATTTCTTGAATTTCCAGATAATTAAGCGGTGAGAGCGAGTTAAATTATGAACCGAATTTTCTATCGCTTTGCTGATGCCGATGGAGTGGACGTATATTATATTTTTGTTTTTCGGAGTAGAGTTGAGTTTGGTAAAGTGCAGTGTCGAAACTAAACGGGAGGATTTTCGTGTTTTAATTTTTGGCTAATTTAAAATTTATCGTAAAGAAAAAGTTATAATTATTATAGAATTATTGATAGAACTAAAAATAGAACAGTTGAACAAAAATTATTTTAATACATATTAAATATGGAAGAAAGAAGAATAAAATATCGTGCAGTTATAAAACTAATTTACAAAGATGAAAAAGAGTCGAAAAACATTTCTCATTTTCCTAATTTTATCAAGTTGGTAAAATTATCTAAAAGTTTTCGGAAATCGTTTACCATAGACTGTGAATTATTAAACTACCTGGAAAACAAATGCCTTATACATTCTGCCAAAAATCACCGGTAATTGTTAAATAAAACACAAATTTTAAGTTCAATCAAATTAAGTTCAAAAATGGAGGTGTGGCCAACACACGACTTTCTTTTACGAACAGAGAATTTTGAGAAATTTAATTTTTTTTTATAATTTTAAATTTTTTTTTTTTTTAATTTTTAAATTTTTTTTTTTAATTTTTAATTTTTTATTTTTATTTGTTTTTAATTTTTGGTAACATTTGGTATTGGGGAGTTTTTTGTAAACCTTATACTTTTTGAGATATTTGCAAAATAAATTTTCTGGACCAAGGGAGCGGAAACTTCCGGTTAGCCGATTTGGAGTAAAATTCACTGGGACCTCCCAATTTATCAAAAAAGCTTAAATCTGAAGTTTCAGTTCGATTGGTTAAACCATCTGGGGTGCAGAGAGGACACAGACAGATTGTCAGACTGACAGACAGACAGACACCATTTCGAAACCCACTTTTTCGGACTCAGGGGACCTCAAAACAAATAAATCTCTAAAAATGTCAAGGTCCAAAATTTTCATGATTACTATACTTTATTTTACTAGAGTAGGTTAGGTTAGGTTAGGTTGGAGTGGCTGCTTATGCACACTTAGACCGGTGACGGTCCATTGTGATACCACAGGATGTATCCCCTTTTACCCCTATTGGAACCATTTCGAGCTACTTATGTAGCGTAAGACGTCCCGCACTTTAATGTTTTCGAGATCCGAGAGGCAGTCCATCCTGAACTTACCTAAGTGTTTGTGCCTTCTGAGAGCCAATGCTGGACACGAGCAACGGAAGTGGACCAACGTCTCTTCCTCCTCTTCGTCCAAGCAGCTTCTGCAGAAGTCATTAGCCTCCAGACCCAGCCTTCTTGCATGTTCTCCAAAAAGGCAGTGTCCCGTGAGAATTCCTACGACCGTTCTTAATTCACGTCTGCGTAAGGATATTAATGCCCTAGTGCGCCCCAAGTCCAGCTTTGGCCAAACTTGTCTTGCAACTCTACAGGTGAGGGTGTTAGACCACCTTTCCCCTTTTACTAGAGTAAAAGAAAGTAAAAATGTACGTGTTTCTAGGCGTAAAAGTACTTTTAATATTAGCATTAAAAGTAATTGGCGTAGAGGGTTGTTTCCGGGAATTCCTGGGAAAATAGGTGAATTTGTATAAACGCGGCTCCCGGGATTTTAATCATAAATCCTGGGAATTTTTAAATTATAATTTTCTTTATTTTTTCTCAAAATTTATTTAGTTTTCTCAGTGAATAGAAAAAGAGTTTTGATTAATTTTTTTTTTGCAATAAGTGAAAGATTTTCAAATTCTTTATGATGATAAACTTTTATCTCAAAATTTATCATTGTCAATTGAAAAGCTACATAGGATCGAAAAATGGTTGTATCGAAGGCGTAATAAGGAACTTCCAAATAAATTATGTACTTAAAACCATATTCTGAAAATTTCTCTTAATAATGTCAGTGACAGTTACAGGATGGTTCATGACGATACGAGAAAACTGAAGTAGGCGGCTAAGGATTGGGCCAGCCTCATTTTGTTACATCTGCCTTATATACGAGTAACATTTCGATGTACTTTCTATATTAATCAGATTATGTTGAATGGTTAACAATATTTACAGTGAAATTTTTTTCATGAGTTTTCTTTCATTGCATTCAGTGAAAAATATTCCACTGGTCAACATAATAGGTCTTTCAAGCCTTAGATTAATTTTAAGCCCTTTTTGATTTCTCCTGAAAATTCTTTCTTGCATTCTTAATTTGTTTATGTATTGGCAAGGTCAAAAGTTTTCTAAACTGAGCGTTTACTGAGTTTACTGAAAAGTTTACTCAAACTTTCAATGTTTTCAAGGCCATTGAATACTGCCTTTCCCACCACTGCTTTTTCTTTTCACTGGCAATGTTAGATTTTAGACTATCCTATGTCCTATCCTGGACGGACGACTTTGGTTTGTACAGAATAAAATAATTTGAATCTTCAGAAATTCCACAACTTGGAACTTGAAGACAAATTCAGGGATTTTCATCCTGATCCAGAACTCTGTACAATGTACATGCTCAGAAAATAAATTAAATTACAAAACATCTATTTAATACAACGATATAAAATTCTTAAAAAAAGAATCGCAATTTTAGGAAAAGAAGGTTAAAAGTAAAAAAAAAAATACATTTTCTGTATATTTCATTGATTTTCAGAACGTTTACTTAATTCCCGAGATCCCGGAAAATTTGGTTTTATCGCTACAGGGATTTTAAAAACAGTCGGGAAACACGTTATAGCTTGAAAAAATTCAAAATACGCAAGCGAGACAAAAATCAAGACCTCCTTAGTTAGCTACACCAAATATTTCAATAAAATGTCCACTCTTCGAATTTTAAATGCTCAGGCTGTAGTCCAATTCCCGACTTATTTTGGGTAGGCTGACTGATTTGAAAGTCTACAATAAGTCATCTCGCGAGGAGACTTATTGTAGAATTTCTGGACTTATTTGGGAGAGTTTCCACAAAAATATCAACGACATTCTAAAATTATTTTCTGATGGAAATTACGTTTCTGCCGTTGTTTTAATAAATTTCACAACCTAAAAATCGATTATTGGTTGTGAAATTTAATATAAGCACAGTAACAACGAGAAATGAATTTTCAATAAGAAAATATCAAAAAAATTATTAAACTTCATGTTTTATCAGTATTATATTTCTGTCTTTCTCTAACATATTTTTTGGGCTCACAAAATTCCTCTAAAATTTATGGTTAAATTGAAATAAGTCTCGGTTTGAAATGGACCACCAAATGACTTATTCTATGCCGTCATTTTGAATAAGTCAAATAAGTCGACTTATTTGAAATAAGTGGCGAATTGGACCTCAGCCTTATACCCTAGGCAGACTGTGGTTTAATAAATCCGATTTAGCTAAACTAGTTTAAGTATTCTATGCAAAAACAAGGGGGTTAGTTGAAGTCGAGGTTGACACACTGCGACTAATCGCGAAAAAATCACTAAATCGGTTTTATTAAATCGCAGTGTGTCTAGGGTATTAGAATATGTCACAATATGTCACAATATGTTACAATGCATTTTCCTTCCAGCAACAGAGTGTTTGTCGAAATATGATTCGCATTTTATTTATATTAAACTTCAATCATCATTTGGACAGATTAAGTTAGACAATAAATAAGTATACCTAATTGAGCCGCTCACTTGCCAAACTGGATAACTCCACAAAGCAAAAAGTAGAGAAAAATATAGAATAATATTGAACGTAGTTTTTTTAGAATTACTTTGATTGCAAAAAAAAAATAAAAGTCAATCTACTTTGGCTTTAAAATTTCAAAAAATGAAAGAAGAAAGTTAATCTCCACTAGACTTCTGCACGGCTCAACTAGTACTTTCAGATTAACAAAAAAAAAACATAAAAACGGGATCCGCTATTCATCACTCAAAAACCACAGGGTTGGTAAATTACAAATTAGCGCGGGCGGAATCCCGAGATTACAATCCCTTATTTTTGGGCCAATCAGAAATGCGTCTTTCTGCAACGCCATTTTATCAAAAAGTGATCAAGCCTAGCGATCTGTAGGTAGATTCCGGTTGTGTGGGCTTATTTTGTGGAATGCGATTTTGTTCTAAATGAGAATTTCGCATTCCGGTCCAGTGGAATGCGAAAATAAATCTCGCTTTTGTGGAATGAAGCGTAAAAATTTCTCGTTGTTGAATTTGACGGTGAAATACAATTATTGGTGTCGTGGAATTTATCCTTAAGTTAGTTAGAGCAAAATGTGGATTTGGACCGGGAGAGACAAGTAATGATTTATATATATTTTTATTAATCATTTAATTGTTGCCTAAATTTTAAAGCACATGCCTTAATAATAATACCAATATGTGCACTAATAAATGAATAAAATTAAATATAATTTTATTTTCATTCAATAAAATGTTCAATTATTCTAAAAAACTATCGGTATAGTATTACTATAGGTTCCTTATTAAACGCCATGTTTGAACAGTATCGCGCAGGATGTTATATTGATGAACGCTATTTTTATTTCGAAATCCTGCCTGTCATAGTAAATCTCATTTATTATTCTACAAAGCGCAAAATCATCGCTTTAAATGCTTGAGCTGATTGACAAATCATGAAAAAAATAAAATAAAATCATAGATTATTTCAACATGTTTATATTTTCATATGTTTACTAGATTTAGAACTAGTACTGCATGCAATCAATCAATTCCCTTTCGAATGGTATGTGATTAAAAGTCATAGCTACCTTTATTATTATTATTATTATTATTATTATTATTATTTTATAATATATAATAATAATAAAGGTAGCTATATTATTTTATTTTTATTTACTATTTTGAAGGTGGTGGTTTGGTGTCTAATGAAGGGGAGGACCAACGTTGAGTAGATTAATTATAGTTACGTCATAATTCGTAAGTGTGCGTGCTGCCTCCTCGTGGTAACAATTGATAATTGAGGCCATTCGGCACAGGCTAAGGTACGGTGCTAAAGGAGAAATCCCTTACAAAAAACCCTAATCTAAGGTGAAACAGCATTTGCCAATTGATGAATGGCTGATACGATAATCAGTCCAAGTACGCGGACTCTAGATACCAGGCACCCTACTATTTACTCTTCCTGTAGTAAAGCTGGATGACCTACAGGTGACTTTCCAACTTATATTTAATTTTAAAATATTCCAGAAAATGTCGGTTTAATTTTAAAACTAGATTGTAATAGATATTTTTAGAATTTTTGGGAAAAGAAGATTTAGTTTATACATATTCTTTTAAAATGGAGATTTCCATTCTAATTGTAAAATTAAATCTCCATTTTCCAGAATATTTTAAAATTAATATTTTTAGTCTGTTAATAGCGATATTTGGGAAATATTTACCACATAATAAAGTAAATCAGAAAAAATAGATGATGGAATCGTGTACAATGGTTTTCTGCACTCAATTATTTAAGCCACGCGATTCGAACCTGGGACTCACCAACTGATAAAGCTTGCTTTCTAACTAACTGTAGGTTTAGCGACAGAAACTGTTAGAAAAAATAAATAGGTAATAGCTTCTTGAAGGCGACCTAGAATTTGAATGATCGTTCTCTCCCCTCAAATTCTTAACGTTTGTATTTTTCAAATTCATTTGAAAAACTACGGCATTTATATGTATTTATACCCACGTTCGAAACTATAATTCGTCGAGTGTGAAACGTAAATATTGTCGTAAAGCTGTTGAACCAGCGTAAAATATAATTGTACTTTTCTTACACATACTATGAATATTTTAATGGGATTATTGTAAGAAATTATAATTTTTAATTCATATTTTGAAGTAATCTTAAAATTGGTTTTTTATAGTCTTCGGGACGAGTAGCGACTTGTTACTGAAAAACCTAAAATATCATTGAATCTAGTATTACAGTTCGATTTACTCGATAGAAATATTCTTTAATAAATAAATAAAAATAAATTCTAGAAGTTCCAATTTTGATAAACTTCCACATATGTATGTACATATGTATATGTTAAAAAAGACTTTATTTTGTTTTAATATTCCAGCGATAATTTTAAAATCAAACCCACTTTCTAAGAAAACTCATAAAATCAATTTTAAAAATCTATTACATTTGGTTCAAAATTTCAAATTTTAAAAACCCATTGTCATATTGCGTCATATGCATGTAGCATCGTCATATGCAAGTTAACGAAAAGATGTTTTGGAGAGTTAAAAAAATGAAATTTATTCTTCAAATTTTATATTATGTATTACACTTTTACGTACAAAATTACTCTAACTTAAAACTAACAATTTGTCTTTTTTAAATAAAAATACAATGTTAATGTCTTATATTGATGTTGTGTATAAAGAATTTAGAACGTTGACTTGTTGAAACACGTGCCGTTGACACAGCATTTGTGGTATATGGCATATTACTACATAAAAAATAGGTTTTATAACCGGATCAAAATTATGATTCCGAAGTCTATGAGTCCTGATTTCTCGTGGTTTATTGAGGTGCAAGTTGTGAAGATATTCCGGATTTAGTTTCATACCTCTTTCTGTTATATTTGATTGAAGCACTGATGATAATATCTGCGATGTGCGCGTTTCTTGGTTAGTGAATGTCATGTTGTTGATTGTTATGGTCTCATTGTTGTATTGAATTAAAAAGTTACCCTCAACATGTTTGTTTGTGTTGTTGCGGTAGATCTCCCCGTTAAAGTTGCTCAGATAAATTGGGCGGTCATTCAGTGTCTCAATTATTTGATTTTTGTTGAATTGACCCCTTATTAGTTGGGTTATATAATGATCGTTGTTTATTTCCTCCAGGCAGTTCTTCTCGCAAATAATAGTTTCGTAGAACATGTTGCATTTCTGCGTTATCCCGAATAACTGATGTCGATTTAAGATAAGTTCCTTGTATTCTAAATGAACCTGCTTATTTTGTTTTATTGTTGATCTAATAAGTCCTGTTTGCTTGTTTTTGGTATGAATATTACATAAAATATAATATTATGGAACCCTTTACAAGCATCGTAGGCTATGCGTATTCAATTGCCTCTATCTCATTTGAATACGGGAGGGTTCCTAATTGTTCATTAGGTTTGTGTTATCTTGCTTTTTGCCAATTGTGCAGCTCTAATTATTTCCTTTATTTTATCTTTGATGATTCCAAGTTTATTGAACAGGGTTTGCTGTGTTCTCCCATCGACATCTTCATGCAGTGAGTCGATAATTTGATTGTATTCGCTCAGGATTTTATTTACCGTTTTCATCAGGACGGTGTTGATTTGGTATTGTTCGTTATTATTGTTGATGATCTTGTTGTGACTAAAGTAAAATTCTTTCAATTATGTCTTCGTAAATGGTTAGATTGATGACATGAACGATCTTGAATTTTCCATTGATGATTCGTCTGGATCCTTGCTTAATTGATACCAGCGGATTGTTGTACTCATAGATGTTTAATGGTGTTGTTATGGTGGATCTACAAGATGAAAGAGATGATATTAATTAGTGTTGTCTTGATCTGCTCTATGAATCGTCCCATCTGTTCATAGCATATTTGTTTCTAATTTCAGCCGTGATAAGACAACTGCTACTTTGTTAGTGCAACCTGGTTTGTAGATTATTTCATAATTGTATTCTTCCGTAGTGGTTTTAATTTCCGATCTTATACCAGTTTCGATTGTTTCATGGTTGTTGACCGGTCCGAATAACTTTTTGAATTTCGATAGTATATTCTGTATTTTTTGCTTAGATCGCTGTGAGAGATGATCGTCTCGATCTTCTAGGTTATTGACCTGTGATGACTGCTTTTCTTTCCATGGTATCTTTATGTTTGATGTTAAAATGAGTGTGTTATATTTTCTGTCGATTATGGCTCCTAGTTCCTTTAGGGTGTCTTCTCCAATGATTCCGTCGAATTGAAGTCCTGGTAAAATGAAAAATTCCAAATTTTTGTGAACTCTAATACTTTCAAAAAATTGTTCGACGATTTTCTCTTTAATCGGTATGCTTCCACCAGTTAAACAATTTAAGGGGCATTGGGTTTTTAGCTAATTCATAGTCCCTTAAAATGTTTTCTATAATGTGAATCCAAGATACAGTGCTGGTAAAAAAAAAATTGGGCAAACAAATTTATTGCAAATTGGAGTCTTTGTTTGCTAAAATTACAAAACTTTTGAAAGCAATTGGTTTATTGTTTCATTTTAAATACATGTATGACGTAATTTTTTTTAAAAAAAAAATTGACCTGCAATTTAGGGGCAAAACACCGAAAAATGCCAAAATATTCAAAATACGTTGATTGGTGTTAAAGTAATGTAATAAATTAAACACTTATTTTTTATTTTTTTGTTTGTTTTTTATTGATTTATAGAAGTTCAATCTTTCATATTAATATTTTGTTGGACCGCCTTTTGCTTTTATTACACCGGTACAACCCCGCAACTGATGTGCAAAAAAATTGGGCAAGCAATTATTTTTTTTTACGCCTACCGTTCTTGGCCGTCATTAGGGTGCAGATGTTTTATTGCCTGTAATTTATTTTTTGAGTATAAATAGTGCATATTTTGTAAGATTAAGTTATTCTGTAAGTGATCCTAGACAAATAAAGAATAAAGTGCAATTTTAGTTAAAAAAATGGGAAAAGTTAGTGACCAGTGTAAAAGCAATATGTTGATTTTGGCCCGAGAAAATTTAACCACGCGTGAAATAGGTGAAAGATTAAACATTCCTAAAAGTAGTCGCGTGGAATATTAAAAAAAATCGAGAGATGGGCGGTACACAAAGAAAGAAAGGCTCTGGAAGGCCCAGAAAGACAACGCCAGTGGAAGATCGTTTTATACTATTACAAAGTCGTCGGAACCGTTTTAAAACTTCATTGGACATTAGACAGGATCTTGAGCGAGCAACGGGAAAAAAAATTTCAGCCGACTTAGTGAGAAAAAGACTTGTTAAAGCTGGTTTGAGAGCACTTAAACCAGTCCAGAAGCCTGAGTTCACATTACTAGTGAAAAAAAAATGTTTTCTATGGGCTCAGGAGCATGTTAATTGGACTCCAAAGATGTGAAATGATGTGATTTTCTCCGATGAATCAAAATTCAAGCTGCATGTTAAAGATGGAAGAATTCTCGTAAGGAGAAAACCTAGCGAGAAACTTAGCAACGAATGTCTTTTAAGACTTCCACCGAAAAAAGAAGGAGTTATGGTCTGGGGATGCTTTTCTGGAAATGAAACCGGTCGATTGTGCTTCCTTAGTTCCAGCGTTACAGCAGCTGTTTATCTGCAGGTCCTTCAGAACGAATTTGAGCCTTCTGCGTTAAAGCTTTTTGGCGAGACTTGCAAATTTATTTTTCAACAGGACAACGCTGCGTGCCATACCGCCAAAATTGAGAGTTATCAATTTTGAATTGTAGATAGACAAATTGGCTTTCAGATAAAGATATATAATTTGTTAAAAACTTGTTTTTTTCTTATCTCTTCATTTAAAGGTAAAAAAGTACTTCGAAGAAAAAAGCATCGATGTGTTGAGCTGGCCCCCGTATAGTCCAGACTTAAATCTAATTGAAAATATTTGGTCTATAATGAAGCTAGAAGTAGCAAGGAAGCGCCCAGAATCGATTGAAGCTTAAAAAAGTTTGTTGATGATGATTTGGGAATCCATATCTCCTGCGACTTTGAAAAATTTATCAAATTCAATGAATCGGAGGTGTATCGCTGTAATAAAAGCAAAAGGCGGTCTAACAAAATATTAATATTAAACATTGAACTTCCATAAATCAATAAAAAACAAAAAAAAAATAAAAAATAAGTGTTTAATTTATTACATTAGTTTAACTCCAATCAAACGTATTTTGAATATTTTGGCATTTTTCGGTGTTTTGCCCCTAAATTGCAGGTCAATTTTTTTTTTCAAAAAATTACGTCATACATGTATTTAAAATGAAACAATAAACCAATTGCTTTCAAAAGTTTTGTAATTTTAGCAAAAAAAAGACTCCAATTTGCAATAAATTTGTTTGCCCAATTTTTTTTTACCAGCACTGTATATATTGCGTCGGGTTCTCATCGAATTTTTGAAGTTGCTTTACGCAATCCGCTTGTTCCGTTTTTGGTGTAGCTAGCGTTTCTATTTTCGTGATGATCGGGTTTTCGAGTTTGGATATGCGCTATTCTAGTCTTCTTGTTCGTTCTATTTGGGCGTTGACTACTCCAGTGAGTTGTTTTATTTGGTCTACTAACGTTCCTAGAGTTACTGCCATTTTATTTTATTATCCCAAAAGTTATTATTTAAAAAAATTTTCATTTGTTTTAATTATTGTTGTATTAAGAATTTTCACTTGTTTGAGTTGATTTTATTTTATTTTTCCAAAAATTATTATTGTAGAATTATATTATTATTACTTGATGAACTTTATTCACTTGTTCTAATTATTATTGTATTATTTTTATTTTATTAAGGATTTTCACTTGTGTTTCTTACTTACATTAAAATTATTAAGATTATCATAATTCGAAAGATTTGCGTTTCTCCCGATTTTAAATGTACGGCTGATCGAAAGATTGGCGTTTCGTTTTAAATGTGCTTGTGGTTGACAGATTTGCGTTTCTTTCAATATTAAATGTGCTTGTGGTTGGTTGAAAGATTTGCGTTTCTTTCAATTTAAAATTTACTTGCCGGATAAGTACAGTTCAGGGTCAGTCTGTGTGACTTCTGGATGAAAATGTATGGTTCCTTTTTAGCGTTGGACGTTAATGATTGTAGAACGCCTACTAGTGGTACATCGATTCACTCAAACTTTCGTTACTTTTTCACTACTTTCACTCCGGTGTGACTTCTGGATGAAATTGTATGATTCCTCTTTAGCGTTGAACGTTGATGATTGTAGAACGCCTACTAATGGTACATTGATTCCCTCACAGTTCGTTATTTTACTAATTTCACTAATTTTTTACTTTAAAAAATCTTAATGACTGTTCCGTTTCGGCGCCAGTTAACGAAACAATGTTTCGGAGAGTTAAAAAAATGAAATTTATCCTTCAAATTGTATATTATTATACTTTTACGTACACAATTACTCTAACTTAAAACTAATAATTTGTCTATTTTATATTAAAATAAAATGTTAACGTCAGCTTTCTCATATTGACGTTGTGTATAAAGAATTTAGAACGTTGATTTGTTGAAACACGTTCCGTTGACACATCATTTGTGGTACATGGCATTTTACTACATAAAAAATAGGTTTCAAATTATGTCTGGCAATTCGTTGATGCAGCATTTCTGGAATACAGCAATATTGCTAACTTGCATATACTACAGTGAATATGCATATGTATGTACTGGTAGGTATAATCAAAATTGATTCCAGAGCGATTACAAAAACAACTGCTGCCGCATGTTTACAAAACGGGTAAACGATATGTTTTTATTCAATTTTAATTAAATTAACCATAGGCAATTTTGGTTTCTTATGTTATTCTTTGTAACAAATGTACAATAATTAATTAATTTCGTTTTGCACAAAAAATCTCATTTCCTTGCATGCTAAACTTTACTCATTAAATTCCAGAATGAAATTTTATGTCATTTATATAAAATAAAAGAAAAACAACTATGTTTATGGATTGGAATACACGGTGGAACAATCAACTATAATATTCTCCCATTAATTATTTTGATCGATTGAATAAAACTCGTGTTATCGATTTTTAAAAATTTTTCCAACTTTTCAAAATTTTATGTTTCTTGTTACACGCAGGGAAATTATGTTTTATATAATTTCTGCTTTTTACTTTTAACTTAAAAGGTTTTACAAAATACATTATTGGTTTTGTTATCGAGTTTGATTGGTTCGAAACAATGTTGCTTTTAGTTTAATATATGCATATGCAATATAATGTACATAGATGTACTATATGTGCAGTGGCTTTATGTTGATTACCGCTTGATTTATTACTTTACATTAATTTTGATAAATTTTAATGACTTGCTTACATGATATGAACTTTACTAATCGTTAATTATAAAGAAAGCACGGATTTTTAATTTTCAAATTTCTATTTTATATGAGGATACTTAGAATAATGAAAGAGGTAAGAGAATTATTATTCTACTAGTTCTAATCAAATCATCCTACGGATACGACACTGTCTCTCACTGCGAGTTCCGCGAGTTGCTTGTCTGCTAAATGATAAATATTAGAGAATTATTAAATGAAAAACGTCCAGGCTATTTGACGATTTACAAAACAAGAATTTTGTTTTGTTTTGGTTTAATAAGTAAACCATAATTTTGTGGCTCGGAACCAGAATCAAAAAAATTGGTTCTCCTGGTTGATTATTTTTAAATTTTTTATTAGAGTGGTAACTTCCACGTTTTAATATTTAGAAATCTAAATATAGTAACAAAAAACATTATAGGATAAACTTTTTTTGGAGTTGGACTTTTCTAAAATTTGTTGTTAACACAGTTATTGTATTGTGGACAGTTTATGTCAAAGCGAACCAGAAAAAAAAATGTAGATGCGGCTTTCTCAAAAATTTACCGATACAGTGTGAGGTTCTTGAAATATACCAATTCACAAAAAAATGTAGTTGCGGCTTTCTCAAAAATTTACCGATACAGTGTGAGGTTCTTGAAATATACCAATTCACAAAAAAATGTAGTTGCGAGGGAAAAAATCCCAGCGGTAATCCCAGTTACGGTTCATTTTTATAATTTTACGATAATACCTAACCATTCGAGAATGTAGAGTGCCGACAGTAAATTTTTGCCATTTTGATAAAATATATGGTCCAATTTATTTATACAGATTTTTTATGTTTGTTGGGAGCAGAGAAAGCCGGCAGTAAATTTCATAAAAATTTTAACTTGCCGTTCGATCGGCTATACAAATGTGTACAAATTTATTAAATAACAAATTTTATAAAATATCATGCACAGTTTTTAGCACTTTCTGTCAGTTTTTGACACTGTTGGACAGTTTTTGATACTTTTCGACAATTTGTAACACTTTTCGACAATTTTTGACTGTACTTTAAAGTTTTTCACGTATTTTTGACAAAATTTTCGATTTTATCCATCTCAGCACCCTTATTCTGTAAAAAATAAGATAACGTGTAAACGTGAAAACGGGTAAACTTTGTGATTTTTTACTAATACTGGGTTTCCATCGTCATAGTATAATAGCATAATAGTATTATACTATTATACTATGACGATGGAAACCCGAAGTTGGTAGTATAATAGTTTATTATAATATTTCATTATACTAGCTATCAAAAATATAATAGTTAGCAAATTGTAATTTTAACAGTGCAATCATGGCAGTGTCTAGGCTTGTTTGAATTCTTTTTTTCTTTTTCAAACTAATTTTTTTTTGGCTGCGGTTGTAGTGTGTTTTTTATATTTTTTATATTACTTGAAGTAATATTTATCAGGTAATTTTAAAGATGCATAAAATATGGGTTTTAATAATTTTTCGCTATCAAAATAATGAATTGCGTCCAAGTTCCCATACAAAAATATAAAACGATTTTAACTTCACACCAAATGATGGAAACACGATAGGGAAAAATAGTATAATAGTATTATACTATTTTGCTATTATACTATTGACGATGGAAACGTGGTATAAAATTACATTAAATTGTTTTTCGATTCTCTTGTCGTTCACAGTTTATCACGTGTAAACATTATCTTATTTTTTATAGAATAAGGCTACTGGTATGAAGTAATTAGTGGAAGTGTTATGTAATACTCCTAAATTGCAGATACATGTCAGGTGATGTTGATGTAAAATCTCGCAAGAGAAATCGAATTTCAAAAAAAAAAAATTGCAAATAACCGAAATGTTAAACAGGGTAAGTAGCTATTGGTTACACCGATCAATGTCGGTATCGCTTAGGAATGTTTAATTATTCCTCCAATCCATATTTTCAGTAATATCAGAGCCTTATGGAGTATAGAAACAATCATAAGTCATAATTTTTTAGAAGCTTTTTTAGTGGTATAACTTTCTGTTGCTCGCCATAGGAATCCATAGTAAAAATGTTGTTTTTTTATTTAACAACAATATATAAGAAGGCTACATTGGCATTAAATCAATATTAATTGCAGAAATATTAAAATTAAATTATGTCTAAAATATATTTTTCGAACTATCACTTTGAAAAATACATCTAAGTTGGCTGTGACGAAATGAAATAGTACTTGCTAGATTTATCTTTTGGTTTACTAGTATACGTCAGATGTCCATATTTGTTTAAGGCTGGTATTACATTATCACATTTATAAGGGTGTCCGGGTTTGGGATGCTGATCCGTCATGGGGTGATTCCTTGGTTCATTCTGAGAAACAAATCGTATGTGGAGGGGAGATCCATTTTTGATATCCTTTGAGATACAGGGTGTTTAAAAAATTTGGTTCAGAAAAAAAGTACCCTCAAATATTAAACTGTAACTTCCAAAATATTTATCGGAGAGCAACCAACTTACGTAGTCTTATTTGGTTGGTAATCGTATAGGCTATTATTAAGGTTTACGTGGTTATCTTGTATCTGCATCCGTTTGAGAGCTATGGTGATTTAAAGTAAAAAAACAATATTTGTTTTTTATAAAATCGAGTTTTTCTCAAAAAAAAAACCGTTATAATTTTTTCTTTTGTTTATTTAATTTTAATTTGTCATGATCTCCTCTACAATCCCCCAATACATTACTTGTACCCACGTGCCATAGTTTTCTTCGTATTCCGTTTATTCTCAATCTAATTAAGAGATGTTATAGTGTTAATATTTTACCAATTTTATTTTGATCTGTAAAACAGTAGGCGATGATTATCAACTCATTTGTTTAAATGTTGAAAAAACAAAAAACTAAATATTTTCATATTCAGTCATTAGTTTCGAGATATCATCTAGTGTTGTATCAGTGTTGTGAATCAAAATTTTAATTAATTTAATAAAATTAATATTATAATGGCACAGTTCTCAGGTGAGGAGTACATTGAAATCCATTTTGTTTACGGATTTTGCGATGGTAATGCAGCACGAGCTCGCAATGAATATCAACTCAGATTTCCAACACGTCGCATTCCTGACGCAAGAGTATTTATAAATATGCATAGGAGACTGCCAAATATCGTAACAAGATCGAATACCCGGGCGGAGCCCCATTCAGTCTCACCAAACCATTTGGATGTCGACGAAGGTATAATCCGTAATGTAACAGCAAATCCTTCTCTATTAGCATAAGGAGGCTCACTTTACAATTAAACGTCTCTCGCTATCGAATTCATCAAGTATTGCACAAGGAGAATCTTCATCCATATCATACAACAGCCGTTCAACAACTATTACCGATAGACCGCACTACAAGATTGGAGTTTTGTAATTTGTTGATGGAAAGGAATTTGGACAATGCAAGTTTTGTGAAACGTATCCTATGGACGGATGAATCTCAATTCACAAGAGATGGCATAACAAACTTTCACAATCTACACACGTGGGCTGCTGAAAATCTTCATTCGAAAAAACAAATATCATTTCAGCACCGATTCAGTGTAAACGTATGGGCTGGTGTAATTGGCGATAAATTAATTGGACCATTCATATTACCACCTAGATTAAATGGTGAACGTTATTTACAATTTTTACAAAACGATTTGCCGCTCCTTTTTGATGATGTTCCCATTTTAAGTAGATTCTCGCATACATACCAACATGATGGTGCACCTTGTCACTACCATAATAATGTTAGGAATTTTTTTAACGAAAATTATCCAAATAATTGGATTGGAAGAAATGGACCAATTCATTGGCCTGCAAGATCCCCCCTTCTTACGGTATTGGATTTTTATGTATGGGGAAGGATGAAGGCGCTTGTATACTCCAAAGAAATTGAAACAAAAGAAGAACTTATACAACGAATACACACAGCAGCACAACAGATAAGGGAAGAATTACCAAGAATTGAAATAACCAAAGGCATACTTAAACGAATATTAGCATGTATTCAATCACAAGGAGGACATTTTGAGCACCTTTTATAACTCCTCGACCCAGACTTTGTATTGAGGGATAGATCATGACAAATTAAAATTAAATAAACAAAAGAAAAAATTATAACGGTTTTTTTTGAGAAAAACTCGATTTTATAAAAACCAAATATTTTTTTTTTACTTTAAATCACCACAGCTCTCAAACGGATGCAGATACAAGATAACCACTTAAACCTTAATAATAGCCTATACGATTACCAACCAAATAAGAGTAAGTTGGTTGCTCTCCGATAAATATTTTGGAAGTTACAGTTTAATATATGGGTGTACTTTTTTCTGAACCAAATTTTTTAAACACCCTGTATCTCAAAGGATATCAAAAATGGATCCCCCCTCCACATACGATTTGTTTCTCAGAATGAACCAAGGAATCACCCCATGACGGATCAGCATCCCAAACCCGGACACCCTGTATAATTATATAAATATAATTATATTTTTTTACACAGAAAATATTGTTATATTTAGCTTCAAGAAGCTAAATATAACAGTATTTTCTTTGTAAAAAAATATAATTATATAAATGTGATAATGTAATACCCGCCTAAAGAAAATACGAAAAAAAGTTATATAATTGTGATTGAATTATCACACGTTCTTAATATTTTTGCCATCACTGCCAACTATGTATTGTATATTGATTTAGTGACCACACGATTTGTAGTAATCTTTTATTTCAATTTGACCAGAATGATTTGTTATGAAAATTTTATAAATTTTTGTATAAATAATAGTTCCTCGTTTCTGATGGTTTTGTATAATCTAGTTTGCATTGGTAATATTATACACTTGTTTGATGGGATTTAAGTCCTGACCATTTGCTGACTAGTTCATTACCACCAGCACTATGTTCTGTCAATAACGCACACAAAATCTCAGGCTTAGTGAACATTAGAGAGCAAAATGGCTCATTTTCTTGAACTAAGTTCTGCAATTTTGAGATGATTACGCATAATTTGATCCGATATTGAGCGGCTAGCTAAGTGGCTTACTGAATTAATGTTTGTGATAGTTTTTCTACTCGATACAGATTTTCTTTCGTAAGATCCTGTATTGCAAGCTAATTACGTAACAATTGGATAATCCCATTAATCTCGCCACAAAACGTAAACTAACCATAAGATCCTTCTTGGATCAATCGAGCCAAATTTAAGATTTCTGTAATCGTTAAATGATGAATTCTGTGAATTCTAATTCGCAACATTTCATCAAATTTGTCCAATAATAGTTATTTATGGTACTAGTGAACAAAACGAGATATTATCCATAAGTGGATAATATCTCTTTGCTCACGAGTGCCATACAACGTTTTATCCACTTTTGTTGAAATAAATTTCGTAAATTAATAAGAAATAGTTCCATTTTGTGTTTTCACAGTGGAGCATTGAATTTTGAAATAAGTTTTATCATAGTGACCGTTCTTTAAGTTGTCATGATGTACTTTAATTTAACTAATTTTTGGAATAGAGTTTTTCATTCAATTTGACTACGAATAATTTTCAAATGACTACTCAACATGTTGTTATACCAAATATAACTCACGTTACCCCTAGTAACGTGGGTTATACAATAACAATGGGTTATTTTACATTTTCTTTATTTGAAATCAGCATAGTTATCGGGCTATTATATATCAATTAAGGTTTGCATAAAATTCAATTTTACAATTTACGCCTGATGCTCTTTGTCACTTTATTTTTGATAATGTTTAACGGTAAGACACCTTTGTTCTAGAGTTAAGAGATTCTGGTTTTAGGTTCACACGTAGATAATAGAGTAATGAAAAACGGCATCAGTAGTTCTTGTAAAATTTTGTTTTAAATATTACAGATAGTTTAAATTGGATGGTGAATTTTAATTTTGAAATTTCAAATACCTTGGTATTAATTTTTATTTTGTAAAGCAATAAGTACAAAATATTCTTCTACGAGAGACTGCAAAGTACACCAAGAAGTTATAAATCATAAAACACAAACTTAACTAGCAAAAATAACTGAAATATTTCTATATTATTTTTTTATTATAACGTATTATGATTGTTATGTTGATGATAAACTAGGTATATTATAAACAAGAAAAGGCATTTTTATATCATTCTTTCGGTTTATTTTTCCTTATGTAGTAATGAATATGACGGCATTGCCACTATTATTCTTTCAACAACGTCTTTGACTATATTAATTTCTTTAGAAAAGAAAAATATTTACACACACAAGCTTGTAGAAGAAAATTGACTTTGTACATACATATGTACTATTCATACAAAAAAAGAATAAATAAATGATTTAATCTTGAAAAAATCATAAATGCATTATAAAATACTCTGTATACTCTAAATTTACCCTTATACACACATAGTTAAAAGGAAAAAAGGTTTTCCTGTTTTCATTTAATGGAAAATATACTACATGCAGCTTTCTATTATAAGAAAAACTATGGTAAAAATAGACATAACCGGCAAGGAGTTATTATATTATACTTATTAACTTAAAATATTTATTAATGTTTTATTTTGTTTCGAAAAATATTGTTTCTTTTTGCTAAGTATTTTTATGAAAAGTGTGGACTAAGCTTTTACTTGCTCATATTTGGTTTCCTGTTATTCGAAAGATGTTGCAGTAAACTATGTTTGCTACAAAAAGCGAAAAAAAGGACTTTTTTTCTCTGTTAGCAATGCCCAAAACGTCTGCATTGTTGATTACTTGGTTGCACTTCTTCCTTAGCAACATGCGATCAAATGATTTTTCGTAAACAATCCACTTTATATTGAGTTAGCAAAATAAAATAACAAAAATAAAAAACGATACGTTTAACGTATGATAATTAAGCACAGGAAATAATTACCACAAACACATATCTGCTATAGCCCATTTGCTTTTCTTAAGTCGATTTCACAAGAAAGCTGAAAAACAACATAGAAAAACCGGTCCTAATGTAACAAGGTACTCATTGCAAGTTTATAGTTTAATTCGCAAGTTTCTTATTGACTTTGGAAATTTCGCAAGAGATCCAAAATGAAATGTGTGTCTAAAATCAATGTGTCTGTAAAAAAATGGAAGAGAAAGTAAGTAGCAAAATACAAAATGTGAGTCATTCAGCTCATTTAAAGACCTTGCGATGATTTATTAATTATAATTTACACAATAAAATTATAATTTTCTTAATTTTAAGCTGAACAGGTGATACAGATGTTTTTGACAACAAAATTGTTTATCTGTGACTAATTTATACAATGTTTAAAAACCAACTGAACAAAATGTAAACCAAGTTGAGGTACAATCGGTAGAAGGGAGAAAGAAATATATAATATAGACATTTTTAATTGTTTTTCTCTGAGATTTTACATTCAATTTCTCAAATCGAGTAAGGACCAGAATGGCATAAGTAACTTCCCCGACTTATTCTTCAATATTTGCACTTACTCACATATTTTACATATGCCACTAAACTTGAAGAATTGAAAATTATAGACTTGAACAAAATTCTATATAATTTGTTGAATTGTTTGAGTTGACGCATTTTTGTATTGGTTAGTTGATCAACTTTTTACTAGGGTCCGTATCTTACTTGAATGAATATATTGACGTTTTTACAGAAAAATATGATTATCGTCATCTTATCTTGGAAAGACAACTTCAAAAATCGATTTTAGGGTGTGTTTCTGGGGTTTCATCTGTTTGTTTAATACAAAATGACATTTTTATGTTCTTCTTTAACCCTCATTACTATGGGTCATTTTACTCACATTAACGGAAGCGATGAATCTCTCAGACTCATACGCTATTTTCACATTAAAATCAAGTTTATTAAATATTTTAGTATTTATTTTATAAATTCGCCGTATAATTCATTTAAAACATTAAAATAATTAAAAAGAAGTTTTTTTTTATACAATTATAACAAATCACGGCTTTCTCCGAGCGTTCAGACCAAATATTTTTCGTACAGCTGCCGCACAGTTGCTTATTCATTCGTCCCAGGAGGACACATGTAGCAACTATGTTTTTTTTTTGTGTTAGTACCTAAATTTTTAAGTACAGGTTCAATATTCTTAATTTCTGATTCTAACTACTAGATAAAACTTGTTGTACAACATCTTTGGTTAATTTGGAAATTTGGTATTACCAAACTTGAACTAAACCTTGCAGGAATAGTTTACGACGATTATTGGGCTCGGTAATCTTCCATTCAGGATAATGTGTCCAAATCATCTCAGCTGCTACTTCAGCTCCGTTAGTTAAATGATAAAATTAAGCCGTGGAGGATCTATTTGTTTTTATTTTTACCGAGAAAGAATGACACAAGTGGTCATTTCAATTCACCACTCCTTCTTTTATATTGTTTTAGTACAAATTAATGTTCGATTTATTCTTATTGTCATTATCGGTTTTATCATCGAAATGCATCGATGACAATAAAATTACGGCATGTTGGTGGATAGGAGTGCACAATTGTTAAATCACAGTGGATCTTAAGTTAATTGCTTTTTGTGTCCTTCTTTCCCCAAATATGGAATCCCCTTCAGAAGATGGCTTGTGTAGCAGTCCCAGATCCACCTAAGCTTCATTCGGTATTTGTCCGGCTTTGACTTATTTTCAGAAAGGTATTCTGCATCAATAGGGTACAATTACTCATCGACTATCAGGTTTTCTCCGGGGATATAATGTTATATAAAATTGGCATTTACACATGCCAAATTTATCAAAAAGGAACAAATTTGTCACGGTTTCTTCTAGCCATGTTAGTTGTTTTATTATCGAACCGAATGTACTTGCACAGTAACTTAAATCTGTGGCACGAAATGCTTAGTTTGAATAAAATGTTCCCAAACAGAGGATGTCAAAATTCCTGCAAATTTGATATATCCTGCTTATTTAGACCGGCGCTGATCAGTAATCCGATGAAACAGCGAACCTCAGTTTCGTCTGATGGCTTACAGACTTTTGCACGTTTCTGGTCAGCGTACAAATTGGTAGAGTACGATAAGTTGAATAACTTAATCGCTTAAATATGAATAGGGAAAAAGCATCCACCAGTAAATTTACGTTTTTTCTTGGAGGAAGTTTTACCTTGCTGATACCGCCTATAATGAGATTACAAGCAGGTGCCCTTTTTGCACAAATGGGGTGTTTTTTTATTGGTGCTATCCTTCGCAGTGTAGTATGTTTCGTCGATAGGTGGCCCTATAAAATTCTGAGCACCTTCGGATTCAGATGCTTCTTGTTTGTCATCATAGTCAGAGTCGCCTTCCAAAACACCTTTTCCGCTATCAGTTGGGTCAACACAATCCAAAATGTAATCCAGTCCACGCCGCTTTCGATTTGGCATACTGTAGAACATTACAAAACGTTACAGTTTGATTTACACACAAACTCACCTTGCCAACTCACGTAATTTATAACTACAAGATAAATGAATGAGTAGCAAACAACACTAAAACTATTAATAATGCTTGATAATTGTACTTGTATAGATAATATAAGACAATTAGTCTATCAGACTCATCTTGTACGGATTTGTTTTTATGTATTTTGAAAATGGTGTCTCACTCTCAGGATATTTACCATTACGGCTACAAATTTGACATTGCAATTTTTTTGATCACGAATAACTTATATTAAAACACATTTTCTGAAAAAAGTTTTTAAGATGGTTTTTTACAGATCAAACTTAAAATGAGTCTCCAAGACTCAACCCGTACTGATTAGGATTAATGATTTTTCAGTGTTGTATCTCTACTTTTTCAAGATACCTTCATCTTCAAAATTTTATTGAATGTAAATCACGCATTAGAAAAACGAATTGAAACCCGAGAAACCAACCCAAAATCGTCATCTATACTTTTTTTGTAGATGGTGAAATTCTCTCTGAAATCGACGAGACATGCATAAATACTAAAATAAGCTTACTCACAACATACAAAATCTTCTGGAAGTTAATTGACTGTGTAAAACCATACTATTTCCAATTTAAAAAATCTTTAATTCAATATATGGCAACTTCAAATAAAATTTGAAGAGCTAGGCCTAGATAAATTTTCTAAAATATTATTATTTTAAATTTTTATTTAATTTAACAAACAGTTCTTGTTTTGTTTTGTTTTATTGTCAAATTTCTTTCTTTGAAATCTTAAATATACATATTTACTAAATCGATTTCTTTAAATTATAAATAAATAAATAAATTTTGTCGTCAAATTTTGTTATAATTGTTTTTGAAATCACGACATCATGAATGTGTGCAGGATCACTACTTTTTAATAATTAGCCTAGCCTAGATGATGTAAATAAGTCAATTCAAATATTATCTCTAGCTTTCATAATATTTTAGTGAAAGAAAACTCAACAGATGTGTTACAGCATTCCTCATTTTAGTTTTTATGTCATGAATATGACGTATTTCCAGAAAATCTAAAATTCTAAAGTACTATTAAACTGCAATTCGCTGTATTTAACAAATACTGATAAAAACTCATTATCCCAATTAGTATTTGGCAAATAAAATTGGTAGCGTACAAAAGCAAAAAGGCATGTAATGAATGGTATAAAAGGTCAGTCTGTACAATTCAACTTTCGGTGAAAAATTTTTGTCGAACATAGTAAGAAGTTTGTGAGCCATACTGATATAAGTAACACATATTTTATATATCCATATTTATAGTATATTTTCTTATGAATAGCAAAAATTGCCGCAGGTATAGAAATGATCTTGGTTCCTAAGTATTTTAGTATGCATTTCTTCTTATTTTGACATTTTAATGATTTTGTGAACCTATAATAAAGTAGTATTTTGATTTTTAAATGGTTTTTTTTTCAACAAGAAACCATAGCATTTAATCAAACATGGTTTGTTATGGAATAAGTTTAGTAAACATAAAGAATATAAAAATATAATGTAATGTAATGTAATTTAATATAAATGATGCACATTACACATAAAAGATTGTTTATCACACAAACTGTGTTACCTGAAGAAGAAACTTTACCTAAACAGCCGGCAAAACGACAAGTTTTATTGTTTAATCCTTTCAAACGCTATTTAAAATGCACTTACTTCCAAAAATAAAGTATCTAGCACACCTGTGCACAATAAAAACGGCCACAAAACTGAGATTTAATATGTGCCATTGCTCATATAACTGTAATATGAAAATAAATACATACAGTGAGTCACAGTGAAAATGTTCACCCTTAATAAAAAAAAGTTGGTGAAAAATTCCTAAAAAATCAAGTAATGTAAGAAACAAAAATGAATATTTTTAAAAGTTCATTTTATTCTAGTTTTAATACAACAAAAAATTTATTAATTCAATATCAGTAACAACAATAAATAACACATTCTTAAAAATAAAATAAAAAATCATATCACAATGAATGGTCCATGTTATTTTATAGTTATAAAAATGTATAACAAAAAAGTCCTAAGACTACTTCAGTATTTAGTTGAAAACCCTTTCTGCTTAAAAACTGTTTTAAGCGGTTTGGAATAGATTCCACAAGTTTTCTGGTGTATTCGGGGCTAATTTTACCCTATTCTTCCAATAAGGCCCTTTTTAAATTATTTTTATTGGATCTATTATGTTTCCTAATTTCACACTACAATTTATGCCATAAATTTTCAATTATATTTAAATCAGGCGATTATGGTGGTGTTTTGATTACTCTAGGACAATTATACAACAGCCATTCTCGTACAATTCCAGCTGTGTGCTTGGGATCATTATCTTGATAGAAATGAAAAGTGTCTATAATACCCAGTTTATCAGCACTTTGTTTTAAATTTTCTTTTAATATATTTAAATATTAGTATTTATCCATGTTTCCGTCAATAAAATGAAGTTTCCCAACTCCAGCCGCCGAACACGCACCCCAAACCATCACATGACCGCCACCATGCTTAACTGTGGGACGCAAACATTGTGGATTAATTTCTGGGTTTGGTTTTCGCCAAACGTTTACCCTGCCATCAGACCCAAAAAGGTTGAATTTGCTCTCATCCGTAAATATGACATGTTGCCAGAACGAAAAATCTTTCATTCGATAGTTGTGGGCGAACTCCAACCTAACCTTCTTATTTTTCTCACTAACGAAGGGCTTCTTCCTGGCAATTCTACCATGTAAACCACTTTTGCGTAGGACTCTTTGAACCGTTTCAGCATTGCTATTAATTTTTAGATGTTGCTCCACCATATTTCGAAGTTTCGGTGCGCTCAGTCTTGCATTCTTCTTCGACTTACTCACAATCCAACGTTCATCATGATCAGAAAACAACTTTTTGGGACTTATTTTTGGCTTATTAATAATTCTTTTCTCTCTGATGTATCTGCCAATAACATTTTGAATTGTTGTGCGAGCCTTGCTAACAATTTTCGCGATTTCCCTCTTACTTTTTCCATTTTTATAATGTTCAATAATTAATTTTCGCAACTCAAATGACGTGTGAGGTCCCATTTTGCACAGTTAAACTTTACAAAAACCTGTCGACAACTAATGCATTTGCATTGAAGTGCAGGAGAGCATAAAAAACAAATAAGAGAACAAAACAAAATTTGGAAAAAGTACCGTTATCTGAGAAAGTTTTGTTAGGTGGACTATTTTCATTGTGAGATTAAATTTAGTCTCTTTTCGTTCATTTCTTAATTGCAGTTGCTATTGCTATTAAATTCACAAAATTTTTTGTTTTTTTAAACAGAAATATAATAAGCTTTTATACAAATATATTTTTTTTGTGTATTGTTTGATTTTTTTGAAATGTTTCATGAAATTTTTTTGTTATTAAGGGTGGACCATTTTCACTGTGACTAACTGTACATAAGAGAGTTCAAGAGTCTGGTTTAAGTCGGGCGCGGCGGATTAAGTGTTAAGAAGCTACCTAAAACCTTCCCGTATGTTGTGACGAGATAACCTTACTTTCAATCATAATCATTTTTTTGCTCGTCTTTCCGTTTTACTCGTACTACACAATCAATCATATTTAATTACATTTCTTGCGTGACAATATTAAACACATAAACACTAAATGTTACGTATATTCATTCCCATATAGAAATAAAATTAAAAATATGTAGAATTTTATCGGTGACGAGTTCACCCACAGTCTCGAAATAACATAAAAAGAAAACGAAAAAAGCTATAGGAGGAAAGTGACATCTCATAGATTTTCTTCGTTATACTATGTACATAATGTTGTCATCAGTATGACATGATTGTTAGTATGCTTGGTTGGAAAATCCTGAGATTTAAGAATTTTTTTGTTTTCGTTTTTTGTATCATTATCATGACACATATACAGTATTTAAGTTTAGTGTTCATGTGTCAAGAGAAAAAAAAAATCAAAAAAAAAAAAAAAAAACAAAGGAATTTATATTTTTTTAAGGGGCGGAAATTTGGCTCGAACAATTTTCTCAAATAATAAAGATGATGACGATACAGCGATAACTTTTATCAGCAAATATAAAATATCTATAACCTCGAACATCGTAATCTATTTGGTGTAATATGCGTACGGTGTTCACATATGTACCAACTCGCATTTTTCATCAATCAAAGTTATTGATTTTCTATCGTACAGTGACAATAAGGGATGAAATTCCACATTTAGTAAAATGTGATATGCAACACAAAATTATTACCCAATGTCGCTTAATTGGAATTTTAAAATTACAGCCAATATTAGCAAACAAAAAAACTCAAACAAATGGTTTTAATTACAAAACTGTTGAAGATATAATTTCTATTTTTGATGGGTCTATTACCATTTTGTTACCACCCACAAGTTATAATATGTATTTACCACGTAAATACAAAGGCAAGAGTAATGAATATATTCGGTATAATTAATTAATTATGTACATTGTACATACGAATAGATAGCATAGTTGCTATATAATCATTAGTTATTAGTTTTATTTTGGTTATGACAACTTAACACCTTTAATTAAATTCATACCTCATCTAATGTAATTAATGGTTATTATGTATAAAAAAGCTTTTTAGTGCCATTATTTATGTTCAATTGGAGCTGGAGGTAAGGTAAATTAATTTACTCTATTCGGCTTTATTTGATATGGAAATGTGGCGCGGTACTAATTATAGTACATTAGAGAATTTTTAATTTATAATTTAATTGAATATTGTAAAAGCATGGTGCACACAAATAGTATAAGATTTAATTAAACCAATTTACTAGTAAATCCAATTAAACTACTGACTAAAGTGTGCGTTATTTTTCTGAATCTTTCCAAAGCCATTTTGTAATTTAACGAAATCGTCTAAACTATCCTAAGGTTGGAAATGTTGATTTAATGAAAATGTCTGTCAAAGTACATTTATACCACTAATTAAAAAATTTAACAAATGTTCAACCAAACCAAACTTATTGCTAACTTAATTTATAGATATAAAAATAAAACACACAAATTGTAAGAACTGTTTTACTTTCTTAATACCCGCTATTTATTAATTACCAAATTTTAACTAAAATTCAAATAATTTTGTGACGTAATTTATATGAACGTAATTTATTTTGGTGAACGATTTTATTGAGAAATTTTTTTTAATTTCTCCATGACCAACTCAAATACTTCGGTCATGTTGTTGTTTATTTTGTCATTCAGGAGAAGTGAGTTATTGCATCGAATTGCATGTAAACGATTATTTATTAGAAACAGGTCTATATAATTAAAACTAACCTCTGTGAAACTGGTAGAATTACGGACAGCAATTTCAATGTTTACAGAAGCAAAGTTGACTACATACTGGGATTTTGTATTTAAGTGCAAATTCTGCATCTACCTCATGAGACTATGCATGCAATTATCGTATATAAGTATGTTTAGTAATATGACCGAATAGCAGCACTACAAACGTTAAAATATTAAAAAGCCAAAAATTGGTTAATATTTGAGCTGACGGTATAGAGTAGTTTTTTGTTCACGATAATACCCACCATCTCCTTCTAAATTATTTCTGCAGTGTCTTTTATAAATAAAACACAATGTATACTGCTCCGTTACTCACAGTCGAATCCGTTTTTATTTCACCAACCATGTAAAATTACGGTCACATTTAATAACCGATAAGTATCACCAGACGTGCTCGGGTTGCATCTGGGATTCGCTTTTTAAATTATGTTTTTCCTACTGCGACCTCAGTTTGCTCGAATAAAACTATATTCTATTTCTATTCGTCAATTTGTGATTGGTCAATAATTTCACCCAAATTCGTTGCTTTCGGTTTCATTTTTTAATGATCCGGTTTTTGTCCAATTTCACTTATTTTTGGTGCCACTGCTGATATTTGGAGACGTGACAACAGATCAGCTATATTTATTTTGTTTGGTTTGTACACAACTTGTATCGATAAGACTGTAGAGCCAACAACACCCACCCACCCCTTCACTTTTTCACCCAATATATTATTGTTTCAAGCAGTTTCTTATCGGTGGCCAAACAAGTAATGATGGAGTTGCTCAACGGTCTAAACAAGGGCTAGGACCCGTTCAATTGGATCTGGGCTAGCCTCTGCTGTAACTTGCGTTCGATCTGGTACATTATACTAATGCCAAAACTCTATTCTACTCCCTCTTCAGAGAGAAAAATCAGAAGTATCAGGAGTGAATTTTCCCATGTCATTGATCAAACCTAACTATGTGTTTCCTGGCCTGTTTCCAGCCGTCGAAATTGTTTCATCATAGCTACTTTGTCAAAGGATGGTGAGAATCTACTTATGGACAATTTGTTTCTAAAAACTCAATACTATCGTCTATCATAGAAAAAAACGGATCAATCTTTCCATTCAATATCGTTTTTGTTAGCAAAATTTTAAAAGTTGGTGAAATAATTTGAATAAAAGAACTTTGGAATAAATGGACCAGTCCTTCTACTCGAAGCTAAGAACCCACATTTTAAATTCAAAAACAAATAACGTTTATACAAAATGTATCTTGGTAAAATCTTTTGTACCATAAGACCAAAAACATATTTCTGACAAAAAGCAAAATGTAGCAGAAAAAATACAAAAAAAAAATCGTTAATTTCAATTTCAAGTAATAGAAGAAAGTGGTTGCATTTTACACGAATATAAAAGCCGGTCTTTTTAAATGCTTAACCGGACCACTCGTCCTTTTATTTGAAAAAAACGGCCGGTCTTTTTTCGAGAGAAGACGGAAGTTAGGCGGTGTTTAGCGCTGGTTTTTAAATCGTTCGATTACATTTTAAAAACGTTTGCTGAACTAAAAATCAAAATACCATCGATGAAGTTGACATAGCTGTCCAAACCAAATAAGGGTTGCTACAAAGTTTTCTGTAAAATTGCTGAAGCGCAAATGATACCGAACATTAAACGTTTGTAGCTGAAGAGACCTTTTCGTATTATGCAGACCTTAATATCACGAGTACATATTTGGTGCGATTTCAACCTGGTGAAATACATTTTTTATGTTCATTTTTGAAAAATATTTTACATCTATTGACTGTGGTGGTCGACCGCTTGCCTGGTTGGCGCGACGCATATTCAGATTGGTATTTTTGATACTATCACAAGAGGACTGACCCTATTCGGCAACCATCAACTTTCTCGATAACGCCTTGTTCCAACAAGTTATTAATTTTTCATCAACCACTTTTTCCAATGGCACTGGGATTCGTCGAAATGGAGAATTCTTCCCCAGTTTTTGATACATAACTGACATTAAGGAGTTTTGCAGTACCAAGGCCAATTAATAATCCATGTTTACCATCCTTTTTATAAAATTGAGCCAAAGTTGATTTATTTGCAACTACCAATTTTTCCGTGAATGTTCCTATAACACCTAAAATATCATGATTATATGAACTTAACACTTTTTAACCGGTCAAATCGTTCATTCTTGGGCTATATTGTCATCGAGTTGAACAAAATTAAACGGCTGAACGCCCATTCCATCTATTAATTATGTACTTCACAACATCGGTTAATTAATTCGAATATTTTTTCTATTCTTCTACAATGTTTTGTATCTGTGCGCCCTAACTGCTCTATTAGTTGGCTAAATTAATACATAACAAAATCATGTTTCACTTATAATTCCAATTTATTTCCAGCTATGTGAATCGTTTGGCCGTTCAAATGGTGTTTTATTTTTGGGGCCCATGGACCGGATTCTTACAATTCACCTGTATATTCCTCTTCCTGTATTGGAGTGGCTGGCGATTTTTATCAGTGAATTTCAAGAATTCGGGTTCTCAATTTCAATCAAAGGAAGTCGCCGATGACTTTGGTATGGAGCAGTTTGGGTTTTGAAATGAAGAATTTTGCTGGAAGGTCGTCGGTGGCATTTTTCAATAGAATTCAAGAATACAGATAGATACAGTACCATACGCATAAACTTAGGATTTGTTAAAATTATTTGTCCACGACCAACGTATAATATACTCATTATACGTTTGTTTCTTCAATTATAATGATATCCATTATTCACTGCTAGTTTATCTAGTAGTCCCTTATTCTATTATTCACTACTGCCAAATAAAAATTTCATTTTTGGAAATTTTATCTAGTAGTCTCTTGCCATTTTCATTATTATTAAACTGAGACATCAAAATAACGACGGAAATTATTTTAGGTTTATTTAAAGGATTTGATAATAAAACACAATTTTTTATCGGTCGTGGACAAAGTATCGTATTCTACCAGAGCCTTCTAGAGCATAGAGCCATAATCTTAATGACGTATTTTTTAGAAGCTTTTTTAGTGGTATAACTTTTCACTGATTTCCATAGGAATCCATAGTAAAAATGGTGTTTTTTAGCTTCAAGTTTTTCAATGAAAAAAGCAAAAATATTACAAAATGTTTGTATAAAAGTTTTCTACATATCTTTAAGAACAATATACAAAAAGGCCATATTGGTATTATGTAAATATTAATTGTAGAAATATTAAAATTAAATTATTTCTAAAATATATTTTTTCGAACTTTCATTTTGAAAAATACATCAAAGTTGGCTCTGACAAATTAAAATAATACTTGCTAAATTTATCTTTAGTTTTACTAGTGTACGTAAGATGTCTAAATGGTTACAGAAAAATACGAAAAAAAATTATTTAATCCCAAAATTAACAAACGTTCCTATATTTTGTGATTTTTTTTTGCTTTTCCTACAATTTTTGAACTTGAAATTTCCCAAGGTGATAATTTTTGGTACGATTTTTCCAAATTTTTACGGCCATCACTGCCATCTATGTAATGTATATAGAATTAATGACCAAACGAATCGTAGTAAGCTTTTATTTTAATTTGACCAGAATGCTGTTGTTATGAAATTTTTCTTATATTTTGGTTTAAATAAATAAATTTTTACAAGAAAATTAAAACGATTTACTTCAACGACATTCATATATGTTGAAATTCAAATATTTATGAAAGTATTTCAGAAATCATAATTAAGAATTTGTAGCGTTTTCATTTAAAAATTTGTCTTAGGAAAAAAAGTGATTTCCCATATGTTTTGTGTGTTTTACTATGAAAAGTTCCGTTTTTTCCTCGTTTCTAATTCCCTTATAAAAGCTCAGATTTTTTGATTATGGCTCTATAAAATACAGGGTGCTCTGATTCTACTCGCATATAATGGCTGTTATTCACTCAGATGATTTACGACACTCGCCTATCGGCTCGTGTCGGTAAACTTCATCTTCGTGAATAACAGCTATCATTATATGCTCGTTGAATAATATACTATTTTTGTACACCTTTATTTAGCTTGATGCTGTTTTTTTGTGCATTTAAGCATGGCTCCATCGCCGACCGATTTTATGAATTAATTCCACATCAATTTTTTTTAAAACTGAATTAAATTCGTGCGAAATTAATTCATTTTTAACTAAGAATTGATTTCGCATTGAAAAACAATGAAAATGAACTGCTGAATGAATTTATTTCTACTAGTTTGACAATAATAAGTTAAATTTATTTCAATCTTTTAACCTGTACTTCAAAGATTTTTTAGTAATTTTTTATGAAGGTGTTTTGTGTTAGTAATTCCACATATTTAGGTACTACGAACAAAAGCTGATGAACTATCGATTATTTAGGTGTCTGAGATCAGGTATTTTGTCTTTTTATTTTATGAAGGCAAATGAGTTGAACAAATAAGACATTGCTTTTATTGCCTCCATCACATATTCTTTCTGGTAACAACTTCAAGAGAGAATTCCTGCAGGCTTTGAAACAAGATTACATTCAACATCTGACCATTTATTGCATGTTTACCGATATATGCACTAATTTATAAATCACCCACAGAATTAACAATGGAAATGTATTAAATAGAGTCTAAGATTACGAGATTTACAAGCAACACGGTAACTCACTTCTTCTGAATTGATTGATTAAGAGAGTACGATCAAACATTAAGCAGGATCTTCCGGTAAATATTTAAATTATTGACACCCGCCCGCCGTGCGGCCATTTTACATAAACTTGGAAGGATTTTGCAGGATAGTTAAATATGATATTGAGATCAACCAGGATTCAGACTTCTTGGCGGTCAGTTAGTAGTATGGCTTATGCTTAGCACAACATTGAGTGGAGTCGGAGTTTCCTCGTGTTTTTAAGGTGTACTTTTGAAAAGTGAAGATCCAAAATGCTTTCCAAATTCTGCACCGATAACGCCAAAGAAAATGTTGGCCACCATCAAAGCATCGACACGAAATCAAACAGGTTTAGCTCCTAAAATCGCCCCTTCTTTCGTGTTAGATTTTATTTAAAATACTGGAACCATTCTGCGAAAGTCCTGAACCTAATGGGAAGTGGGCAGTAACCAAGAAGATATTAAACTGGAGGAAAATACTACGTTAATGATCTGCTGGGGCTTATTACGAAACTCGCCGACTTCGGACCACCGCGACATCCAAAAAATACGATTCGTCACATACTTACCCTATTATGCAACTTGGAGTAACGAATTCGTAATAAACACATCCTTTAAAACGTTTAAAAATTGTTTAATTTATTTAGAAATAAATTTATCTACATAAAAAATTATTTTCCCTAAAAACAAAACACCAAAAAATAAATTACTGCTCGAAAAAATCCGATGCGGATTTTTTTTAACTTTACAATAGGCCGGTCCCTTTCGGCCCTCTAAATATAAAAAAAGAGTTTTTCTGTGTACGTGTTTCTACAAAAAATATCTGTTAACTTTCAAATTTTGTGTAATTGAACTACAAATACAGCAAACTATCGTGCTTCTTCTCGCTTACAGGGAGAACTTACCGAAAATCAGTGGATTAATTTGGCTTTTGTGCAGTGCCTAACCACTGTGTATTCAAATTCAGACTTTTCCATGAAGGAAACTTATATTGCTGCCGGTATTTTGAAATTGTTTTTCAAAAACTTTATGTTTGGCCAAGTTGACATAGAATTTATTTTCAATTTACTTCCAATAGGGTAGGAGATGACCGTCTATAGCCTTGTATCTCGTGCTCTATATTCCAACGCTATAACTATGTCGAAACCACCAAATGTATATGGTATACCCCCAAGTGGTAACACACGGGCAACGATGCGAAATATCGGTTAAATACTACATGCGAGTGCAGTACACTTATACCCCAGGTGGTACACATGTTACTCAGATAAATCCACCCTCTTCGGAGGTCGGTCTCATGGACTCTAGGGGAGACCAGCTACAATTGATATACTACAATTATTTTAACTAATTCCAAGGCATGTTGGTGAATAATCAACCACAATTGGGTGAAACAGATAAAGTTATTTCACATCCCTTCTAGAGGAATAAGAAAGTATCGTATTCTCCAATAAGAGGCGGTGGTAGTCCCTTTATTTGGGCCAGCAGCAACGACACTCGTTCTACAAACGAAGAATAGTTTTACAATGGCATTAGTTGAAGCCAACAATATAAACAAGCAACTGCATATGAGCTTAACTCATAATCAGAATACAACTCAACAAGAGTACCATACTGATGAAGACGACCTAGTTCGAGAAACTGAGTTGATAAGAGTTAAAAAAGTGAGAGTTAAAAAGGAAAAGAAATAATATGCCCTCCCCACCTCAGTTAGAAGGTGATGTTCCAAATATTATCTAGAAACAACCAAAAAAAATACCTCCACTAAGTACCACGAATAGTAAGAAATGAAGTCAAAGACTAAGATTTACTCTATGAGAAAACTAAAACGATAACTACTACTGATAAATGGAATGGAAGCACCATCAAAATAAACTTGGAAAATGGTGGAACTTACAGAAAAATGACAACAATTTTAAACGAAGAAAAGCGTGCTTGGCACACGTTTCAAAAAAAAAACAAACCAGACCAATAAAGCTCGGGACATAACATCAGAAAAAAATACCTTAGTATCAATTGAAGTTAGGTACTTTCGGTTTTTTGCTCAAAAATAAGTCTATTTTGACTGTCATTTGAATTCAAATCAAAATTTGCATTTCAATTTGCTTTTGTTGTTGACTGTGTCGTGTTAAAATCAAATTTGTATGCTGATTTATAAATTATTTTGGCGATTTTTGATTTATGTATATCGGGTTTATGTGTTTTTCTTATTTTTTTAATGAAATTAATTTTCTAAAAAAATAAATTCTTTTCATCAATTTCTTAATTCATTTTTCTGTTTTTCGTATTTTAATCATTTTTTTTTATTTCTACATGATCATCTAGGATCATCTATTTGCCCGAAGTACAGTCGGTTGTATGTTTGAATATCGATTCTTGGGGAGGTGGCGTTAAACTATGGGAAATGAGTCAATCGCCTAGTGATTTACGTCTTCATTCATCTTCAGATGGCCGATTAGAAGTTTTAGGCGTTTTATCATCGTTCCATATATAGTACAACTGCAGGTAGTACCTACTCAATAAACCGAGACGACTTGGATTCAAAATCCATTCAAAATCACTATTGAAAAAACTGATGCGGCAAAAATGATACGCTATACAAATTGATGTCTTTGGCGTTGTATTATTATTTTGTGAATTTCTTTATGTGCATTTAATATTTATCACTCATATTAATATTATTAAAAGAAATAAATGTAATTTTACTTCAAATATTTTATTCTTATTTGTGTTGTAAAAACTTTTTTAATTTACAGGAATAGTATAATATATATTACTAGGGTGATTGCCATAGTTTTTAGTTGTTGTGTGAAGGAAACAATTTTTGAAAAATAAAAAAATTCATTTTGTTTTTGAGAATGAATCTGAATAGGATTCGAAAGCTAAAGCTATAAAATAAATTTAAATAAAGAGCCCAAAACCAATAAAAAATTTGTTTAATTATTAGTATAATATAGTTCATCCGAAGTAAAAGTAAATAAAATAAAAAATCAATTTTCCATTGGGTGTTAGCTTTCTTTGTGCCTCGCACTTTCTTCATTCTGTTCTTACGTTCCTTGCGTGTCTGGGTATTCTTTTCAAACATTCCATGACATCCAAGACGAAGGTTTTGGCCGAATTTTTTGGCAAAATCTAATGAATCATAAACCAATCCAGTTGATTACCACCAGCAAAATTTGTACGGAAACCAAACACAAACTTTTCTCTAATGTCTTTCTTATTTACGGATGGTAATCCTGGATGTAGCACATCGCATACATCATTTGTTTACGGCATAATAGACGGTTTGCCATAAATTTGCCTGTACGTATTGTTGCTGTAGACATTTATTTAAAAAAAAAACATCTACATATAGGAACACAATACACAACACTGAAAAATATGGAAACAAAATAAAACGGAGCTGTCAAAAATAGAGCAAACGTATTTTGTACATACAATGAGCAAAATAGACTTTATTATTTTTAAAAATATATTATTTTGTTGGTAACCCTGCGCTAGCTTTTGCTCAAAGTAAGTATTTTTTCAACTCGAGTATAGAACTAGTAGGAGGCGCTTATATCATTTATAGTGATTTGATTTGCTTAGTGAAAGGAAACTGCTACTATGGTATTTTTTTCTGATGTCATGTCCCGAGCTTAAGGGTTAAGCTATAAACTTACACTCTACGTGTAAACCAGAAAAAATAATTGATGACCTGAAAGCTAAAGGATTTAAGGCAACTGAAGCTTCAATTAAGCTAAAACGGAGAGACAAAGTACCTTTCGAAATGTTTATGTCGACCTTCGATACTAATGAAGATATCGAAAACATTTATCAAATTAAGTACATCTTGGGGTGCTAAGTGATTATTCAGTATCAAAGAAGATCTAAGCAAAAACTATATAAGATTTCATTAAGACGTCCCATGTCGAACAAAAAAAAAATTCGAATTAGTTGTGTGAAGAAAATACCATTTGGGTGTAAAAATTATATTTCGAACAATACAGTGAGCTCTATACAATACATATACTTAAAACCACAAGAAAAATAATTCTCTCTTTGGACGTGTCCGATTTCTGTGCGAAATAATTTTTTTGTGATAAATTAATGTTAAAGTGTACGCAATCAAATTATCACAGCATCGATGTGTTATAATTTTGACATGTCCGCGCATTAGCCTAAACGAAGCAAAGTCGGTTCACGTAAACTTCACAAACCAGAAAGTTAACTGGATTCCAGTGAAACTTAATTCAAGGCCGGTTCCAAATGCAAATACAGCCAAATACCTCGGCATGACTCTCGATTGCAAGCTTAGATGGAAAGAGCATGTTAAAAAGAAAAAAGAAGAATTGAACATTAAATATAGGAAAATGTATTGGCTAATAGGTAGAAACTCTGAGCTTACAATACATAACAAATTGCTATTATATCAGCAAATACTTAAACCAGTATGGACCTACGGTATTCAACTTTGGGGTTGTACCAAGAAGACAAATGTACAAATGATTCAATGTTTTCAAAACAAAGTGCTGCGTGGCATTGTAAACGCACCATGGTACATTAGAAATGATAACCTCCATAGAGACTTAAACATGGAATATGTAAGTGAAGAAATACAAAATCATGCGAAGAAACACATTCAGCGGATATCTCGGCACCAAAATGCAGACATACGAAGTTTGTTGGATACCACCAATGCAGTAAGAAGACTTCAAAGGCAGAAACCTTTGGAATTGGGTAGTTGTATTTAAATCGGATAGAGAAAAATAATTACTATGTAAATTCAAACGGGAGTAACCATTGGGCTACTGCCCGTCAAATGTGAATCTTCATTTAAGAAAGATAAATTACTAAATGATTTGTAAATCAGTTGTAATATTAAATAAAGAAAAAAAAAATGTCCGTCATAGTTCTTGTTTCTGTGCCGGTGAAGTAAACAAAATAAGTTTTATATAATTTAATTTAATTTTATTTATATAATATAATAAGTTCCAGCATTTTCTAGTGTCCAGCATTTTGTAAACAATGTCACAAACTGTGGAGCTTGACATGTTCATTGCTGCACCTACAATTCTATAACTAGTCCCACTTGTCAGCCACAGCAAAAATAACATTAGTTCCATTTCCGGTCCCCAACAATGGTTTTTATTGGGCAAGAATGTGCTAATAGCGATGAAAGTGTTAGACGATATCCTTAAATGCATTCTCGTCACAGGATCATTATAACTAAGTATTGAATTAACAATGTTGAGGGAATTGTCTATATTATTGGTCGCTGCAAAGAATGAATTTTGTTATTATTTATAAATACTAGAGAGCAATACCCAATACCTAACATATACCTGTAAGTTTAAATGTATCATACCTGGGAGTTTAGGAGATCCATTATTAAAGTAACCCGAAATTAATAGAAATAATACCATATTTGGTATTGATACACTTTTAAATAACCCTCTACGTACAATTTGTCGTTTGTTGTATTTCCAAATGTCAATTTTATTATGTCAAAATTATTTCAGTATTCGGACAGCAAATGAACTTATTTCACATATGGAAGAGAAAATTATTTCACTAATGTCAAATTTATCACAAAAAAATTATTTCGCACAGAAATCAGATACGTCCTTTGAGTAAATTTACTCTCCAACTAATGCGAGATTGCATTGAGCGAGGTGAAAAATATTTATTCAGAAAAATGTTCATGTGTTAGTTAAAGTAGTTAGTATGCGGTATGCGCTGGAACACCGGTGAGCCAAGGTTAGCTCGATCTTTCGAGTCAATTGTTCGTGACGTCATACAATTCCGCCACGTGTTTATAAATAAAGAGAGAAAAAGCAAATGTTTTTTTAATTTTTCATATTTTTTACTTGTGGTAATTTATACGTCTCTTTTAATACTATAATTGTGTGTCGTCACAAAAAAAAGCAAAAATGGTCATTTGTTTACATATTTAGAGCTAACCTGTTATTTATTGAATCATGACCGGTGAATAAAGGGAATTTATGTTTATTTATAATTTTGTTAACCTTTGTTTTAAATATCGAAATTTAACAATGAAATATAACGTGCAATTTTGGAAATTTAATCACAACCAATATTCTTTAATAAACATTCCGCTATTCTTACCATTTCGATATTGTTGACGTCACATTGGCAATATACAACTATCATAACGAGTAGCATTTCGAAATAAACTAAATAAAATCTTTATAAATAGAAACAAAAGTTATTTACAAAATACAAAGCCACTCAATTATCGCAACACAAAAGTAAACAAATAAAACACAAGCACAACTACAAATCAACATAAAAGTCCCTCGATTCCACTTGTATTATAAAATATACACATATGTAAATCATAGATTTTTGTTTACATTTAATGATACATACTCGTGCATAACACTATCAACACGCATTAGATGAATCCGTTATGTAGATGCATTATGTTCGGTGAGGGAACTGATATATGCGTATAGTGATAGTATACATATACTACATGGGCCCACAGTACTATAGAAAATTGTATTATAATACGAATACGAGACAATATTGAAAGCAGAATCTTAATAACCATACACATACTTACGAATGATTAATTGGTGACATTTTGTGTAGTTGTTGTAGCACAGAATTACATATGTTTGCAATACTGCTTGCAGATCTACACGTAAATTTTCTTATTATTCATTAGCAATTTTACGACTGTTTTACTTTATTCCATCCCAATTTTGAATGGAAATATTTTGTACATACTTTAAGTTTATGTTTAAATGACGCATGTTTAAATATATGCACGTAATATGCTGTATTGTTTATATCACTGCATATTTTACTAAGTATAATGTTCACATAATAGGTTTTTGTTCACGGAAAAGAATGGTGAAGTGGAAAAAACTCGTATATGAAAACATAAAAATTCAAAATGGCGTTTGATTTAATGACGAAAGTAGTTTTGATCCTACGATTTATAGCTAATTAAAATTACACTTTGTTTATGTGTATGATGTTAAGGGGAATATATAATCTATTGTTCTACCTTAAATTGATCTTAATTAAGGTGTAAAATTCGCTTTGTTTATTTACTTACCTATACAATGGTAATTGGCTTAAATAGGATAACCGAATAAAAAATTAATTTACCTAGTAATATTGGATGCCAAACCAAGCAACCCGAGGAAAGTTTCGACAGAGTATGTTTCTCGTAAAGTTTTAATTGAAAGGTGTAATAAAATATAAGGGCGTTCTTTAGTAATTTGCTGGTAAATTCGTATAATAGGTTTACTGCAAAGAGAATATAATTGTTGACCTGGTTGTAGCACTTCTTGATACACGGTTCTCTACCAATACCACCAAATAGAAAGTGACACCTTCCTTGGTGTCAAATGTCCCTTTGTTACCGTTTGTCTGGTCTGACCACACAGTAAGTAAGGTGTCATGGTATGACGGTATCATGGTACCGTGGTATGATGGTATGACAATATGATTCTATGATGGTACAATGGCATTCGTGTTTGATGGTATGATAGTACGTTGACGGTATGACGGTATGGTTGTATGATCATGTGATGGTAAGATGGTTTGATGGATGATGATACGAAAGTAAGGTATTATGATTCTATGAGGACAAACCAACACAAATGTCTTACACAAGCCTCGGGGTTCCCTCAGATGACAGTTATCATAAAACAAATATACATTGAAATGTGTCAGTGTGTAAGTGAGTTTTATGTAATATTTAAATAGAAAAATTGAATATTTGTTTTATGTCGCGTTTGTATATGGAGACAGTACTAATATCAATAACACTAATATTTACAGCTCTCCTTGTACAAAAATTTGTATTGGATTTGTATGAGGGTATTCTTTTTTGCTCGAATATGGTATGATGGTACGATGGATGATAACATGAGGGTATGCTGTTATGATGGTATGAGGGTATGATGACGTATGTAGTTATTATGGAATCATGCTATAATGGTATCAAGGTATGATGATATTGCGTATGATTGTACCGTGGTATGTAGGTATGACAGTTTGATGGTATGATGGTACTATAGTGTTCTTGTATGATTGTTTGATGGAACGATGGTATGAATATATGATCTGTGATGGTATGATTTGTGATGGTGATGATGATGAAATAAAGAAACACTATAAAGGAGTACTCGTAGTTTAATTTAACAAAATGTTCTTTAAGCTTCTGCCTACGTATATCTCAAGGGTGGGTGCGGTGACAAGTAAAAAATAGGAGACGGCCTATTATCACTCATAATAACAATTTAGTTTTAAAAACTTACTAGATACTTTTTTTTCCTGTTGAAATATTGACGGTATTGAAGTAAATATCCACGAATATTTAACAAGCAAAAGCAAGCAATTTTCATAAGAAATAACAAAATATTGACGAACCAATTTTTATCGATAGTATAAAGGCGACTACATAAGTAGCCAACCTTTCTCTGAATTGTTAAATACCACCATTGTCGGTTAAACAAAAGAGAGGCTATTATAATTTTAGGGTTTTCCATTCACTCCTTTCCGTTTTTACTGCATTTGTCGGTTAACAAATACATTCAAGAAATAGAGTTGATCGGCTAATTATTTAAACTATCACGTTACTATGCAATTTTTAATATATCATGAGCGTTTACAACTCATCGCACTGATTTTACTCAACATGTTGCCAACAGTCGGCGGAGCTGAATTCACTCAATGTCTCGGCTTGCTCATTTTATTTTGCGAATTCAAAAAGTTGTTAGCAGGTACTTATATCTTATTTTATTGCAAAAACAAACAAAGGTTAAAAAAGTATTAAGGTTCTATCACACTAAGCGCGGCACGTCGGCGGCAAATTTAAATACACGTTTTTCTGCGTATGTAATGAAAGGAAATCATAGTTTGTGCAAAAATATAAACAGCGATGAACGACGATTTGTTTTTGCCGCTGGGTTTCGCGGCGGCGGATAAAATTTCATTTTATATAATTTACTAAAATTGCAATTTTTCTATTAAAAATAAAAAGTTTGTAAATGGTTTTATGAATAATAATTTTATTTTTTTTGAAGCTATGATTTCCTATCCCTACATAAGCAAAAAAAAAACGTGTATTTAAATTTGCCGCTGACGCGCCGCGCTTGATGTGATTAGGACTCGTAAAATACTAGAAAATTAAGTACCCGGGCGGGTAGTTATTTTGCCAAATACCTGGATACCCGGGTTACCCGAAGAAAAGTAGGCAAAACATGTTTTACCAGTTCTTATATGTAAAACAGGGAATATGTATATAATTCGAATAATTTATCTTATGTAAATATACGTACGTTCAATAAAGGCAGGTTATTTCAAAAGTTATAATACTCACTTTTGTTTTTTAGTTATCAAAAATTTCAAAAATAAAAAGCCATTAAGTGTACAAAGTGTAGAAACGGCTAAGTAACTTCGAATTTTTGTAACTATATTTCCCGCTACTGAAAACAAGCCTTTGATATACGGTTTATTATAGTAGGAATTCCTTCGTGTAAATTATCCAAAATTTAGATCATCTTATCTCCTTGCTCGACGTTTAAACCTTCCATTTTATCGTTCCTTATGATATAAGACAGCACTGTAGCTCATTAAATCCATTTGTTTCTTCAAGTTCTACGTCGAACTTCTCTCTCAAATCCAACTCAATTGCAACACAAACCCTACTCAATATCATACCATAATGGCATACGTACCGTCGTACCATCATACCCTTAAACAATCATTCCATCATATTATTATTCCACTATACCATCATGACACAAAACCATTAAAACATCCTACAGTCATACCATCGTACCATAGAGACGACGCAGCGTCCAACCATCAAATCATGTACAGGCATCCAGACCTCGAGACATCGAGACATTCATAACATCTGGACGGTCATTTTTTTTTTTTGCTTGTTTAGACCCTGGGACTTTGAAAACGTCGAGAAAAGTGGTTTTGGGCCAACCAAATTTTTGGACAGTTTTGACAGGATTTCAATACTTTGGTCTTTTTAGACCAAAGTAACAGTGGCTGTTAGTATCGCTGTTATTAGTATCGCCTTTCTTTGCTTTGTTCTTGTAGCACTAGGATAAGTGAGGTTTCCATCAACAATTCTATATATTTGTCGATAATTTTCTCGGCGCCTAATTCGCCGAGTGCAGTAGTGATACAATATTTCAATTTTGTAAATCGGTTTAATGTCGGAATAAGCGTGTTTCACCGTGTCTAAAATAAGTGTCTATAATAATCCAAAAGATGTTGTACAATTACTTCGGTCAAAAAAGACCAAAATATTTTTCATTATCGCGTTTCTGCGTGCTTTAACAAAATATTTTTCTATCTCGATTTATAGAGCTCTGATATTATATAAATTGGAAATAAATAACGGAAAGTTTGCAGCGTTCTCATGAATCTTTTCGCGATACCCGAAGCAGTACCCGCGTATTCGGGTTCCGAAAATTCCGAAAAATACCCGTGTACCCGGGTACCCGACACACGAGAATACAAGCCCTAGGTGTGATAGAACCTTAATTCGGAATTAAAATTAGCTTTTAAATTGTTCTTTGTCATATTTTTTGACATGGGAATTGCGATTTGCTAAATTATCGAGTATTTGCCCAATATTTTCCATCAGCAACGTAATGTGTAGGTATCAATTACACGAGGATTGCCAGACGTTTTAGGAAACCGGTACTCTTCTCGATTTTGGCAAATACAATTCGGTTTATAAAAAAACCGGGATCCCGGTTTCAATACCGCAGATAAAATCAAATAAAAATATTTATGTAATAAAATACGTATCAAAATTTAAATATTGTCTCGTATTTGGCCCAGAAGATCTATGTTATGTTATTTTATTTCTCCGTTTCCTATTTGAATTTATATAGTAAAAAGAAAAATAACATAACATAACATAAAATTTTCAATCTCGCAATACAGCTTAATATATCTAAAAAAATGTTATTTTTTAGACCAATATTTGGAGGAGTTCAATTCTATAATAAAAGGGAGAAATAGCGAAAGAGTTTATTACAAAGTTTGAAAGCACTATGCCATGGAGGCCAGATATATAATCTTATATTCCCACTTCCAATTTGAAGTTATATTGAAAAACCAAAATAACATAACATACAATTATTGAACTCTGAAGCGGGATCAAACTGTATTTTACTATTTTATAGTTGTTATATTCTAAAAGTAACTTTAAGACAAAATGAATAGTATGACGTGTAATTTAGGGTTGCCATGAAGTTGAATCGACAAACAGGGAAGGCAACGTAAATTCAGTGCATTCTATTAATATTGTTTAAAATTTGCATATGTAGTAAATGTTGAAATTTGCTTGGTGCTTAAACCGTTGAATAATATTCCCCTTCATTTTTTATCAACCCAGTTTTATTTAAAACCGTTTCAAGTTTTCCTAGACTTTTTTCTGACTCGTGTTAAAAGAGAGCAATAGGAACAGGGCAATAGATTAATAAGCCAAACACTTACACGCTATTCGAAACGCCTCTAAAATAAAAATACTTGTAGTTCCATATTTAAAAAATAAAAGTTTCTTTTTTTTTTGGGCTTCAAATGAGTTAAAAATGGCCGACCGTGAAGTAAGTTCTGTAAATAAGTTGTTAATTTACAAGTTTGTTCAAAAATATTTTATTATATAAAATATAACAAAAATAAATAATAGTTAATCAGTCCTCGGCGACATAGAGGCTGATTTAGATGAGGTGACATAAAAAAAAAATTTTTGTTTAAAATAGAAATAACAAATTATAGAACTAGCGCCTCGTTTGTTGTTGTGGTTGTTATCATAACTAACATATACAATTTTGCTGGTAGAAAGGTGGGGCAAAAATTTAGCAAATATCTCAACATTGATTTACACCAAGAAAAACATCAATAATATTTTCCCATATAATGTATAAAATTGCTGTAAATAATTTTTTTTTATTTACAAAAATTTTTATACCATATCACGTAAATAAAACGTCAAACCATGTCTATGTGTTCAGAAATATTGTTTAAGCGAAGAGCGACGATGAAAGCCGATGTGCGGTTTATGTATGCTTGGAGTGTAAGAAAATTATGCTCAATAAACGTTGCCACTTTATGTGAGAATAAATAAAAGCATTGAGTTTAAAAAAAAAATCAAAATAACATCATATTCAAACCTAATATTAATGTTGTTATTATAGTAATTATTATTATGCTGCGAGCTCCGCAATAAAATAGAGAGGCTGAATGAATTGATCAATTGTAGAGTACCCAAAACATTTGCTTTTTCTGAAATATAAGAAAAGCTTAACAAAATGATAAGGTATTTAATTTGGATATAAAGCAGAAATCAAAGAAAAATTTATTATATGAGGATAATGATTTTGCATGACAAATAAAACTACAAAATATTATCGTCAATTACAATCGAAATGATACTTCTTTTTTTGGTGCCTTGATTCCGTCTCGAAAACTAAATAAAAACAAATTTAATGTGTATTTGTATTAAGTACATATCCTTACATATACAAAACCGATTTCCGTAATCCAGAAACAAGCGTATATACAACAGTACGATAACAATAAATTTCATGACTATCATTCTGCTTTAATCTCTAAGAACTAACAACAGTAATATTAGAACTTAAACCCCAATAAGAATCCAAAAAATACAATTATATTCTCAGATAAAAATATATGCAAAATCTTGATCCGACTACATAATTACAAAACATAAATAAATTTATTCTTAAGAACTAAAAACAAGTCATTCAAAATTTAAGATGATATTTTCGTATAATTGTTCGCTAGTATAGTAAAAAAATAATTTAACTTAAAGATGACAAAATGATATTGTACCATTACACAAAAATGTGCAAACAAAACATGAAAATATGTATGTTGCAACAGGAAGATGATCTTTAACAATGATCTAACATTACAATTTTAAATCGAAAAGAAATTTATTACCAAATCTACGATACACTACCACACAATGAACTACATTAGAGAAACAAAACATTCAATACAGTAAATAGCTTTTGCTTACAAGTTACACTAATCCGTTTCCCTCGTCTTCTTTTTTTGTTACATAATATACTATATACCAATCTCTATTGTTATTTAGATTTAAAGATAATGATAACATTAGTTTTCTTCTTTTTATCTTGCTCTTTTTTATCTGTATATCCAACTTAAATTTAAAATAAAAACATTTCTGTATCCAAACAAAACTAACAAAACTAATTAAGGATATTAGATATTTAATTGCTACAATTAATTATTGCAAAGTATTATTGATTTTATCTTACTACATACACTCGATGGAATCAGAATCAGTAACCCAATGTGATTTGTTAATTTTTTTGTACCATGCTAAATGTTTATTTTAAAGAAAGGTTGTGAAATTAATTGAACATTAATTGTAAATTGTGACTAGATTATAAAATGTTTTTAAATAAAATAATTAAATAAATCCTCGTGTAAAGTAGTTGTAATAATAGTAATAATGGATTTAGAATGAAAAGTTACATGTACAAAATGAAATTCATATAACTTTATAATAAAAATGTTAATTAATCGAAAGAATTTTTGAATTTGACTTCGTTCGAATTTTTGAAATTGTGTTGAAGGAATTATACCGCTCCCATTAAAATCCCCCCTCCCCCCATGTCCGAACTTTATTCTAGCTGCACAATGTTACTCAAATTAAAATGGCATTCTTATTTGTGATTGAAAGCATAATTCTAAAAAAAAAGCAAAAAAAAATGAAATGTCTTGCCCCGGAAAGGCTCTCGCACGGGTCGGTTTGATATATTATATATTGGGAGGAAACAACAAAAAACTTGTATCTACAAAATACACTTTTTTTAAAATCAAAATTGATAAAACTAAAATAATGTCATATACATATAATTCATTACTTAATTAAAAGAAAAACGCTGGCAAAACCAAATTTATAAAATGTTGTACATTTTGAAGCAAAGTTTGGGTTTTTGCCAGAGCCTTCTAGAGTAAATATCCATAATCATCATGACGTATTTTTAGAAACTTTTTTAGTGATGATGTTTTTAGCTTCAAGTTTTTCAATGACAAACCAGCCATTTCCCGTGGAAGATAAGAGGTACCCACCGATATATGGCCGTCGCCTTCTGCTCCCATCCTATCATGTTTCGGCCTCGGCGAACATCCTCCGTCACAGCTACTGATGCAAGTCGGTTCACTCGGTCTCGGATCATACACTCCGTTAATGCATCTTACGAGATAAGACATTTCAACGGAGCGATAGCCATTCCTGTTCGGTTGATCAAATATCAGTCACCGAACACAGACATACCGAAAACACCCATGTTTCGCAGGAGGGAACCCGCTTGCGGTGAAGTCCTGTAGTGATTCATCCAAATAACCACTACAAACTTGGCGGCACATATTCCACATCAAATGCTTATTGGGTTGATTTCTCCTTCGTGCTTGGCTAGACCAATCGCAGAACGTCGAACACATACAAGCAAAATAAAATAAAAAATTTATTCTTTTCTCATTAGTCTTGCCTCGGATGTCAACGCAAAAACACATCGCTCTTCAACACGCCGCTTTTTGTATTCGCCGCCGGCCATATTATATTACGCGTGGTTAAAAATACTAAATTTAAATGTTAACTAAATTAATTAAATAAAAATAAATTTTGATAAAAGAATAAAATATTATAAATTAAATTTTAATTAACTTTTATTAAATTAATTAATTTTCTATAAAGTAATGACTAGTGTTTACAAATTAAAATCGGGCATGTATAGTAAAAAATACTAAACATGCACCGATAGTTTTACAGTATTGACAAAATTATTATAGTTTACTGACATTATTATAGTATACTGACAAAATTTACTGACAAAAATATGAAACGAAGTATATTTTATTCCGTACTGGAAAAATATTTGAAATTTTTAATGAACTTTTAAAACAAAAAAAATTAAAAACAAAAAATAGTCTCTGGCATTTTAATGAAATTTTCGATTTTCATATTTTTATTCAGTAAAAAATACTGTCAGTAAATGTTTCATAATGGAAACCAGACTTAATAAGCACGAAAACTGTTACTCTAATGAGTTGCAATTGTAGTAACGACTATAAATTCGGACCTAAGTGGAGTTTGACTCAAAATTGTGCTTACGTGATTTTTTGTTTTAGTTTTGTTATGTTTTCTGTGTCTAAACTAAAAGAAAAATATACAAACTTAATAGAAAAAGATGATCTAAATGCCTTTTGGCCGTGCCAATAAACTCACTAAGTGAATCGACGGTGGAAATCAAACGTTTTTTTTTTTTAAAGGTTTTCAAATAAGTTTATATTTTGGACAATGGGTGATTTGCAAAGTAAATTTGCTGTTAATTTAAGTAGAAAAAGAAAAATATTATTGCTTCCAAAAGCATATTGGAAGTACAGCGTTGCGAATGCGATGGTATGACATACATGCATCGGGAAGAAACAGGTTAAACTAATATAAATATTATTTGCTAACTAATAAAAGATGTCACGAAAAATTGTGATTTGCTCAGAATCTAGCCCCGGTATTGGTGTTTCAGGATTCATTTAGATAAAAGAAGTCATTTAGTATCAAGCAGTGATGGTAATCATTTTTATTAACCCGTATCACCCGTTTCTTCTGCTGAAATTTCAATATGCTTTTGATCATAATAATATTTAAAACCATTATTTAAAAAACCATTTTGCTTTCCACCATCGACTATTTGATATTTTTGAGTTTGTTTGGAGTCTCTTTTATTTATTTAAATTTTACCCCACAACAACACTTCCTATTTATCTCTTATTCGCGTCACGAAACTTTCAAAAATTGTTCATAACCTGGTCCAGAAATACAATTTTTTAATTTTTTTTTTAATTTTAGCAATGCAAAAAATGATTTATTTTCTAAAATTTTTGTGTAATCGGTATCTGAGGACGAAGACGAATTTTTTTTTGAAAATTAAATATTTTTTGTGTTACTAAAAATTAAAAAAAAAAACCTGATACAGCCTTATAGCTGTATACTATAAGTCAATACAGGTTTCCAATTCTGCCGATATAAGAGCAGTTTATTACGTAATGTTAGCTCAGCGTTCCTTCCTATGGCGCAATACATTTTACTATATTTGATGTTTATCTCTTCATTTTTCTTATTAACGTGCAGTTTCCACTTGAGTTTAGCGTCAAAGTATTAAGTATTTTACCGTGTTTGCATGTTGGATTGGTTGTGAATTCAGTCGAACAGATAATTAATTAACATTTTTGTTGGTGAAGCTCAACAATTCAATGAATTAGCGGCGTTTTGTAATTTACTAGTTGACTCCTCATGTTGCATAAGATAGTGTTACAGGTCTTATGTTTTGGTTATCCATTTTATTTACTGGAATTATATTTTCTTCAGCTGTTTGCCTTGGAAGGGGTTGAAATGTGTTTTCAAGATAGGCAGCAAATTAATGCAGCCTTTTCTATGGCACTTCCAGTCCAAGTTCCATCGTTATTCTTGATATGAGCTATTTCTTGACGGAAAGTTTCGTGGCGTGAATAAGAGATAAATGGGAAGTATTGTTGTTGTTGTGGGATACCATTTAAATAAATAAAAAATATAAAGTTATGCCCTTCCGCCTGTTTAAAGAATAATAGTAAATATTACTTGGAGTATTCTTAATGGCTTAAAACCAGTATCCAAAAAAAAAATTTTGTGGAGCTAAGCCACTTGGCCGCTTATGGCGGCAAAATCTCCTTTTCATTTTTCCCTTCGCTCTTTTCTTCTATTCTATTGTAATAACATTTCCAATATTTTCAATTTGGTAAATCAGAAAACAAAGAGGGCAATCCCTCCTACACATATCATTCTCCCCCTCCCCCCCCCCCCGTACTTTACGCCGAGAGTTATATTACTCTTCAACAAGCAGAACCCTGCTTGAGTTCCTACGTTGGTAGTTTGGTTTCGTACTGAAAGCTTAACTGTAAGTGATTTTTGCAAATATAATTTTTTCACAGACGTGAAATTTATAACTACGCAAAGAAAATATACGAGTAACTACGTATATGATTCCTATTGGAATTTTAAATTAGTCGTTTGTGTTGATGAGTTACATTGTAAAAACTCATAATAAATGAGAGCGATATACAAAATTAGAAAGATTTCTTATCATCCTACATATCTCTTTCGCTATTAAAAAAAATTGAATTTGTAAAATAATTTGTTGAATCGAGCAAACGGCGCAGTGGTTAAAGCTGCGGCGTTTGGATCGGGAGGTACCGGGTTCGAATCCCGATAGGGGCGGGATGCAAAAGGGATTTTTCATCATCTGATTACGATCGGTGATGACGATGAACACAACTATGACCCCCTGTTGAGAGTGCAGAATCCATGGGCCGACCCACCTTTCATGTCAGCACTATAGGTTGGCATGAAGCAATGCAATGTGCAGGTGGTTTATACAAAGCGGGTCTATAGCCGTACGTCCTCGATTTGGCTAATACTGCGTAAAGTAGGACGGTAAAATTAACTGCGAAAGAGTTGGGAGTGCCTTGAGCCCCAGAAAAGATTGCATAGTTTAAAAAAAAAAAAAAAAAAAAAAAAAAAAAAAAAAATTTGTTGAATGAAATATTCTAAAATTTATAAAAAAATTGTTGTTAAAAAATTGAGGTTATTACCAAACAATATTGCTCGAGATAGTTCTAAATCACTGAAAAAAGTCAGCTTTAGGTAAAAAATTAAATTAGGATGATCCTAATTTAATTTGTTACCTAAAAAGCTGAGTATTTTTATTGATTTAGAAATAATTTTACATAATATAGAATTTTTAAAAATGTTACCATTTATATTAGTTTCACTCTATGTGAATAACAAGAAATCTTAAAAATTATAGAGTTTGTTGCAAGATGTGACTAAGTTAAATTTGTAGCTTTATGTTAGTATGTATATCAAATGGGCCATGTCCCATTTCCAAACGAAGCGGATGAATATCGTTTTATATTGCTGTACGTCCTATCGTTTCCTAATGTTTGAGTAGTTTTGCATTCGCGGTGAATAACAAGAAATCTTTAAAATCCTAGAGTTTGTTGAGGCGACTAAGCTAAATTAGTACCTGTATGTTTAGTGTATCAAATAGGCCATTCGCCATTTCCAAACGGAGGGGGATGAATATCATTTTTTATTGTTGTGCGTCATACCGATGAATAATGTTTAAGAAGTTTTGCATTAGCGATGAATAACAAGAAATCTTACAAGTCCTAGAGCTTATTGTAAGATACGATTACTAATGCGATTACATTAGTAGCTTTATGTTTAGTAAAACAAATGGAAAATACCATACTTAAATACTATATTTCTTATTGTACGTCAAACGAAAAATCTCTTTGAATTTATTTATTTAAATTCAATTACAGATACTCTACCAATCGATTACCAGCCAGAAATCTGTTAGGATTTATTTATTTAAATGCAATTGCAGATACTTTACCAATCGATGACCAGCCAGAAATCGCTTTGAATTTATTTATTTAAGTTTAATTACGGATTATTTACAAATTGATTACCAGAAGTCAATAAAGCTAGCTGGAAATAACAGCCCAAATTTTTTGATTCATTGCTCGGATAAAATGTAGCTATCACGAAAGTGTAAATTCTGTACAAAGTGTAGGCTCATCCCGAAAACAATATTATAATTCAAAGTTATCTAACACGAAAAATATCAAGTTTACACCAAATTATTAATTTCTTAAAAAATGTTTGTAATAAAAAATATACATTTCGGTAAGAGTAAAGCCATTCAACATATTCTACAAGTCAAAATACAAATGTATGTTCTGTTAACAGTGTAGTGCAATTAAAATGAAAAAATTAAGATATTCCTTAATGGTTTTTAGTTATTTTATTTATTTTTATTTTAGTTCACAAACTTTTATTCTCAATGCAATTGCAGCTTAAGAACAAAATACCAGGTGTTTATCTGTGAAACCGGAATTACCTTTCGGCAAACCGCGTCATTGGCGCCATTGTTTTCTTTTGACATCTGTCAACAACATCCAATTCATAACCATACAAGTTTCGTACAATAACTCATGTTTTTTACGGGTTAAAAATGTCGAGTTTTATGCCTTTATATTACGATTTACGGACATCATTGATTTTTTGTTATCATTTGAAGATAACTACTGCAGAATCACATCGAATGCTTGTCGAAGCTTACGGTGAGCAAGCACTTGGTAAATCACAATGCTATGAGTGGCTTAATAAATTAAAAGTGGTGATTTTGACTTGAGACATGGAGAATGTGGAAGACCACCAAAAAAGTATGAAGACAGTGAATTCCAAGCATTGTTGGATGAGGATGACGCTCAAAGGCAAACACGAGAAGCCATCATGAATGTGTCACGAGAAGCCATCTCCATATGTTTAAAAGCCATGGGAAAGATTCAAAAGCTGGGAAAATGGGTTCCACATAAACTGAATGAAAGACAAAAGGAAAACCGAAAAACCACTTGCGAAGTGTTGCTCACCAGATACAAAAGAAAGTCATTGCTCCAAATCGCTTCGGACGGAAGACAATGCTCCGTATTTAGTGGGATTAGAAGAGTGTGATTTATTTTGAGCAGCTAAAACCTGGTGAAACCGTAAATACTAAACGTTACCAACAACAAATGATCAATTTGAATCGAGCTTTCCGTGAAAAACGACCAGATTATGATAAAAGCCAACACAAAGTGATTTTGCTTCATGATAATGCACCATCATACAAAAATAATTCCATTTTACGTCAGTTTTGTTATATGTATAAAATCAAATTTTTAAATAATAGCGGCTGCAAAATGTGAAATAGTGTTTTTCCCATTGGAACTTATTCCCAATTGCGCCAGAATACACTTGTGGGGATTGAGGAATAAAAAATTGGGAATTATTGAAGTTTGGAAATATAGCAATATGTTTCCCAATTCCCAGGGAATATAATTTGTATGATATGCGAATAAAATATAAACAACACAGTTTTTTATTCGATTTAAATGGAGAGTTTTGTGCCCAATAATCGTCATTTGCGGGAAGTTTTCTTGTATTTTTTTACTATAAGGAAAATCGCTAGTGAAAGTCATCGTTTACTTGTAGAATCTTACGATGAACATGCTTTTCCTGATAGTATGTTTAGGTAATTTGAAGAAGGTTTACTCGATGTTGAAGACGCACAACGTGAAGGTAGACCGAAAAAAATTTCGAGATGAAAAATTGCAACATTATTGGATGAAGACAACACACAAAGCCAACAAGAATTGGCAGAAGCTTCGAATGTTGAACAATCCGTTGTCAGTAGACGTATACATGGAATGGAGAGGTTGGAAATTTGGAATTGGATACCAGATGAATTAAGAGGAAGAAACCAGATGAAATTGGGAACTCCCCAAATCCATTTAGAATTGGAGCCTTTGCGCAAGGATGACAGGAAAATGTGATAATTTGTTTTAAAAAATATTGATATTTATATTATTATTTAAATTTCTGTTTTACATACTAAAATAAAAATCTCCTCAAAGCCCCTTAGTATTAGTCCTCTCAAATTGTAGTTGGTTGTATTCGACAAAAATGTAATGAGGTTTTTTGGCAATTAAATTTGTGTTTTCGGGATTTTATTTTGGGATTTTTATTGCTGATCCCTAAATATGAATGATTGTTTCCAAAAAAATGGTTTTGAGCATGCGCATTGAAATTTTGTCTTGACAATCGTAAATATTTATATTGATTTCCATATGGAAATATTCATGTTTTGTCATGACTGTTTAATTTCCTTTGAAATTAAAAATTAATTTTAAAATATTATAGAAAAAGAACATTAAGTTGTAAAATTATAACGGAAATCTCCATCTTTCAGAATATTTCAAAATTAAATCTTACCGTGTCAACAATCTGACCCCGTCAGTTTTGAACCTAATGTTTTCTTAGATAAGTAAGTAGAAGCTGCTACATCATTCTCTACACTGAGGAGATTTTGTGACCGACAACGATCTCTGCGCGTATTAAAAGGTACCTCCTATAGATTGTTCTACTATTCGTAGACCTAAAGGATACGTACACAGTTGATTGTGAGACAGTCGGCTGCTGAAAATTGTACTGGCCAATCCAGTAACTTGGTTGCTCCGTTGCAATGCGGCCCAATCTCGCAGGTGTCATATCTATAGGCGAGATCTTACTAGGCTACCGATATGAGATGTTCTCCAGTCCTGAGTTGTTTCACATTTACGATAGATCCATTCCAACAAGAGAATAGTGTCCAATTTCAAATGAAATTAAATTACTTTAATGCAAATAATTTGAATTAATTTTTTCTGGCTCTTTATGACTTTTTCTTCAAGTCAGTGTTCATGTTCCAATTACGAAAAGTGCAAAACGAATGTAACTAGAATTATTGGTTGTATGTAAATATGTATTATTAATTAGCCGCAACTCTTGCAAGAGAGTATTTGGAGTTTCAGACTTCATTAAAACGAACAGTCGCGATTTACATCTGTTTGAATCTGAATCAATCATATTATCGAAATTTGCCAATATGTACTTACATCACACATTCATATTTTTTGTCAGATTTTACTGTGTATTTGAAACCGACATTAGCCAATTTTGCTTTAATATGCATCATTTGAATTATTTGAATACCTCTCGATTTGAATAATATTCGAAAATAGAAACGATCATATTTTCAATAATTAGTACGGTATCAGGTGTTTTACTTTCTTGGCGAAACACATGTAGTTTTGTCTTATCGTTAAACGCGACTGACTTTTTAGGTTCCATTTCACTAACCACGTAATGAAACGGGTAAAAACTGAGGTAAGCTCAGTTAACATAACATGTTGAAAACTTGTTAAATTTGCCACATTTCTACTGTTTCGAATCGAAATGAAGTGATTTTTAACGCGAAAATAGCATGCTTCGGCTATAATTAAAATGCAAAATCAACTGTTGGTGGTCTGTTCATTTCTTATGTATGTGCTAGATTAAAGCCGAATTTTTTATTACTGTACAATAAAACTAACAACAAAATGAGTGGATTTTTTTTTGTTTTAATAACCGTCGTCTCAACTTACATAAAGTTAATGTCTTCTTTATCTCTCGGTTATTTTTTCGGTGTGACAAAAATATTCTTAGGTCACAATACAGATACATTTTTGATTTATGACAAATTAATTTCACTTCTTTTGCCTTTTTTGCCTGACACCAAACGCGACACTACTGACAACAAAAACATAAAAATTAGCTGTGTAATTTATGATGTTAAAGTTGAAAGTGATAAATGAACGAGGAGAGGATGCGTGTACCATATAAATATGATTTAAACAAGACGGAAAATTGTTTAACCTTCGTTTAGGTAAATTTTTTTCTGCTTGTGTTTACTCTCATGTGCAAATCGTTAATATTAAGGAATTTAATTTTAAATAATTTATTGATCTGGTACAATTACTCTTATTGTTCGAACACTACTTTATACATCTAGTTATATACCTATATATATATATATATACATATACGGATTCATTTGTCATATTTTTGTATTAACAAAAAGCTATATGAAAAGCTTAAAAAGAAAAATTGATTTCCATAAGTTCAAATTCAAAAAATCTTCGGTAGACGGAATTGATTTTTTTATGCTACATAATGCTGAATGCAATTTGAATAATGATAGCAGGAAAATACGAATTTTTAGCTTGTTTTGTACCATTTTCCTCTTTTGATTGCTCTACCAAAAGTCCAGACTGTATATTATGTTTATAATACTGTATGTAGGTAGAGTACAGCGGTAGTTGCACATGAAAATGAAAAATTCATCAATTTGGAAAAATTACATTATTGAATATATTGAAAACTAAAATACAATAGGGATATTCATTTTTTCCCGTTTTTTTCGATATCTAAAGAAATTGAACAAAATTACATTTCGATTTAAAAAAAATCACTTCTGAGAACATTAAACGTAATTTTTGTTGTTGACATAAAAATTTTAATGTGCTTAGTTTTTATACAAATTAAATTTAAAACAGTGACAAAATGTATATTTCGAATATATAGTATATTCGTTTGAAATTGTACATGGATAGAATAAAAAACCTGGAACATCTGCTTAATATGGCTCAAAATTTTAGATACAATGAATAAATGGATTTTGCTAATAATATCCCTAATTCCAGAATAAACTTTTACTTTTAAACGCTTAAGGTGAGGAAATTTAAACTGTACTGAAGGTTAAAATGAAATTCTCCAGCATACGCTCCGTACTTAACCGATGTATTTCGTGTGAATATATGTAAAAAGTAAAATCAAAAAATTTACAGTTTCTCGATTCATGAAAATCTTTATTTTAATTTCTCAACCTCCACTCCCGAAGCAAGAACATCAAATAATGAATATGATTTTTTAATTTTGCTTTTATCGTGTATTCTGTTCAACTATCTGTCTAATAATTCTGTGGCCACAAAGCATAATCGCTTAAGTCGACTTAAGACAAAAATGAGTTTTCAACCAACGTTTCCTATCTCCCCTGTAACTTTACTAAATTTGATTTAAGGGGAGGTTCTCATACGAAAACTTGATTTTTTTTAATTCATTTTGATAGCCTATTTGTGTAGAATATATTCCCCAAACCGTTTGACTGAAATAAATGTCATAAAACAGTTATGGCATTATAGTGTACATTCTACATCAATATTTGAGCCATTATTTGTGAAAGTGGTATACGTTCATTTTTCAAAAAAAGTAAGTTATTGATAGCAATAGAGAAATCACAGAATAATTTTTCTAACGGTAAATAATTTATAGTCAAAATAAAAAAAAAATGAATCCCTAATATTTGTTCAATAAATAAGAAAATTCAAAATCTCGTATGTTTTGCACTTATTGTTTCTCTATTCTTTTATTATGTCGATTTAACAAAATATGGACTTACACCACTTTACCAATTTTTATATGTGATCCTTTATGTAGCGTTAGTTAACTACGTGCTGCGTAAAAAAAATAGTCGTGTAATATTTAATTATGTGTAAATATGCTCAATTTAAGTAAAAAAGGTGCTAGAGGTGACAATGCTCATCCAGGAAGAAGTTGCAAAAGAAAATTGCAAGGAAATCAATTCGGTGGAATGTGAAACAGAGTATGTTAGCACATCGGTGAAAAAATTAAACGATACAAATTACAACGAAGTGACTATTGATACGAGTTCTAATTACGTTGTCTTGCACTTCTTAAATGTTTTTTACCTTTCTTAGCGAGTTTGTTAAGAGTGAAAGTTGTGACGAAGTTAAATTATTGGGAGGTTTTCGAGAATTTCCAGAAAAAAACAGTAAAAGGGGAAATTGAAAAAATACTGCAGCTGAAAATGACATGTAAGACATTTAACTGTTTCGGGAGACGGCTCGTGGAAAAATAGAGGATTTTCTTCATTGTTTGGTATCGCTACATTGATAGGAAAGTATACAAATATAGTTTTAGATGTGTGGTAAAATCTGCTTATTGTCAATCCTGCTTCAATTGGAAATCAAAAAAAAAGATTCGATCGAGTATGATGCATGGAAAGAAAGTCACGATGATGTGTGTAGTGCAAACCACCAAGGAAGTACTGGAAAAATGAAGGTTGACGCGGTAAGAGGATTTTTTTTATATGTTCGAGCGAATTGCTTGACATCAAATATGAGAATTACATAGGCGACGGAGATAAAAATACCTTCAATGCGATTCTAGATATTAATCCTTACGATGATATTGTCGTTAAAAAAAAGAATGTGTTGATCACGTCCAAAAAAGAATGGGAACTCGGCTCCGAGCTGATAAGAAAAATACAAAGGGACTCGGTGGTAAAGTTGCTGGAAAATTAACTGACAAGCTAATTTCTGATCTTACTGTTTACAACAGTTTGGCAATTAGGAGACATCCAGATTCAGCAGAAGATATGAAAAATGCTGTATCGGCTGTATTCTATCATAACATTACGACTAAAGAAAAACCGCAGCACATGTACTGTCCGGCGGGCAAAGAGAGTTGGTGCAAGTGGCGCGTGGTTGAAGCTTACGGTGCTCTTACATCATTTAAGCATAAACCACATCTTATTGAAAAAGTTCAAGATGTCATAAGACCCGTTTTGGGAAGCTTTATCGTCAGATGATTTAATGCAGCGTCGTACCGGAGGTAATACTCAAAATTCAAACGAGTCGGTCAACGCTTGCGTGTGGAAGAAATATCGAAGAAAGCCGTCCAAGTTTCCCAAATGGACCAGTATAAAGTCGAGGAAGAATTGATGTATGGCCCTGGAATAACTCAAAAACTACGCAATGGATTTTTTTATTTAATTTATTGGAGGATATGGGGGGTAAGGGGCGCCGGTTTAAATGGTCTTAATATACTAGCCCAAATGCCAACCTCACCTGCACGAGGTACTTCCTGATAATTAACTAACGAGGCTCTGGCGACCGAGATACGGCGGAATAACCGACTACCGAGAACATAGCAAATGATGTTCTCTTCAATGACCCACTACCAACTTGTACTGGTTAGGTTGGTAGTTGATGCATAACCAGTTTTAAAGCAATGAGTACAACGCAAAAAAAAAACAATACCCCAGGTGGTAAACCAACTACCCAGCTGGCTAATCCACCCTCTTACGAGGCTAGCTCAATGGATTCTGGGGTGAGCCAATCATTGCTAAACCCATTCGAAAGAAGTTCAATGTTGTTAAGATCACCAAATAATCATACTAACTCTGCAAATCAGCAGAAAGACGAAAACGCTGAACTCTGTCGAAAACTCAGTGAAGTAGAGGTACTTTTAACCCAACTAAGAAGCGAAATTGAAAAACTAAAAAAAGAAAATGAAGAATTAAAGAAGCCCAAACCAATGGAGATTTCTGAAAACCCGCTAACTTGTTATAATGAAACAAGTACTCACACCAGTTATAACAATGAGTTCCATACTGATGAAGAGGATCTCATGAGAGAAACAGATTGGGTACTGAAAAGGAAGAAAAGACCTACCAAAAAACGAAAAGCAGAATTCTCGCCTGAAGTTGGAGATCATTCGCAAGCTAATGTATTAGTAACTGGTGATACTAATACCAAACGAGCTCACCAGCAACAGCAACAAAATCAGCAACAAAAGGTTGTACCGAAAGAAAAGGCTCCTCCGCCAATTAATGTAATCGGCATAAAAGAATTTGCTAGTATACAATCTATAATGAAATCAGTGACAACTAAGGAATATATAGTAGTGTCACTAAACAATAACTTGTGGAAAATCAATACACCAGATTCCGACACATATAGAGCTCTAGCAACAAAGGTCAATGCGGAAGGTAAAGAATGGTTCACATACGAAGATAAAAACGAACGCGCAATTAAGGTTATGGCCAGAGGCCTTCATCCAACGTGTAAGAAGGAGGACATAATTGAGGACCTAAAGGCAAAAGATCTGCAAATAGAAGATGCAGTTAACCTCCTAAAACGAGAAAAAGGTGAGAACAATCAAGTCAAAAAAGGGGGCTTCCACTCTGCATGCTTACGTTTAGCAAAAAGGAGAAAGTTGAAAACATCTTCAACATCAAAGCAATTCTCAATATGAGGGTTAAAATAGAACCGCTTAAGAAAAACACGAGGCTAATACCTCAATGCAAAAAATGCCAAGGTTTCAATCACACGCAAAAATATTGCAGACGGGAGCCAAGATGCGTAAAATGTGCTGGAAAACACAACGCGAAAGAGTGTACAGAAAGTAGAAACACCCCTGCAAAATGTATAAACTGTAAAGGGCATCATCCTGCAAATTATAGAGGCTGTGAAGTAGCCAAAGGACTTCAAAGACTAAGAAACAAAATGCATCAGTTTCCTCACAACCCTAGGGTTACCAGAGAAGAGAAACCAACTAAAACCCAAGCGGAGCCAAAACCACAAGGTATAGGTACAGAGCGGAAAAGTTATTCACAAATTATACAGCAATCATCTAATGTTACGAATGATAACCCCCTTGAAAGGATTTGTCGAAGCATAGAAGCCATAAATATACGGCTAGCAAAGCAAGAACGTGGTCTAGAAGCTTTATATAAGCGTCTAGATATGCATCAAACCTTGAACGACGCAACAGCCCTCATATACTAAAATGCGCAGATCATTAAGAATTGTCACCTGGAACGCGAACGGACTAGCGCAACATGTTCCAGAGCTAGAAATTTTTCTAAATTGAGAAAAAATAGATATCTGCCTTATATCGGAGAGCCATTTGACAAAAACATCATTTATTAAAATACGTGATTATGAATGTTATCATGCTATTCACCCAGGAGGAAAACCCAGAGGAGGATCAACAGTAATAGTGGAAAAGAATCTCAAACACTATGAAGAACCTAGTATCGAAGAAGAAAGTATGCAAGTAAAAACCATAAAAGTTGAAACTAACAATAATAATGAATACAGTATTTCCTCTATCTACTGCCCTCCACGCTATAATCTAAACAAAGAAGATTATAATAGACTCTTTAGATAACTAGGATCCAATTTTATTATGGGTGGTAACTTCACCGCAAAAAACACCTATTGGGGATCAAGACTTAAAACAATAAAGGAAAAGAGCTATTCGAAGCCGGACGAATAAATAACTGCGAGTTCCACTCTGGAGGTAAACCAATATACTGGCCTGCTGATATAAATAAAATACCAGATCTCATTGATTTTTATGTAACGAAAGGGATCTTCGAGGATTATATGTGCATCGAAAACAGCGAAGGGATATATTCCGATCATACACCTGTTATCATGACACTCAGCACAATGATAATTAATAAGGATAACCTGCCTAAATTAACAAATAATAGAACTAACTGGGACCTATTCCAAGAACTAATTGAAATGCAAATAAATCTACGAGTGCCGATTAAAACACCGGTACAGTTGGAAGACGAACTGCCTATTCTGGCGACTGGGAAGTGTATATCAGAAGCAACGACCAAACTTCAAAAAGCAACCGACACAGTGAGTAGTTGGACAAAGAAATGGCGCATTAGCCTAAACGAAGCAAAATCGGTTCACGTAAACTTCACAAACCAGAAAGTTAACTGGATTCCAGTGAAACTTAATTCAAGGCCGGTTCCAAATGCAAATACAGCCAAATACCTCGGCATGACTCTCGATTGCAAGCTTAGATGGAAAGAGCATGTTAAAAAGAAAAAAGAAGAATTGAACATTAAATATAGGAAAATGTATTGGCTAATATGTAGAAACTCTGAGCTTACAATACATAACAAATTGATATTATATCAGCAAATACTTAAACCAGTATGGACCTACGGTATTCAACTTTGGGGTTGTACCAAGAAGACAAATGTACAAATGATTCAATGTTTTCAAAACAAAGTGCTGCGTGGCATTGTAAACGCACCATGGTACATTAGAAATGATAACCTCCATAGGGGCTTAAACATGGAATATGTAAGTGAAGAAATACAAAATCATGCGAAGAAACACATTCAGCGGATATCTCGGCGCCAAAATGCAGACATACGAAGTTTGTTGGATACCACCAATGCAGTAAGAAGACTTCAAAGGCAGAAACCTTTGGAATTGGGCAGTTGTATTTAAGTAGGATAGAGAAAAATAATTACTATGTAAATTCAAACGGGAGTAACCATTGGGCTACTGCCCGCCAAATGTGAATCTTCATTTAAGAAAGATAAATTACTAAATGATTTGTAAATCAGTTGTAATATTAAATAAAGGAAAAAAAAAAAAATTGGAGGATAAACCTAAATGCAGATAATATTTGGTGTTTTTTATAGCACTTTAAAGAGAAGAAACGAAGAATTTTTAAAAATGCTACAGTGCAGACCATTAAGTCATCTTTTTTTGGGACGGTTGCGTTACATCACGTATAAACAATTCCCATGACGTTATAATTCTTAAAACCAAATTTTTTTGTGTGCACTTCTCAATAAATAAAGTATCAAAAACCTTAAGTTGTTTATTAACTTCCTTCTCTAAAAAAAAAAAATTCATGAAAATCACCTTATTTTTTGGTCGCTTAATGAGAATCTCCCATTAAGCGATAACGACTTGTGACCAAAGTCACACGCCGTAATAGTTTAATTCGACATAAATGAAAAATGAATTGATAATAATATTCAACTTTTTCTATCTCTCTAAAAAAATTATAAAATTTGATTAAGTTGTTATGCCTTGTGGCCACAGAATGGTTTTGAATCGATATAAACTATACGTACATGTCTTTCAAAAGTATTTTTCTATATTGAAGGGGAGAAATACTTTATTTATTACTATCCTAACGGTAGGATATAATATTTACTGCTATCTTCGGGTTTACAGCTTTAAAAATAAAACATTGATTCTTTCGGCGACGCACCTGGCCAAAATTCTGAAATTCTCTACTCAAGCATTTTTGGGTTTATGTGTGAAATGCCGTATATACCATATACAGACAAGATGCATGCCATTCTTATGTTTTTTGGATCACCGATTACAAATCTACAGCCATATTTAAAAAATTTCACCCCTCCAACCATTATTGGCAGCCCCTTTGCAAAAAATACGGTATGTATCATATTACAGTTAAGATGCAAGAAATTTTCATGGTTGTTATAGTTTTTATGAAATTTTGATATCTTTCTCGTTTTGTAAGGCTAACAATTTTTAAAATGTTTTTTTTTAAATGTGCATAAAAAGTCGAGGGGTACCTAGGTACAGCTGATTTTTATTTTCTATTATGCACCTGATGACAGAACTCTACAGAAATATTTTTTGATTGAAAACACGTTTTTTTTAATATAAAGTTTAAAAAACATAAACAATCATTGTTTTCTTAATATTTATTGTTTCAAATACTAATATTTTAAAACTTCTTATTATATTCTACAGAACTCCAGGAGTTGATTCCATTTTTTGTTTGATTAAAATTACTTATATTTTAAATTTCTACATTGCCACTAAAATTCTAGAGCAGGTAAAGGTAGTTCAATCCTCTTCCTTATCCCCTAAACAGACTGTGATTTAATAAATCCGATTTAGCTAAACTAGTTTATGTTTCTATGCAAAAATAAAGGGATTAGCTAAATCGAGGTTGAGACACTGCGGCTAATCTCGAAAAATTCACTAAATCGGCTTTATTAAATCGCAGTGTGTCTAGGGTATAAGGGTATTACTAAATCCTACCTAACGTAAAAATAAACCTAAATAAAAAGATTTTTTTACTTTTGGTCTTTTTGGCATGTACATATATCGTGTCTTTCAAAATATTTTTCTTTAATCAAAACACACTTTTTTGGGCAAGCAATATTATAAATATTATCCTGGTTTGTAAATTCTAGAATTTAAAGTTAAGGATTTTCATATAATAATTTGGAAATTGTATCGATAGTAACAGTCATTAACGGTCATTTGTGTCACTCTTCATGTTGACTAGAACTTCTTCTTTGCTGACCATACGAACCTTTTCTAAAAACAAACGGTTCTTATAAAATTTTATATATAAATAAAAATAAATACATAATGATTACTTAGCAATTTAATTTTATTGTACAAGGGGTGCAATTCCGGTTCGTCCAGATTTTGACGATGTTATGATATCTTGTCAACACGAAAAAAAAATACATTTTTAAATTTTCAAGTAAATAACTCGTTTTTGGAAGCGATAGTGCAACAACTAAACTCAAATAAAATATAAAAATATTTAGTGCCATCGAATGCAAAATCATTATTCAGCGCAATTTTAAATTCTTACAACAAAGCGCTGGCCTCAAACGGTTCGCCAATTTTTATTGTTTATATCGTAATGTACGGTCTCTTAAGTTTTTCAAGTTATTGAATACTTGAATGCATTGCTTGTACTTTGTAAGCGTAAAAATTTTTTTTTAAACTCGTGGTAAACTCGTGGTTGGTACTTCTTCTATTTGGTTGGACATCATGAAATTGTTTTCTTTTAGCACAATAGATATATCCATGTAATTAGTTATGCGACCTTTTGTAAAGGATTTTATTATGATTTACCACTTCAATTGGATAATAATTTTTATTTGATACATGGATGTCTTTTCTAAATTGATTTTTATATAGTTAAAACTGCTCCAAGAAGTATGTGTTGGGTACCTATATAGATTTTTTTTTGTTTTTATTTAAATTATTCAAGGTAGCGTTAAACCATAGCTTTTATAATTAATTTTCTGTGAAATAATTTTATGTTTTTATTATTTTGAGCTATACTGATTAATGATTTATAATTTCCATAAAAATTGGTAGAAAAAAATTCAACAGAAATAATTTGTTCAAGTATTGAATTATAATCAAAATAAGAAATGTCTTTAGTAAAATTGTCAAGTACATCAAACTGCAACTGATCAGATAATACACTTATGGTCACTTATATCAGTGCTGAAATCTTTGTAGTCTTGTACGTAAGATGTAAACGTTGATGTACCAAGGCACCAACTGTCTCATTATTTTATGTGGATTGTCAAGAATAGTAGATCGAGGACATATTGTTAATAAATTTGAATCCATATGAAGCAATCAAAGCTTTATAATTAGTTAAATCCTTGTTATTCGAACTAAAAAGATTCAAATTAAAATCAATAACAACTAAATATAAAGGAAAGTAAGAAATTAAATGTTCACTGTCCTGTACTTGATTAACTTAAGACTTTTGAGGCAGCCATGTCATGCACCGCCGGTTGTTGCAGTCATCAAGACAAGGGTTTGGTTTCTTGGTTATGCACAGTATGAAGTAATTATTATACCTAATCCTAATGTTTGTGATGTGTATCTATTTCCATAGAAAAAGAAACATATTTTCATAAATAAATGCTACTTGTAATTAACATTTGTAACGAATACGTAAAGTAAACGAGGAAAAAAATAGTTTTCTTATTTATTTGCCATATCCATCTCAAAGCGACTAGCGATGTACTTTAAGGCAATATAATAATATATCATTTCTATTGATGAGATTTATGTGGTTTTCTGGAATGACATTCGTGTCGTTTAAGGGAATATTTTTGTTTATCTACTGAAATTTTTATGTAAATAATTTATGCATAGGAAATATTTACAGTACCACCCCTTCAGCCCGACCAATGAATAGTCATATTTTCCATGAAAACTGCACAAATCTCGATAAAATTTAAATTCCTTTTATTAAACCAAAACAAATAAATGCATACAGCGCGAATGTGTAGTGTACTTTGCATAAATACACACTGCTTTACAAGCAATATATAGATAGTTACAAATATAGCTTATTTTTTAGTTACACTTGATAAACCCAATATGTGTTTTCACTCGAAAAGTGTAACTAAAAAATAAGCTATAATTGTAATTATTTATTGCTAGTTGATACAGCAATGAATAGTTATATTAAGTAAACTACACATTCGCGCTTTATGCATTTATTGTTTTTATCGGTTTACATAGAACAAAAGGAATTTCCAGTTTACCGAGTTCTAGTGCAGTTCTAATGGAAAACACGACTAGTAACACACTTCAAGGATGATGTACCTATGTATATAAAATCAACGGAAAACCAAGTGGTAATTGAAACAGAGAGTTATAGGATGCCATATTAAACGTACCTAAGATACCATTGCAATCGCACTGTGCTAAAAAGTGTTAAGAAAGAACCCACACAACAATAGTAAACATAAATGAGGACAAAAATAAAACAAAATTATTCATCTGCCCTCAAGCTTTGCTCTGTTCCCCATATATTACTCCCACATACTATGTTTATTGGGTGTATAAGTGAAAACATAGCGTTTTTTTTGGTTAAATACATCTTTATTAAAAACTTACTTGTTACAAAAGTTATTAATCAAAATATTCACCATTACTATCTATGGTCCTTTGTCATCTATCGGGTAGTAACTGGATGCCCGGGGTAGAAGTTTGGTTGATTGGAGGCCCGTAAATGGTAATTTTTCCTCTAATGAATCAGTCAATTGTTCATAGTTGAGCTTGATAACGTTCAGCCTTGATAGTCTGACTAGGCTCAAGAAGTTCGTAGTAGATGATCTTTTTCCAATCCCATCAGACACACAATAACCTTTTCTTGGCATGAACATTGGGTTTTATAACGGATGGAGATGGCTGGCTTGGATTAACCCATGCTTTTATTCGTTTAGGACTATCGTATAGAATCCACTTTTCATCTCCAGATAAAGATTTTGCGCAAATAATTTTTTTTGTTTATAATCATAAGGCAATCAACATACATATCTTCAATATATTGCCCTCCACGTTATAATCTGACTAAAGAAAACTCAAATCGCTCGGTTTTAACTTTATAACTTTGCGTATATTAAGCGATTTTAATGCTAAAAATACATATTGGGGATAAAGACTAACAACTCATAAGGGTAAGGAGCTGTTTGTAGCTGGTCGTGTTTTAAACTGCGAGTTCCAGTCTGGAGGTCCCAGCAGAGACAAATAACATAACCGATTTGATAGATTTATTTGTAACGAAAGGGATATCTGAAAACTATGTACTACTCGAAAACAGCGAAGGAATTCATTTGACCACATGCCTATCATTATGACACTCAGTGATACCATCATCAAAAACGAAAATTCGCCTAGGCTAGCAACAAACAATAAAACTAACTGAGTCCTCTTCCGGAACTTAGTCGAAGACAATACTGAGTTACAAGAACCAATTAAAACTCCGGCACAACTTGATGCCCAATTGATATTCAGCAGCTCTGAAGAACCGTAGCAAGCAGAGTGGCAGAGTACTTCTCCTACTCGTAACCAAACTCGCAACGAAAACCACAACAACTATCAAGCAGAAGTGAGAGATTTGGTTAAAGAAAAACGGAGAGCGCGAAAAATCTGACAGAGGAACCGAGCACCACAAAGGAAATCACGACCTAATTATTTAAGCAACAAATTGAAAATGCTTATCAAAGAAATCAACAATAAATTTTTTAGCGAATACCTATAGGTGGCCTTTAAGGACACTAATTATTCCCTTTGGAAAACAATTAAAGGACTTAACAGGCTTAAAGCACAAATGGCTTCTATTAAGAATGACGATGGATCTTGGGCTAGAAATGCCAAAAAAAAGGCTGCAATATTTTCAGCCCATCTTGGAGACACACGTCAACCCCTTCCAAAGCAAACAGCTGAAGAAAATATAATTCCAGTAAACAAAGTGGATAACCAAAACATAAGAGCTGTAAAACTACAAGAGCTAAAAAATGAAATTAAGAATAATTTAAGCTCTAAAAAATCCCCTGCTTATGACCTAATTATTAGACTTATAGTTAAAGCATCAAGTACCAGAAAATGGATTACGAAAATAACTGCAAGTAATCAACGGAACGTTCAGACTAAACTACGTTCCATGCCAGTGGAAGGTGGGAGAGGTGATAATGATTCTGAAACCTAACAAGCCGCCAAACAAGAAAACATCGTTCAGGCCGATTTCCCTTGTTCGTACAATTACAAAATTATTTGAAAAACTACTACTCAAGAGGTTAAAATCAGTAATAGAAGTAAGAAAACTCCTTCCTCTAGAGAGACACTCTAATGATAAAAAATATGCTCAAGTGTCTTCTTGAACGAACATACATCAAAGCCTTCGGTAAAGTATGGCACCGAGGCGTGGAATATAAACTAGGCAGAGATCTGCCGAAGCAGTTTTACCTGATTTTAAAGTGATATCTAACTGATCGACACTTTCATGTAAAACATGAAGAGGAATACTCCGAACTAAAAAAAAATATCAGCTGGAGTTCCACAAGGAAGTGTTCTGGGGCCAATAGTCTACATACTTTATACGCGAGAAATACCAAGCGCGAAATGAACAGGTTTTGCAATATTTGCGTATGATACTGCAATCTTGGTAATGGGAGACAACATAGAGGATTCAACCAGTAAATTACAAAATGCCGCTAATTGATTGAGTAGTTGGACGAAAAAATGGCGCCTTCAACTCAACGAAACTAAATATTTGCATATAAACTTCACCAACAAAACTGTTAATAGGTCACTTCTTCGACAGAATTCGCCACCAATTCCACATGGAAACACGGCAAAATACTTAGGAATGACCCTTGATTCTAAACTCAAGTGGAGAGAGAATGTTACAAAGAAATAAGAAAAGAAGAGTTAAACATCAAATATGTATGGTGAACGCACCATGGTACATAAGGATGACAAACTTCATAAGAATCTAAAAATGGAATACGTCAGTGAAGAAATTAAAAATGTAAGCGGAGAAACACATACAGCGCCTTAGTCAACATGAAAATGTGGATTTGCGTCGTATGCTGATCACCCAAACCCAGTAAGACGCATCTTGCGAACCAAGCCCTTAGAACTAGGGCACTTAAACTAGTGAAGTAACCAATTTGGAGCTAACCATTGGGTATTTCTCCTCAAACAGTTAACATTTAATATAGATAAATTATTAGATGAAGTGTATTCAGTTGTAATATTTATTAAATAAATTTAAAAAAAAAACAAACACATTCTTCAATAGTATTTGCTTTATAATAAGGCTGTTGACAGAGTTGAGTTCAAGTCTGACTTGGATCTAGTCTCCCCTTTTCCAAACCTATTGATTATTTTATTGTTATATATTACATTATGTTAGGCTTCATTAAGCGGAACCGTGAAAGCTTTTGCGACCCACTCACACTAAAATTTGTATACTTAGGTGTCCTTTGTTCGTTCTACTCCTCAATTCGCTTCTCAGGGCTACCATATAATCAGTGTTATTCAGATAAAATTAGAAACGTTCAGAAGCAATTTGTGCTGTATGCTCTTTGTGGCATACCTTCTGAAATAGTGAATATCTATGTTCTTCTACCTTATGAAGATCGCTGTTATTAAAATTATAACTTCATTTACAACTACAACAACTGTAATTTCTTACAACTTCACAGCGATATTTTTAAATTAGGTTTTCAATTCGTCTTTATAAAGTCTAGAAGTACACGAAACAATTTCATTTAAAAACAAAATAGCGCCTTAGTGGCTGATGAAAGGAAACTGCACTTTTTTTAATGATCCCCAAGGGCGGAAATCTATAGGTCACAATTTTCAATTTAGGTAGAACAAAAAATGAAAAGAGATATCAACATGTAGCGAGATATGTAGGATTTTTTTGATCAATTAAAATTTAACGATTTTATGACCGATTTTCGACCGATTTTTACTTGAAAACACAAAAAAATCCTTCATGTTGACGGCATTTTCAAAACTCCTACGTATTCCACTAGTTTTTGACATCGTTTTTCAAAATCTTTTTCGTTTTTTGTTCTAGATTGAATAAAATTGTTTCATGTGCTTCTTATATTGCTTCATTTTTCTTAAATAAATTGGAGAAAATAACCCTAGATTTCACCCTCCAAAGGTGTTATTACCCTACATTAAACTTTGACATCTGTCTACTAATTTTATTGCTGTTAAAGCAATGGGTTGTTCACTTATACTAAGGGCAACCAACTAAGGTGACAAAATTTAATAAATAATAAATTCAGCGAATTTTTAAATATTCCAGTTAATTATTTTCTAGTTCTACTCAGTTTTTTCTCTATTGTACCCATTATATTAACAGTGTTTCTCTAGGTTAATTGCATTGATGGTTCTACTTGATGATCTGCTCCGTAGAGAAAACATTTTATTACCCAGCTAACACAAAAAGGCGAAAGGTTGTATCATTTGGGCTGTCACATTTTTTCCTTTTTTTTCAATAATCAATTTTCTGCTTCATATTAATTTAATTCCACTAAGTATTCATTCAATATTTACTCGTATTTTTGTAGACTGGGTATTTTGTATCCTTTTATTTCCTCTAAATGTAACCTCGGGCATAGTTAAATGGAAAATTAAAATATAGCTATTCAGCAAAAAAAAAAAAACGAAATGAAACGAACGGAAAGTAGCAACAAAACAAGTTTTTTGTATAAAAAACTATTTTAGTTGTCTTGCTATTAATTGCAAAATATTTTTTTTACGTTTCATGATGTTGTGTGTGCGAAAAATAATGGAATTATATACGTATTGTATTGTGCTCTTAAACGGTTGTTAAATTGGCATGTATAAAATACTTGTCTACAAAGAATAATGCGAGCTTTAAGAGAATGAACGATGGTATAAAAATATGTAATACATTTAGTAAGGCCTTGAGAAGCACGCGTTTTGAATTATGTTAATTAAGCATTATCTCATTTAATTACTATGCAATTTAAATTAAATTAATATTATTTATGTAGCTTGATTGATTAAGCGAAGGCCTAATGACAGCATTAACAAGATCGTATCATAACTGGGTTTACATTTTTTTAAATAACACATGTATTTCACTTAATTAACTAGACTACCACAAACATACAAAACTCAAGAGATATACATACATATGTATTTTCAAATTTAAGTTAATAGTGATTTAAAACTAAATAAACAGTTTTTAAGTTAATTAGAACAAAACTAACTTTATTTTTATAATAAACTAATAATTTTCTTCATTCTATTAAACTAAATATGAACAAAAAAAGACCATTTTTGTTTGCAATAGTTAAACTATTATTTTGTCTCGACCAAAAATTCTAATATTCCATCTCTACATATACTATATGCTTAAAAGAATAAATGGTATTTTATAGTTTGGCACAACAATAGGAAATATTTAACACAATCCTGCTTTTTTACTCTTTAATTAAACATTATTTATGTTATTTGTTCATTTTTACTTGTATTTAAACAAGCTTAACATGGAAATTTTTAAATGCAAAATTCACATTACTTTCCAAAAAACACAAATAAAAAATAATTCGGAAATAAAATAATATATTTTTTTCTATTGGGTGAAATTTATATGTATTAAGGACGTTTGAAGAGTTCTTGTTTAATTTTGTAAATTTTCACAAACCATTAAACTTCGTATTGAACAAACGAAACAGAATTGAATATAATTTACATGAGAATAATAACTGACGAAATATTCAAAATAATTTCAACATCATTTCATTATCAAGCTTAATTTATTTTTTTTCGTTGAAAAATGTATTATTTTTGAGGACATTACAAAAAAAAAATTGACAAAATTTATCTCTAATCTCCATCAAGTTTTTCTGTTGAAAAGCAAAAAATGTACTATTGACTAATTTCTCAATTTATAGACACCTTCTATTCTATTATTAAGTTGTAATATTTAATATCCCTACTGAAATTTTCACAAATTCCGGCACCATAAACTCCATGCTATGTTATTATGCTTCTCCGCTTCCATTTTGAATTTATGTTGGAAAAAAAATAAAACGTAAAATTGTTAATTCCGGAATATGGCCTGTTTGTTAGTTAGTTGATTACTATGCCAAATTCTTTCGCCGGCTATTGTACAATTCGATTTTTATGGTTGAAGTCATCTCAAAATACTACATACTATATTATGAATCATGAGCTCACTTATACTTAGCGTGATAAGAAAAGTCATTTGAAATAATTTCAGTCGCAAAAACGATATTTGTCTTAAGATGCTTAATTAAAATTTGACTGTAATTGGTTGATGTCTCAAAAAATAAGACAACTGTAAATTTTCCAACTATCGGCAGTTTAAGAATAAACAAGACTTTTTTTCAACGGAACTACCAACCCGTCAAAATGACGAATTGGGTTTAATTTTTATTATTATTATGTGTGTTATTTTGTTTTGGAAAAGTAATTATATTAAAAGTCTTACGTTTCCAAAACAATACTTAATAATAATAAAAAATGAATCCAATAAATGTACAATCCGTCATTTTGACAGGTATTTCTAGTATTGGAAACCGAATGTAATGAATAACAAATCAGACCCCTTTTTTATTTCAAAAAAAATATTTAAATCCAATATTTTATTGACAAAAAGAGGATGCTCTTATTATCAACACTTCAGATAAATTTATGTTGATGTTCTTATTAGTAGTAAAAAACAAGGAATCTAAATTTACTATACTACTAAACAATAAGCAACATTTTGACTTATAAATATCTCAATGTGGTGGATATTTGTTTACAATATTGTGTGTATCAAAAAAATTAGTTATCCTTTTCATTAATGACAGTTTGGTTGTACAATTACCAGGATCAATTCCACGAGAAAGATGCAGTTGGATCTCATGATATAATAATTCGGGTTAATGTACTTGCATTTGTTGTTTACAGTGAAATTTTATTTATATTATTTTATTTTATTATTTATTGAGTTGGCTTTGACTTTTACGTCGATTGGACGAATTTTTTCTTTGTTTTTCCTTTATAATTTATTTATTTAAATAATTTTTGTTTTCTAAATTATTATACACGAGAAAATTGTACAAATTGGCACATTTTGCCCAAATATTATGATGAAAATTGATTCTCAGCAAGTGGTATAATTGAAAAAAAATAAAAAGTCAATTTACAATGTTTGGGTAACACAAATTAATCGTGCTACTCTGTGGTTTTAAAGAATATGCAGGCGAAGTTGCGGCTTTGGTGTTGATCCTGACTGTAACAATTATTATTACGAAGAATTTAGCGAAACCAATACCAAGAAAAACAGAGCTTAAAGGATTTGTAAAAGTTCTATTTTTACATTAAAAATTTAAAATTTTTTAAGTTTTTGAACAAATTGTGGATCGGGTTTCGAAGGCCAAGGAGGGTGAGTATACGTTGTGTCGTTCCTTATTCACATTTATAATAAGATTCACATAATGCTGGTTTATAATTTGTAGTCGGATTGAAACAATGTTGTTTAAAGTTTTCGAATGGATTTAGTGAGGAATGTGTTGTGAACGAGAGGTCTGTTGTATACATGTGTGATGAGTATTTTGGTTAAATGTTATAAGATTGGCTTAGCAAAATTTGATTTGTTCCAGTGGAGGCTGTATGTGTTGGGGGTTGGAGGCCAAGTTTCATCATTTTCCGATATACATACCAATAATCGGAAAACCGATTGAAGTTTTCGGCTTTGTTATACTTGGGGTTCCATTTATATTAGTACATTGCTGGCAAATAAGATTATTAAGTACTAAACACTGTTAATTAAATCGTTAGTACAATTTATTTTTGTTGTTATTTGATTTAATTTATTTTATTTTGTTTATTTATAATTTAGTTTTGTTGTGTATGTAGATGATTTTAAAACAAACTAAAACATGAGGATTTCAGAGTTTAATAAATTTTAGTTTATTTTAAAGTAGTACCTAGCGATAATTAATAAATTTGATCTGGATTTGCAGAATATAAGAGGAACCTAATGCAGATTTGCAGAAAATTTAAGTACCGAGGTAGCTTACAAATTGTGTTGTCTTCATTTTTGCCATCTTAATTTATAGGAACTCCTGGTCGGATCCTCATACTTTAGAAACTAGTTAGTGTCTTATAATTTTGATTTAGGTTATTGGTGGCATTAATTGTAATTCAATACAGGACACCACCCAACACAGATCAAACCTCTATAATCTTAGTGGCAGGCTCAATTTATAATAGCAGTTGTGTTAAACTGTTCAAGTTGCGATAGTGACCAGTATAGCGGAAATCATTTGAATAAGTAGATAATACTAATTATATTTATTATGTTAGATCTTCTCCGAAATACTGTTGATAAGTTCTAAGTGAAATTTAAGTTAATAACGATTACAATCTAAGAAGTACAGAAATCTGACCTAGAAAAATAATAAACGTTATTTCAGAATGCAGTTGTTAGCCTAATAAACTACCAAATTAGATTTAGATAGTTAATTAATAATTAGATTGGAAGCAGTTTTAGGAAAACAGTAGTAAAGTAATTTTTAGAAAAAATGTAACTACTAAAAATTGACCGTCAAGGAGTTTGTAACCGGGTCTATCTCAATCATATACTAACAATCCTATCCAATCCTTCCACGTAAATGTAAAAAAGGGTGTACACCGCCCGGAATTTTTAGTAACAAAATAATTTTATAATGAAATTAATAATTAAATCGATAACCTAAGAATTAATGCAGTTTCACAAATAAATTTAAAAATGATTTCGCTTTTAATGTTCTTGTGGTTTTGTTAAATATTCACGTTGTTTCCTTGGGTGTCCAATTTTTTATACGCCCTTTAATTTTCACATAAAATATGATTGTAATTACACAAAACCATAATCATTTTTGAATTTTTTGTATAATAAAACTGAAAAATACAGTGAAATTCACCTATAAAACGCCCTCAGATATAACGACCTTTCGCTTATAACGTCGGAAATTTGAACTGATTTGTTATGTTACTCATATAAATAAAATCCGTATATTACGATATTCGATTATAACAACGGATCCTCAATGTCGTTATAAGTAAGCGAATTTCACTGTAATACATTTTAATGATTATTTATTATTTTATTTAGGTTTACTATCTAAAATTGATGCGACCCATCAAAGTTTTTATAATTTTTTTATCTACATCACTGAAGGCTCCGCAAAACTATTTAAAAAAACATTTTTTAAGTTCATTTTTGAAGACTACACCTATGTTATAATAATAATGATATTGAAATCGATATACACATATAGTAAACTAGTAAACAGCATACCTAAATTCACATTACTTACTGTAACAATTATTCGTTTCCCAGCTAAACAAATTTAATTTCCATTTTAATATTCTGATAAAAAAATTCTGTTATTTTGCTTAAAAGCCAAATTACTTTTTTCTTAAGACAAAAACAACAAATCTTATAAAAAAAACTTAGGTATATCCGGATCCTCGGACGAAACTTTTCCCACAAAGCTTCATAAAATAAAAATTGATTTGTACGCCAACCATTTACATTTTGCAATAGTTATCCGTAATATGGAGTAGAAGCAGTCCTTAAATGATATTTAGGGGTTTCCTAAATTTGGGCATCACTTCCCTAATAACAAAATTGGTCATGACGATATAAGTTCTCTACCACAAAGCCGCCAAATCACAAACTTATAATTAATTACCCACTATTCATATCTGCGTCATGTTGAAAAGGAAAGAAAATCTAATTCACAACGTTCAAAATTTATTTTCTGTAAATACAGTTTTCTGTAACACAAACAAATAAAATCAAAAAATACAAAATCAGAATTAATGTGAATTATCTTTTGTGATCGACATCGAAGATTTATATACGAGCCTTAATCACAATAGAGTTTATTACTCGAAAATAATACATTTAGAGACAAGGTTATTGCTTAACCGTGGAAAAATATTTCTTCGAAACATTGCATATTATCTCGAAAAAACGGTTCAACCAAATATTTTTTAATGTTTTTTGTTAAAATCAAATTGTGTAAACAGTTAAATGCTGGATTGTTATATTTTTCGTCAATATAAAAAGAAAATCGTTACTGCCTTTTTTAAGGAGAACTATTTGGCAGTTTTCTCTTCCACTGCAACCCTCCCTCCTATATTCGACTGGAATGGACCGAAAAGTTAACACGAACCGTTTATTACTAAAACCTATCTTTGTGCAAAATTTCGGTAAAAACTACCAATATTTGTGAAAATGGGAGGAAAAACCAAAATGTATGACGAAGGATGGAGGACGGACATTGTGAAAATCTGGAATACATTTATTTTCACTATTGAACTAATACTTACCCAATATGACTTCGTTTTAGTGGGAAAAATAATGAAAATAAGAAAAAAAAAAAACGGGGAAAAATTAATGAAATTTATTAAACGAAATTAATTTTAATAAAGGTAAGAAAAATATATTATTATTATTATTAAGAAACAAAGTAATAATCATAATAGTGATACGAAAGGATGAGAGGCTACCGTGTATAATACGAAAAATATAAAAAAATTATCTAGATAAGGATGATAAATATTTATGTACTGTGCTTGGACTGAAACATCTGATACAAATTTTTCTTGAGTTTTCCGTCTTGTACATATTTGGGGTCATTTTATTTTTATCTTTATACAGATGAAAACAGAAAAAATTATTAATCTAAACAGGTTCATTGGATTACTTTTCTACTCATCAAATTTAACACGCAGCACATCACACAACAGAAAAAGAAATTTTTTTTTTTTTTTTGTTTTAAGTCTAAGTATATTATTTTTCATCAAGAAAATCTAGGATTAATAGTATATTAAATAAAATAAGGAAAGAAAGAAATAAGTAGAAAATGAAAAAATAAAATATGAGAAAGAATGAAAACACCTTATGCGTTGCTTAGGAAGGAAATACGCGAATTATATATTTTCTTAATAAAAATACAATTAATTACAGTAAAATGCGTATATAAAAGTCGGATGAATTTTAATTCATAAGTCTTAAAGATGTTACATACATTTTCTGCTATCTATGTATGTACGTGTGTAAGTGTGTCGCCGACACTTCCTCATTTCATACAGTTTTCTGTTTTTTTCGTAGACTTAATCCTAATTATTATACTTATTTGGTGAGTACATACATAAATATACACTCACTTATTAAACTGATACATTCTACGCTAATAGATATAATAATATATTTTAAATAAAGTTATGTTTTATATAATAATATATACAAGAAAATAATATTCGAAGTAATGTCTTAAACCAAAGGTTTTGCCAAAAGTAATTGAAACTTACTTATTTAATGAATATAAAATAACAAAATTAAACTTTAATTATTATCGAAATAAAATTAAATTTGAAAAATCAAGAAGTATCGTTAAGGTAATGCCACATGCACAAATGGCAAACCGGAATTTCAAACCGTCAAATCTAATTATTGACAAAATTGTTGGATTTTCTATCTCAAAATTATTAAAAAATAGTTCGAATGTATAAGTTCTACCTTCTTCGTCGAAAGCTTTATTAAAATTGATTTAATTTCATTTAAAAAACCCCAATTTTATATTTTGACGGACGGATTTTTGCTTGACGGCCGACAAAACATAAAATTGGGGTTTTTTGAATGAAATTAAATTAATTTTAATAAAATTTTCTTAGATTAAGGTGGAACTTATAGATTTGAACTATTTATTAATAATTTTCATTTTGCAAAGTGAAGCAACTTAACCATAAATTGGGTTTGACGGTTTTCAATGCCGGTTTGCCGTTTTGCATGTGGCAATGCCTTTAATCTCGATTTAGCTGAATATGGCAAACATTTATAAAAATTGCATTTCAAACCAGTTTTTCGGTAAGAGAGTTCACAAAATGCCTTCATATTTACATATTTTTAGTGTTACAAAATTGTACAGGATGGTGGTTGATGTATAGAACAAGATTATGAGTAAAAAATGTTACAATGGTTTTTCGAATTCGGATTTTCGAAATCATCATCATTATTTTACCAACATCTAAAAAAAAACTCCAACGTAGAGTTTCACAAAAACATCTAGACAATCTCCAGTTAAATAGTATTGAATAGACCCCGTTTTGCTGATAGCAAGTGAATTGTCAAAAATAACTGAAGGAAAAACATAATACATATTGGCATATTTATGTGTTTCAACCAATTAAATTTAATTATTATTCATTAAATTAAACTTTAGCAATACATTTGATATAATATTGTGAAGTCGTTTATAATTAATTTGTTATTTGGTTTACAATATTAAATTTTATTTGTTTGGCCTAAAGGGCGCTGATTTAGGTATCAAATTTTTGGAGGGAAAAAGGTCGATATATGTATATTATGAAACAAACCGCAATTTCATGAAAGAAGAACAAGATGGAATATTACACACAAAAAAATAAAAGGTCACCACAACACCGAATCGGTGTTACATAGTGTCCCACCGATCGGATATTTAAAATTTGAATCCAATCGGATATTTGAATATAAGTGACATAAAATACATTTGGATAAAAACTTTTACACCGTATAAAAACCAAACAGGAACATTCATGTTTAGGAACACACCGAAAGGTGTATTTTATTAGAAAAACACCGAAAGGTGTATTTTATTAAATTCAAAAGAAGTTTTTCTAAAAATTTATCTTTTCGGATAGTTTAAAATATTTAGCCGTTGATGCATGCTTAATTTTATTCGGTTGGGCAAAACTAAAATACTTTTGCGGATGAAAAACAAGATAACACCGCGTATTTTTTTGAGTGTATTTAAATGGAGGTTGGCTCATTTTCTGTGAAATTCATATATTTCTGACATGATTCGATTGAGAAATACTAATTTTACTTTTAAGTACATATTCAGCAGATACTATTTTTAACCGCAATAGCGAAAATTTATGTAAGCCTTCATCGTTTTAGCTACAAACTTTTAGAATTAGAGGATTATAAAAAGATTCACCTTTACGCTATTTACAACTGAAGAGTTTGATGATTTCTATATTATAGCATTTATACGATATTTTATATCCGGAAAAATTGTAGGTAGGAAATCACATCGATAGAGAATCGTCAATTTTTTACTACACACTATAGATTCACAAAATCATCTTTTCCCTCTGACTCAAGATATCAAAATTAAAAAATTGTTACAGGTCGATTAAAATGTGTCGTTTAATAAAAAAACCCAAGAGATACTTAGCCACTTGTATTTTATTTTATTAGTTAGATTCAAGTTAAACAAACAATTTAGGAAAAATTTCAGTGTAAAGTTTGGAAGTCGACCTCTTCAAAATGGTTATCAAAAATTAACTTTCGGATACTAAAATTTTCATAGAAATTCATTTTTTTGTTTTAAATTTTTCGGTTTTAATATATGGTATGGTATGTCACATTGGCAAAAAGAGTTTCGAAATGGTAGCAGTTCGCAATGTATTTAATTACCAAGAACCAACACAGGGTTTTTCATTTAATCAAAAATTGTATATGTACTTAGAATTGAAATGTGATGCAGTGGAACTAACAAAATGCAGTTGTAAAATTTTCACCAACACAAATTATTTATTACCGAAATTAGATACAAAAATGTATATAAATTAATATCAAAATACATAAGTTATTTTTAATAATAACGGCCAACCTTCTCGCTACTAAATTTATTGGTCCGGAGAATAAATCGTTATCATCAAGCAGTGCTTCCAATTCTCAAAATATTTTTGAATTAGATTGTTTTTGTTTCGACGTACTAACGATTCCCCATTCTGCACTATTTTCGTCCATACAAGCTCAACGGCTAAAACTCCATTGCACGGGCCGTATGGTGATTGGGGGCCAGTTAAAGAATGCAATTTCGCGATGATCAGCAAACCAATTCATTGGCAGACGTATAAGTCCATTTGCTCATAATTGATGTAACGTCTGTATAAACTACCCTCTCGCTCGATAACATCACATCTAACAGAATTGATGTATATTCTTTGCTATTCAGTCGGCCAGATATTTCAGATAATTTGTCAATACCTCCTCCACGAACGCAACCCCTCCTCACCCCTCCTCACCCCTCCCCTACCCATCCAAATGGAATTATTGGTCGAAATCCCACTGAAATACTTATTTGTCTTTTAACTCATTGTTTCGATTAGTTCCTCCAGAGAATTTTTCTCCTATTGTCGGTATTTGATGTGATATACCATTTGTTCTTCATATTCGGCCAACGATTGAACCACTAACGTCGTAAATTCGAGCGGCTACTGTTTCTGCACTAAATGAAAGCTTCTGGATTATGTTTATAATCTCATTTTGGTCGGAATATATTATAATTTCATTTTGGTTTGAATATGGCTGTTAACCAAACACCATACAGTAGTTTTCTTTAAAAATAAATCAATTGAAGTTTGAAAACCAAAATAACGAAAGCAAATTAGGTCTATCAAAAATCTTCGGGTGATACTTTTTCCAAAAAGCGTACAATACTATTTACGGGCATTCCATAATAAATTGTAATTAAGGTTTATATATGAATTTTAATACCAAGAAACCAAGAATAGTCGGAAATAAAACCTAGTATCGATCAACAACTTACTAGATAATGTTGTTTTGGAAATATTAACGATATTATTTGCCACCAGCAAAAAGTATTGGAGGTAACCTATTCATTTTGTGTTAAAAGGCCTATGGAACAATTGTTGGAATTTGCATGGTGGAACGAAGCTCTTTATTCAAATGCCCTTTATTATTTATTTCTTTATTAGAGAAAAGTGTACAAATTTGACTTGCGCTTACTAATATAAACTATTTTGTTTTCAATTTTTATTTTCAAAATAATTGTTTTACAAATATGAAAACTAGTTAGAAAATACACTTAAGTAAAGTAGTAAGAATAAACAAATAACATTTAAACAAACGAGATAGCAATAAAAATCTAATAAGAGTTAAAATTGATATATAATTATAGCGTAAAAACTTTTTCTCGATACTCTCAATGTTGCAGATGCATTCGTTGCAAAAAGGACGCCAGATATTGACAGAAAATTCTAGTTCAGATCAGACGTAGACATAATACAGAATCTTAATTGTCTCGAGCTCATAATTATCCTCCGTCCACCGCTTAATAAAACTAAGCATTTGATTAGCTCTAGCGACGGATAATTTAATCGTTATAAATTATTTAATATTTGATCTCCGCCTGTTTAAAACCACTTTTATAATTTCAATTTTTTAATTTATAATTAATTTTTTTCATAGCAGGTTGTAAATTTGCTCCAAATATTAAATTTGTCGCCAAATTATTTATTATTTTTGTTTCTATTGGTTTTCGTTCAAAATTTTTCTTTCGATGTCTAAAAATAATTTTTTGTATTCCCTTTAAACGAATTATAAATGTTACCAATTTATTATATTTTGATTCAAAAAATTGTTTCTTATGAAGCCAAGAAATTTTTTTTGGTACTCATTAAACTGCGCGGTTTTATTCATTTTTTGATTTAAACATTACTTGTTTTGCTGCCGGTTGTTTGCTATCCTTTAAATTTTGTACTGTACCTCAAAATTTAAAATTGTGCGATTGTGAACATAAAGTGGATTGAATTGTTAAAAATAGCCTGCTAAAAACTGCTACCAGAAAAATAACATTTGAATATTTTGACCGCTTATTTGGAAAGTGTAAAGGGGTAACAAGCGAATCAGTTAGAATCCTTACAGAATTTGACGAAAGTATTTCCTTCGAGAATATTTGACATACCGGCCACCGAATCCGTAATAACTGACAAATACAGTATTAAAATTGTATTATGAATAGCAAAATTATTATTTTTTAGAAAAGTGTGCCGTGAAATTTTTGATGTATTCTAACATTTCCTTCAGTTTGCGCGTTAATTTTCGCTCTGTTAAGTGACAGCTGAACTGAATGAAAAGTTCTTAAAGATTCGCTGGTCAGTAACATGCACTTTCTGTATATCGCATTCTTACTTAAAGTTGTTACTGACTCGCTGGTTCAGCCATTAGTCCATATTTTATTGAAATGAGATAATGAAAGAATTGAAAATCAATAAATGAAAAAGTATATGGGATTGCGAATTTTACCGAGTTTTTTTACCGATAAAAAGATTTTACTTTAATTATATCTCTTTTTTGGACTTAAGTTTATAAACCAAATATTTTTCTTATTTTGAACAAAATTCTGTTACTATTTTCCTAATTTAAAAAAATCATAAGACTTTTATTATTTATAGCCCTAGCTCTAAATCACAAGATTTATTTTTTTAAATTTTTGAGAAACTATTTTCTAACATTGCGAATTTTTATTAATCGTTCTTGTTATTGTTACCACCATTTCTCTAATTACGCTTCCTTATTTCCCTTTCAATTGGTTTAAGTTTTGATGAAATCCGTTAATTTTGCTCTTTTTCCACAAAATCGATGCAATGGCCTTTTAAAAAACTAAGGTGTTAGCGGCATAACGGCCAAGGGTCAAATCCGGGTAGAATAGTTTTGATCCATTATGTTTTTGATAAGCTTCTGCAAACACTTCTTCCGGTATATTTCTGCATTTATTGTACTTTAAGTACAAAAACTGGAAGATTTTAAACCACAAAATCAAATTTTCAATTCTATCTTTGTTTAATGGTTGCTGTTTGTATTATTAAATGTTTAAAAATCCCCATTCAAAATTTGAACTAGTTATATTGAACGGGACAGCACACGTATACATCACTCTACATACTTAAAATCGCTGAATTTTCCGCATACGTTGTTTGAACCCACTCAGTAAAGTTTTGCCTTCGCACCGTTTCAATAAGTGAAGTGATTCACCAATTGAATTGTATAAGCGCCATGTCAAAATTGTTTCAATATTTTTTTTTAAATTTTATTGCAAGTCAGATAAATGTACGTAGCTCTAATAGTTCGTCGCATTGAGGAACAAGAATTAACATGAAAATATGGTAGTATTACAGTTCCTTCATTTTCTTCATCGCCATCGTTCCGAATTCTCATCCTTGATTGTGAAAATGATTAACAATTTCCTTAAATTAATGAAACTTTTTCTGATATTCTTCTCGCATATCTACCTTTTCACGTTGATTGATTAAAATCTAAAACGTTATTGTTAAGTACACTATTCTCTAAAAGTTACAAAAAATTCTCATGGAATATCGCCGAAAATAGTAATTACGCTAAAATAAAAATTGTAAATAAAAAAATCGCTCTCATTTACTCAAAAAAATTTTAATTTCTCTGTGGTTTATTAAATGGTAAATTTTTTTTTTAATAAAATGGATTCGTTAAAATTCTTAATTTTTTTAAGTTTATAATTTCTCACTGGTTGCTCTTGAACCAAGAACATGAAATCAATTTTTTCAATTATTTTGGAGCCATTTATAAGTTATAACGTGAAAAAATTATATTTATTCGCAATTACAAAGTGTACTGTGCCTAATAATATTTTATTGATATATCTAAGTTTAATTTTTTTTAACAATAGTTCAATGATTTGAGGTGGTTTGAAAAAAACTATGTATAGCATGGTATTTGTAATAAAATAGGTTTCATTTGAAGTTTCACAACTTTAAACATATCTTAAATAATGCGTCTTTAAAAAAACTTCCATTTACAAGATCATGCACCTTCCGGCTTTCTGAGAAAATTCGTGTGTTAAGTTAAATGAATTACCCTCTAAATACCCTGTATGAAAAATAATAGCAATGAGCCTGTCTTTTCATCAAAAGCTATTATCGTCTTATTCTAGTTATTGTTGTAATAGTATATGAGGAGTGTGCAATAATTTAAAGAGATTTTCAATTCATTTTATGTCGTTTCGGATAATATCGTTGCTAATTTCACATCAAAGCATCATCGCGTGGCTTTAGTTTTCAGTATGTATTGTTTTGCCGAAGTGTCACAGACGTCACTTTTTTAGCGTTGAATATGTCGAATTTAGTGCCTACAAAACGCAATTTGTGGGATGCTTTGCTTTTTTGCTTCCATTTGAAGAAAATTGCTGCTGAAACTCAACGAATGCTGTTAGAAGCTCATGGCGATTATGCATCCGATTTGAAAATACGAGCACTGGTCTCGATGCTTTAAAAGAGGCTAATAATTATTTGTTTCAATATTAGAGCTAAAGTCCTCTGGGCCGTCCTCTTTTGTATTCCCTCTTTCAAGCAGTGCCAAATGACACAATTTCAACTCAACGGTTCAAAGATTATTATGCTGTTTGCTATTGAGCCAGTCACAATCCTTGCATGGAAAACTTAATTCGATTTCGCATATGCTTTGGTTGTAGCGGTATTGTTTTGCTTGGTGTTCCACCAAACATTGTTACAGTTTTTTTGGAAGGCTTCGCTAGTTCTCACTACATAATTTTCTATAAATCGTTTCTACTATAAAATGAAACTAATTTATTATTATGATTTCCTGGATTAATTAAACACTTTTAATGATTTGAATAAAAGGGAACACAAAAACCAAACATACTTTTTAATCACGGTTACCATGCAGATCGTTCCAGAAATACTACTATTGTTTTACACAAAAAAAAACTGGTCTCTTTTAAACTAACTCTTATGAATGAAAACAAGTGGTAAGATCCATTGTTCTTAATTTAACCGAATATTATCGTCATCTATTGACGTTAGATCTGATCTAAATCAAATCATGTTTCATGAAACGGCAAAGAAATGGAAACAACTAATCGAATGATATTTTGATCCAAAAACTAAAATCATTTCATTTTTCAACACTTTCAATGTAAACTTTATATGGTTCGGATAACCTGGTGTCATTAAATGGAAAGTTAGAAAAGTATATGTTTTTATTTCAAGTAAGTACAATTTATTTGTGGCTTTATTCCCTCTGTTTGAGGATAATTTAGATTACGGATGTTCCTGAGGAAGCAGGCAAAAGAAGTTAATTTTGAATAAAAAACAAAAATTGTCTGAAAACAATTATTTTTTTTTCAGTTGTCCTTTCTCAGAAAAGAATCTGGTCACCTTAATTTAATTCACCTTTTTATTTTTAAAAATTCCAAAACTGCTAAGCCGCCATTTTCCTGTTTTAAAAGTGACTTTTAAGTAGGCTTCTTTCCTCTAACTTTACCCCTAACCCGTATACTTCCAGCAATTTGTAGGCGGCTAAACCCTGTCAATCCCATTCAAAATTAAGAGATTAGGATGCATAAAATAATTTAAAACAAAATTTTTAAAGTTCCATTTACGTTTCCATTTTATATATACTTAGTTTTTGACCTAGAACTATGTCTTTGTATTTGATTTCTACAGGATACCAATCGCTCAGAAACTATGTTCATAAACAATATAAACTGATAACTTTTGAACAAATACTTAACAGTGGCAAAACGCAAAAACCACCAGGATCGTCAATGCCTGCTGGAAAACAGTATTTTGACGGCAATTTTAGGTGGACTTATATTTCAACTAACAATTCAGACGTTAAAGGTGTCGATCGAACGAGCCCAATCTAATTAATAAAGGAAAAAATATAAATGAACCAGTGTAAATTGGACCATGAACTCTAAAAAAAATTGGTGATTTTTATTTTTATTTTAAAGTTTTAAGTTCCTTCCAAAATCAAACGTTTGGAGCACTCAAAAGTAAGTGCAACAGGTCAAAAGGAGATCCCAAAACGAAGCAACTGCTACGAAGTACAAAACATGGCAGTGAGAGCTCAAGAGACTTTAAAAAGTTTTCTATTAAAAAACTTCTATAGAAACGTGACTTAGACCATCGTATTGACAAAGAAGGAAGGTAAGGTTAAGTTACTTATATACTTATGTATGCCTCGAAAAAAGCGTTTCAGCAGCCATTTTAAATGGAATATTCTGGGAGATCTCAACAATACGGACTTTTAAGGTATTGATCGAACGAATCCGGCAAGATCTTGGGAAGAATTAAGTATATCTGGGTAAATTGAAATATCATTTTTCAAGAAGTGGACATCAAAATTTAAGAACTTTCAAAATACCTCGAAAACCAAAAGTTGGGAGAATGCAAAAGCCGATAAGCTAACCACAATAAAAATTTAACCATTCCATCGCTGCGGTGTACAAAAAATGGCAAAGAGAGCACATGGAGGTATAAAAAGGTGTTACAATCAATTAAAATTGCAAACAACATGAGTTGCTATCGAAACGAAAGTCATCTTATGCAGACAAAGCGATCCTCTAGCCAAAAACATCAGACAGAAACTAAACTGGTCCTTAGGAGCGATTTTAGTTACACAATTTGGTGATTTATACACTGAAAAATCATATCAAATATTAAGAGAGTGCAGAAACGGAAGTGAACACAATAGGAGAAACTAGAGAGGAAAATACAAGAGACGGCACAATGAAGAAAAGAGTGGTGGCATATCCTAGTTCCATGAGCATTTTACGTAAAATTTGCGGTCGCTGGAAATTTTAGTTCTACGTATTTCCGATTCACTTTGAACCATAATTTTTAATTTCAGTTTTAATTAAATATTAATTTGTAATTTTAAGAATGTTATTTAATGTTCTATTGTGAACGAGATTTTGATTAAAATTTATTAGTAGTAAGTATGAGGTGGAAATGTTGTTAAACAATTTAAGGGGTAAAAAATTTAATTTGAATTTGAAAATCTGACCAATTAATTCCTATCAAAATTCTTTCTAAAAGTAAAATATTGGGAACTTATTCTTAATGTTAAAACATCACTTCATATTAGAGGCCAGTTTCTGAAACTGGTATTGCTATTGTTGTCTGTTAAATCTTATATTTATACTTACTTCCGTACTTAATTATGTTCAAAATCAAATTATTAAATCAATATACTATTTATAGCCTAAGTAAGTGAATTTTAAATAATTTCTTACTTAAATTAACGATAAATATTTAAAAATAAAACTATAAATTTGTAAATCTATTAAAATGGCAACATAAAATAACAAAATTCTTTTTTTTTTAAATAATTTAAATCAAATAAAACAATTTAAAAGTTTCATTCGAACATTATTATGTAAGTATTCGAATTACTGCGATTCCTAAAATATACTCAGTAAAACGACGTTTACAAGTCCAACAAATTAATGTCTCTTACATTGGAGTAGGTCAGTAAGCCGGTAAAATGTTTCATGTTTTTTATGCTACTTGTATCTTACCTTCTATAATTCAGTAATTTGAAAAATGTCCAATATAGTCACAAAGTACCTAAAATACACAAATAGAAACACTTTGAAAAGCATTATAAATTTTCTTTTAATTTTTATTTTTGCCAATTTCTATATAACACACCACCAAAATTCACTTAATTTTCCACAAATCTAAATTACACAACACTAACAAAATATTACACAAGATGGAAGATGAATTTATGTTATATCTCAATCCAACTGTATACACAGCACAAAATAAAAATGGCAAATGCAGCCCACACAACGTATGTATGTGGATGTGGTGCCCACACACCTGTCCAATTAAAGTATGCAAACAATTTTATAAAGCTTACACGAGATTATTGCAAATTTCTAAAAGGATTTCTAAAACAATCTTCATATATTGTGAATAAAATTCATCTTTTTAAAAAAAAAACTATCTATGCAAAAATTGCATATCCCGAAATATGCGAAACTGCACAAAAAAAAAACGCGAACCGTAACCGCGCAACTAAAAAAATACCGTCACTGACCCTATCAATACAATAGTCAAAGCGAAACTAACAAAAATAAAGTTCAATGTTTTTGTTGAATAAAAACAAAAACAATAAAAAGCATTACACAAAAATAAAACAAAAACAAAACCGGTTCTTCAATGAATTTTTGTTTTTTTACAAAAAAAAAAAAAATATTTTGAACAAAACAAACCGAAAAATGAAGCGAATGATAAAATGAGAAGAACGTACCGCAAAGTGATATATTTAACTCATCCGTTGGAGCAATCACAATATATAGTATATACGTGTATAGTTATTTCATGAAATTTTTATGTTTTCTTTGTTGGTTCTTAAATCTTACGTTGTGTCTTGTGTGAAACGATGATCGAACGTATACGATTTATTCGATAGGAAAAGATGGGTGCGATTTGTGTAAAAGAGTAAAGTATACGAATTCATGCAACTTTTATGCATTTATATGACTATTTACAAAATGTTATATTCTCTCTTGCGCGCTCATTCACATGAAAGCAACATGTGGTTGAAACAAGTTTGGGTGAAATTATTGTTGTTGTTTTGTACATTGGAGCTTTTAATTTGCGAATTATTTTTTATATGGTTAGTGTTTTATGACTTTAATATGGGTAAATTGGAAATTTACATTAGAAAAAAGGTTGTAAAAGAAATTATTGTTGCATGTTTAGGAATTATTGAGAAGGGCACATTTCATGCTATTAGGTGATTTTCGGTGAGGGTTATGTTTGGAATTACCATTTTTATTTTAAACTAAGCGCCGGAAAGTAAAATTTGAACTGAAAGGTTTTGATAATATTTAAAAAAAATCAATTTATATGATAATTTCAGCGAAACTGAAAACAAAAATTCCACCGCTAAACTGTCCGGTTCATACTATCTGATGCATAAGGATTTGTATTGTAACGTTCCTATTTCTGTTAATTGAGTTATAAATTTTACAAAAATGAATTTTTAGTAATTTCATTATTTTTATTTAATTCAGTTTTAAATTACCTTTTGTTTTAAATAAATTTAATATAAAACTGTTCATTCTGCGTGAATTTGATGCAAAAGTAATTACTATATGATACATAATTTTGATTCAAAAATATTTGTGATATGCCGAATAAATTAAAAATAATTTAATATTTAAACAATTTACCCTTTTTGCCACAATTATATTTAATAAATTTACTATATAGTACAAGGCTGGTATATGGCCTTACTAGGAAGTAAATTATTATTCTACATTTAATTTACAACGAAACGAATATTTGTTAGGTTAAATGTTTCTTTCTAGTTCATTTTTATATCCACAGAAGTTATTTTACGACTATGACCAAGATACTCATTAAATTTTGTTTCTTGAATACAATATTAACCCTTTTAGTGCTGAGCTAATTTTCACATATTTTGCATAAATTGCGAAAGGATTTTTGAAAAAAAAGTACCTTATTAATTTAGAATCTTAAATATTTTCCTCAAATGTAGATGGATTTTCGTAATTCTTTCTGTTATGTGTAAGTTTAGGGTTGCCAGTTGGACTTCTTTGGGGAGTACGGTGCTTATTTTCTGGTTCCAATTTTGCTGTGTTCTTGTTTTCTGTAATTTGTATAGAAGTATACAACTTTTTTACAACTTACAGAAAGTAGATACATTGCAGGCTCACAGCCAGAGCGGAAGCACTGTACTCCCTAAAGAAGTACAACTGGCAACCCTATGTGTAAGGGACATATCAAACTACTGAAATGTAACATATTTTTTACTATAACTGTATTTATTGTGTACTGTTATTTATAATGTACTCATCCACTGTGTTATGAAATATACTCATTCACTGTAACTTATCGATAATCACAAATAAATACTTTTAAATGTCTCCCTCATTTGTTATGATAAGTCAAATATTCAATGTTGCATAAAGATCAAAATAGCCAGTCATCATCACTTTTCCATAACATAAAGATAATACACATATTAGACATAATAGATCGTCAATAATATAAAATTGTATTTTATAAATTAAATATTTAATTATTTAATAAAAATAAAAGTTTAATTAAACTAAAATAAATTAATTGAAATCGTTTGGAAATTTTGTTTCAATTAAAAGTGTGTCGACTAATACCTCTCAATTACGAGGTTTTTCCCCATAACAATTTGGTGGCAGCGGAGGGATTCTAAAAGTATATTAGAATCATTTTTATATGAATTTCCTACTACATATTTTGGAAACATTTTGGTGCGTGTTGGTGGTTTTGGAAATTTTTTTTAAATTATGGTGTTTTACTAACGGTACCTTGAAACATGTGCATAAAAGCAATTAATTTCATCCAACGATTGATGCAGTTTCATCCAACAATGCTATGGTGTTCCGAGTATTAAAATCATCATTAAAATTAACCAGCAGTTGTCCGGATTATACAATTTTATATAAACTTCTACAAAAGCTGAAATACTACAATCGGGAGATGAAAAAAAATCAACATTTTTCCATGCGGATGTACCGGACGATACCATTTGGCAGTTATAACCTTGTTGAACTCTAAGTTAATTCTAGAGTTATCTAAATTTAAAAAAAAAAAAAAAAAAAATTGTTTTCTTAATTATTTCTATGATTTACTACTTAAGTATTTTTTTTTTCAAAATACATTGAATTTTCATTTAAATTATTTGGAAAAGTAATAAATTAATCGGTTATCATTAAATTTTTTTATTATTAATTTATTGTGAATATATGAAATTACTGAATTTATTGTTTTGCGGTTAAATCGTAAATTTCGAATGTCGAGAGATTCAATAATCAACTCAAAATATAATCTTCGACCTGTGCCTAAAATAAATTATTTTGTTAAAGCTGATCCATCGAGTAAATTAACAAAAAAACGCAGATCAGTCTCCTTATCCGTTATAGTTATTGATAGTGAAGATAGCAATAACGAAAGTGCGTCAGAAAATTGTGGTAAATTAATTAAATATAATAGTGTTCCCAACATTAACAGTGACATAATGGCAGAAGACTTTAATCCCAATTTAGCTTTAAAAATAATACTTGATTTCAATGGAAATCCGTTAGACCTACACAAATTCTTATCGTGCTGTGATTTAATACACGATCCTTTAAAAGCTTCTGAAAAAATAAAATTTATAACTTTACTCAAGGCCAAGTTAAGCGGAAAAATTGGAAAGAACTACGAGCCGAATCTAATTCCAGATTTGCAGAAATTCGTTCAGTAGAACAATTACATGTGGAATTATTTAATATTAAACAGCAACGAAACGAAGATGCCCGAACATATGCAGCAAGGATAGATCAATTGACGGCATGCCTCAATGAAGCAAGCATTGTCAGAGAAGGTGCAGAAGCAGCAACTTATGTACGATCGTCCAATTCAAAACTGGCTCTAACTGCATTTGTTGAAGGTTTATTAGAACCTATCAGGAGCTACATCAAACCATGCAGATGCTTTACTCTAAAAGAAGCTCTGACAAGAGCCTGCGAAGAAGAAGTTCTGCTAGGTAAACAAATATACCAATTTCGACTAAACAAATTCGATGTCAAATTTGCTCCAAATTAGGACATTCAGCGGTAAATTGTTTTCGCCTTAATAAACCAACATCGTCATTTACAAATAATCCATCAGCAAACCCGAATTTTTATCAACCTAATCGTTCTAGTTCCTGGAATCAATCTACAAATGTTCCAATAAAATCTAATTTTGCTTCTTCATCAGCTAAATCAATAAATGTTGTGTTCTGTAACTACTGTAAGTGTCACGGTCATCATATTTCGCAATGTAGAAAGAAAATCAGAAGTGATCACAATAGATTGCCAAGTGTAAATAATCAATCTCTAATTTTACAGGATCATCCATCGGAAAACTGCTCAAGGTCCGAACCGATTTCACAGAATTTGGTTCCACAAGTAGTTCGGTCTAAAGAATTGATGTAACGGAATCTATAAATGTTAATAGTAGTAAACCAAATAGAACAGACATAAATAATCTTCCCAGCTTATCAGAATTATTTATTTCCGAAATTCCAGTGATTCAAATATGTTTAGCAAGTCAATTAAGTGGTAGAAAATTTATTACCATTCCATTAAATATTTCCATATCGAAAGTTTCAACATTTTTATTAGATACTGGATCCGACATTACTTTAATAAAACATGGTTGCATTGACGGTAATGTTCCATGTTATCCCAGTAATAAATGTAAAGTTAAAGGTATCACAGCAGAAACTTTACAAACTTTAGGTACATGCAATGTGAAAATTATTCTTCCTAATACAAATAGTGTTCACAAAACATTTCATTTAGTCCCTGATGACTTTCCTATTTCATGTGATGGTATTATTGGGAACGATTTCTTAAAAAAATATCAATGCAAGATCGACTTCAACTCCAATACGTTAGAAATTATTTCTGATACAAAATCCATTCGTCTAAATATTCAATCTTTGCCAAAAAATAATCGCATTCCAGCTCGTTCCGAGAAAATTCTAAGATAGCCTATTAGCGAACCAAACGGATCACAGTCGTTTTGTCAATCTAAACAAATTTTGTATGGTGTTTTTGTAGCAAATGGCAACTTACAGTCAGTCAAGTAGGAGCGTGGTCGGGTTAATTTATAAAAAAATTTATTTGGTGAAACTTTCATATTTATAAATATATTGTACACATTACAAACGATGATGCAATTCGGTTAATATTGTGTCCAGTCACCATCGGCGTCGATAATTGCCTGACATCTCCGAGGCATGCTTTCTACTAATTTGACGGCGTATTCTAGTGGCAACGATCTCCAGATCGCAAGATAGCTGCTTCAAAGTGAGTGTGCGTCTTCCACGAAGTTTCTGTTTAATATATGCCCACACATTTTCAATAGGGTTTGCATCAGGCGACTGCGACGGCCAATCCAATGTAACGATGCCAGATTGAGTCTTCCACTCAGTACAGAGCTTGCTGAGGTGTTTAGGATCGTTGTCCTCTTGCAGAATCCAATCTTCATTTTTGCTGATGAACCAACGTTTGGCAGATGGCAGTAAAGCCTTTTTGTAGATTTTAATCATTTTTTCGGCATTTAGGTTGTCGGTAAAGAAATACAAAGTGCCGAATCCCTGCTTTGAGAAGCAGCCCCAAAGATGCACCTTTATTCCGTGTTTTACGGTCCGCTGAACAAGCCTATTGGTGGAAGTTGACCAGGCTCGCGTGAGGACACAACGTGCCCATACAGAACATTCATCAGTAAAAATGACATTTTCAAAATCTCTATCGATATTCTCATGCGCCCAAGCGAGTCGCTTTTTCACATGTTTTCCAGTCAACAGAGGCTTCTTCATTGTGTTGCGCCATTTCAGGTCATGAGTACGGAGATGGGTTCGGATAGTTTCGTAGGATATATCTAAACCTTTTGCCTTTAATTTTGCTTGTTCTTGCCGCAGTGTTAAACCAAGATTCCGCGAAAACAGATTCACTATTCTTTTTTCATCTTTTTTGTCCACTTTTCCTATCGAGCCACGTTCTGGTAAATCATCGACATTTTTAGCCACTTTATATCGCTGTACCCACTTATGTACAAATGCCTTCGACTTTCTCATATATTTAGCAGCCGCTGATTGCGACATTTTGGGACCTTTCGGGTAGGTGCAAAGGAACACAGCCTCGTAGCGCGACGCGTATTTAGCACTCATGGCGCTTAACGTGATTCTCTTTCAAAAGATCAACGACAACTGAATCTTTGTTGACAATGCATCAAGGACAAAGCTTCCCTCTATCGGCTCGCAAAGGAATTAGAGCGAAATCTTTCATTACCTGTCGGTAATGACGACCACGCTCTTACTTGACTGACTGTATGTTAGTGTGGTAAACACCAATGATTATCCAATTGAGTTAAATGACGTTGATTTAGATCTTAGTGATATTGAACACTATGATTTACTTAAGATCAACTCGTGGGAAACCCCTGTGGAATCTAGATTCACGAAACTCCAAAAAGAATTAAATTTGCAATCGTTAAACAATGAAGAAAAATCTTCCATTTTAAAAATTTGCCGTGACTACAATGACTTTCTTTCTTAAAGGAGATAGATTCTCTATTACTCATGCTGTTACCCATAAAATACCCCTAATAGATGGAGCACAGCCCGTTTATACTAAACCATATCGCATACCTCATTCCTTTAAGTTTGAAATAAATTCACAAATTGCTAATATGCTAGAAAATGAAATCATAGTTCCAAGTACCAGTCCGTGGAACTCCCCTATTCTATTAGTTCCTAAGAAGAGTTATGAAGATTTTCAAATATCTACAAGCAGCGGAAAAACTAATTCAGAAAATAACCAAAGGAAGTGGAGACTTGTAGTAGATTTCCGTAAACTAAATGAGCTGTCGATAGGAGATGCTTATCCACTGCCCAATATTGCTAATATTTTAGATCAGTTAGGGAAAGCCAATTCTTTCAGTACCTTGGACTTGAGCAATGGATATCATCAGGTCGCCGTTGAGCCGACCGACCAACTAAAAACTGCATTCAGTTCAGAGATGGGCCATTTTGAATTTCTTCTCCGGCTACCTTTCAACGTTTAATGAATACCGCACTCTCCGGTTTAAACGGAATCAAATGCTTCGTTTATTTGGGTGACATAGTCATTTATGGTCATGATCTAATAGAACACAATAAACGTCTTTTGAATGTATTATGGTATCTCAAACGTTATAACTTAAAGCTTAATCCATCTAAGTGCAATTTTTTGAGGAAAGAGCTTTACTATTTAGGACACATAATTACACGAAATGGAATAAAGCCCGATCCAAAAAAAGTAAGTGCCATCGAAAATTATCCTAAACCAAGTACCCAAAAACAAATCATATCGTTTTTAGGGTTAACTGGGTATTACAGGCGATTTATAAAGAGTTTCGCAGAAATCGCTCAGCCACTTACTTCACTCTTAAAAAAAAATTCAAAATATATATGGGATCCATTTTGTGAGGAATCATTTATTTGGTTAAAAACATTCCTCGTCAATCCTCCGATATTAAGGTATCCAGATTTTTCTAAGGAATTCATAGTAACCTCAGATGCGAGTGATACTGCACTAGGTGCTGTACTATCGCAACAACATGATGACTTTGATCATCCCATCGCATTTGCTAGTAGAGTTCTCAATTGCCATGAAAAACATTATTCTACTATTGAGAAGGAATTATTATCAGTTGTCTGGGCTGTAGAACAATTCCGGCCTTACGTGTTTGGAACTAAATTTATCGTTGTAAGTGATCATCATCCTTTTGCCTTAGATTAGAGGAATGTGATTTTTCAGTTCGATATAAAAAGGGCAAACTTAACAGCAATGCTGATTCACTAAGCCGTATTGAGCTTCCAAACGAATTAAATGTAGTAACCCGTAGTCAAACTAAAAAACAAGATAACGAAGTTAAACTTGATTTAGATGGTTCAGTTTCCACAGAAAAGACCCTAATGAAAATACAATCAATGACTCTGAAAATATTCCAGAAATAGAGAAACCAACAGCAAATAGTGTAAATCCGAAAATTATCAAGCTAAGTGATGAATCGCAGATAAATAAATTAATTAAGGAATATCACGTTACTCCATTGGGTGGACATTCTGGAATTTACAGAACTTTTCGTCGTTTAAAATGCTATTATGAGTTTCCGAATATGTATAAAAAAATAAAATCATTTATCAAACATTGCGAAAGTTGTCAAAGAAATAAAGTAACGCCAAAAAATAAATTACCAAAAATAAATTACCAATGGCCATTACAACTACTTCGACGTATCCTTTCCATAAAATATTTATGGACATTGTAGGTCCTTTGCCATCTTCTTATAATAACAATAAATACATACTGACATTACAAGATGACTTTACAAAATTTTCTCTAGCGGTTCCATTACCTAATCAGGAATTGGAAAGCGTTTCGAATGCATTCCTTTTAAATTTCATTTGTCAGTTTGGTGCTCCTTGCCAAATACTCATAGACCAAGGCTCCAATTTTATGAGTCATGTTTTCAAAAATATCTGCCGTAAATTAAACATCGACAAATTAAACTCAACCGCCTATCATCCGCAGACCAACGGAGCCCTTGAAAGGTCTCATAGAACACTAGGAGATTACTTAAGAAATTTTACAGAAACAGATCCATTAAATTGGGATATGTGGATGCCCTATTGTATGTTCGTATATAATTCTACGCCGCATTCCTCAACACAATATATGCCGTACGAATTAGTATAGGGGCGGAAGCCTAACATTCCAAACTCTATCGCCAATGAACATAGCGTTAACTATTACTATAATGATTACGCAAACGAATTTAACTATAGATTACAAACATCCTTTGAAATAGCTCGAAAACACTTGGTTTTAAAAAAACACAGGTCGAAGGAATATTTTGTCAGAGGACTAAGAAATGTACAATTTAACGTCGGCGATTATGTACTTCTAACAAATGAAGCTCGTAAGGGTAAATTATCACCCCCGTGGTTAGGCCCATACATTGTAATACGGAAAATTTCCAACGAAAACACTGAAATTCATGTTGGAAACAAACCAAAAGTAGTGCACAATAATAGAATAAAATTATTCACAGCATGATTTCATATTGTACATTCGCAATAAAATAAGTTAAGTTCAAATTTCGTATATCTTAATCAAAATTAAGTTTTATTTTAAAATTAAAATTATGTTTTATTTGAATTTGATCATACCCTCTGTACTTAAATAAAATTTATTATTATTGTAATAAAAAAAAAAAAAATGAAATAATAAAAATTCCTAAAATTATAATAAGATTTAATTACATTTTTTTTTTTTTTTTGGTTTTAATCTCTGCAATCTGTTCTGAGGCTCAACGCACTCCCAACTCTTTCGCAGTTTACTTTTCCTACTTTACGCAGTATTAGCCAAACCGAGGACGTACGGCTATAGACCCGTTTTGTATAAACCACCGGCACATTGCATTGCTTCATGCCAACCTATAGTACTGACATGAAAGGTGGGTCGGCCCATGATGGATTCTGCACTCTCAACAGGAGGTCATAGATGTGTTCATCTTCATCACCGATCGTGATCAGATGATGAAAAATCCCTTTTGCATCCCGCCCTTATCGGGATTCGAACCCGGTACCTCCCGATCCAAACGCCGCAGCTTTAACCACTGCGCCGTTAGGTCGGTAATATTATATTTACTAATAGAAAACAAAAAAAAAAAAAACATTGTAAATTTTATATTTATTCACCCATGTATCTTAAAAAAAAAAAAAAAAAAAAAAAAAAAAAAAAAACATAAAAATGTATATTATATATTAAGAATTTTGAATAAAAAAAAAAATAAAAACTAAATAAGTTATTGTTATAAGTTATAAGCAAATTATTGTAAATTTGGTTGCCATGACTGATAGTTTGGTAAAAATGATTCCTTCAGAATCATTTTCACACTAAGTGGTGGGGTGTTGTGCAATGTACTCATCCACTGTGTTATGAAACATATTCATCCACTGTAAATTATCGATAATCACAAATAAATACTTTTAAGTGTCTCTCTCATTTGTTATAAGTCAAATATTCAATGTTACATAAAGATCAAAATAGTCAGTCATCGTCACTCTTCCATAACATAAAGATCTACATAATAGATCGTCAATAACATAAAATTGTATTTTATAAATTAAATATTTAACTATTTAATAAAAATAAAAAGTGTGTCGACTAAAACCTCTCAATTATCAGGTTTTTCCCCATAACACAAACAAACTGCGCAATAGTCGATATTCCGACGCTCCGCAATTTATACGCATTAATACAGAGTCGATTTATCGACGGTTCGCGCTCTAAGGGTTAAAATGATTCAGATATTTATTTAATCGGTTGGACAATAGTACATTATTCAACGAGCATATAATAACAGTCATTATATGCGAGTAGAATACGATACTTTGTCCACGACCGATAAAAAATTGTGTTTTATTATCAAATCCTTTAAATAAACCTAAAATGACTTCCGTCGACATTTTGACATCTCAGTTTAATAATAATGAAAATGGCAAGAGACTACTAGATAAAATTTCCAAAAATGAAATTTTTATTTGGTAGTAGTGAATAATAGAAGAAGGGACTACTAGATAAACTAGCAGTGAATAATGGATATCATTATAATTGAAGAAACACACGTATAATGAGTATATTATACGTTAGTCGTGGACAAACAAATAAAAGTTTAATATTTTTTAAACATTTCATTTCTATTATTATTTTGCTTGCATCATCTATTATATTTGTTGTTAAATACCCTAATTTTAATTAAATTTGATTTATTATGACTTTTAATTAAATTCAAGTACAAGTGAAAACTCGAATAAAAGCATCGAAATGGTACAGTCATATTTTGACATTATTGTTTATAAAATGTTAAAGGGGATGCAAATTTAGCTTCGATCTGACGAAGATTACGAAAAATTAATCATTTTTCAATCGTCTCATCGGACTATAGCGCCTGTATTGTTAACTTATTACCTTGATTATTTTTTATATATACATATAGAAATCAAAGAGGTAATTACAGAATTGGTGAATTTTACAATACTCCTTAAAACTTTTAAGAATTTCAATTTTATTTTATGTAAAGCATACATGTGGATTTTATCCCAGTGGAGTTTTTATTTTAATCATGATTTACAGTTTTCGTGATTTAAATAGAATATTTTTGTAAATGTTTAGACAAATGTATTTATGAAATAAGGATAAAATAAATAAATTTTCATAGTGTGAAATTTCACAGATATAAGAAATTATTACACACTCTTCGGATTTAAAATTCATTGAAATGGGTAAAATGAAACAAACATTTTTAATTAAACAATTCAGTTTTTTTTAATTTATTTTTAAATAGTTTATATATAATATAATAAACTATAATTAAATAATATCAAATTTCGGAACAATAAATTTATTTGAATTATTCTTAAATTCTAAATCATATACCATATATCTTATATTATATGCTCCGTGTCGCGTCGAATTTTATCCTAGTTTAACTCTCACTATATATAACTCGATTCGACCTAAATAATTTGTAGATTCGAGTTAAACTCTACCAAAGAGAATACACATCGATGTATATTCTCTTTGACTCTACTATAAAAAATGCACTATGTACACAGATTAGATCCGAGTTAAAAAATAACAACAAAATTAAAGAAAAATACGTGCACCAATTCGCCATTTTTGTTTTAGATTATGTTGCTGAAAAATAAAAGCGATATACAAAAATATATTTAAAAAATTTCGTTTTAATTTTTTCAATTAAATTCATTGTTTTATTCAAATATCTTATTTATTCAGATTTTAATTAATTAATTTTAATAATAAACTTTGTTTTTGGTATTTAGCTTTTTGTTTTCTCGAAAAAATTATTTAAACGGTGAAATATACATATTTCACCTTTATTTTCAATCATGTATTCTATTAAACCAACAATTGGTAGACTCGAATTCATTGGATCTCTTTCGATAATTCATCCATTCATTCTTGTTGAAACAATACATCGAAGTAGACGTGTTTAATCGCGACATCTATTATTTTTGTACAATTAATTAGAATTTTAATTTATTTGATAAATTACGTGTATAGTAATGATAGTAATAGTAATGATAGTATTAATAGTTTTTGGTGTCATAATTCTAATAAAATAATAAATCAACCTGCAAATACATAATTAAAAGTGAAAATTTTGCGGTACAAACAGTTGAAACAGTACATCGAAGTAATCGTGTTTAATCAAGTTAGTAACAGTGATCATCAAGTTTTTATTTTCATACGTAAAATCTCAATTTATTTGATAAATAATAAGTAGTAATAATAATAATAATAATAATAATAATAATAATAGTTTTAGTGTCATAATTCTAAAATAATAATAAATCAACCTGCAAATAAATAATAATTAAAAGTGTGAAAATTTTTGAAATTTTTTATGGTAGACTCTCGTTTCACTCTGTGTAGTGGGGTCAAAATGACCCCAGTCGTTTTAAAAGTAGAAAAAAACATACGTTTTGTCAATTAATTAGTCCAAACAATTGGGATAGGTTAAACTAATATGTTTTACATTAAATTCAATGGAAAGCGGGTCAATATCAATTAAATATATGACAGTTAGGATAAGTTGAAATGAACCAAGCAGATTTCTGTGCACTGGGGTCAGAATGACCCCAAATTTTTTCTATTTATTGTATAGATAATAGAATACCGATTTAATTTGTCTTCTTAGTGTATGGAATGTGAATGTAAAGTATTGTTATTTGCACAATTTTTCTCATAAATAGTAAGAGACAGAGAAAATGAATTATTGCCAAAACCAACACTAATGTACTACAAGCCTGATTCGGTGATGACGCACACAGATACCCTCTGACATTTTATCGCTTATATTTGAAAGTATTCGTGCGTAAATTACTTTGTTTCCTTTGGTTCCGATCACCAATATAGAGGAGATAGCAAACGATAACATAGATATTGCGTTTTCGGATTGCGATGAGGATGACCAAGTGGAGCAGATAATCACAAACGTATGTAATACTGATGACGATGAGGATGTCGAAAATATCACTGATGAACAAGGTGAAAGTGAACCTACCACCGATGAACACCTCGAGGAAGATAGTGGCAAGTGGTATTATGCCAAAACAAAAAATGTACAAGAAAATGGAGTGCAAATCCTCCTAAAGCAACAAGAACACGTGATTTTCTTATATATAGAGAGAAAGATGGCTTGACATCTCAAACATCACAAAACCTGAACACTCATCTACTAGCATTTCAAAAAGTTGTACCGGAAACGTTAGTCAATATTATTGTAGCTGAAACAAATAGAAAAGCATGGCAATATTATACTTCGAAAAGCAATACAGCGAAACGACAGCGTCTTTGGTATAATACAAACTCCGAGGAAATTTATGCTCTCATCGGTATTCTGATTTATGCTGGCGTCCATAAAAACTGGAATGAGCGATTAGACGAATTGTATCGTATTGATAACCGTCCATTTTTTAGAGCTGTAATGTCGCTAGAGAGAGTACAACAATTACTAAGGTTTCTGCGGTTCTATAATTTTCAAACTAGATCGGAGCGGTTGAAAACTGACAAATTAGCAGCATTTCGTGATGTGTGGAACATGTTCCTGCCAAATATCCGAGCACCATACAAAACGTCATAGAATTTAATAATAGATAAACAACTGGTTTTAACAAGGGGAAGCTGTGCCTAGACAGTATATATCGTCAAAACCAGGCAAGTACGGAGTTAAAATATTTTGGATATGTGATGCCAAAAATGCGTACCCGCGTGTATGTCGGTAAACAACCAAACGAATCTCGTTCAAATAATTATTCTTTAAATTTGGTCCATCGATTATCTGCGCCCTACCTAAGCAAAGGCAGAACAATTACAATGGATAATTTTTTTACTTCTTGCACTTTGGCCGAACAACTATTACAGAAAAAGACCACAATAATTGGAACGATACGTCACAATAAACCTGATCTTCCCAAAGAATTAACGTGCAAAGCGGAGCTGAAGAAAAGAGAAGTAAATTCATCAAAATTTTGCTTCGATAACCACCTAACTCTGGTCAACTTTGTACCAAAGCCAAATAAAAACGTACTCCTTTTATCCACTTTGCACAACGATGGTGGAATTGACTTCGATTCTAAAAAACCAAACATCATACTGGACTATAATGCAACGAAGGGAAGGGTTGATACTCTTGATAAACTCGTCAGAACATACACCTGTAAAAGGAAAACCAAACGATGGCCAATGGTATTATTTTTTAATATGATCGACATCGCAGGTGCAGCAGCTTTCAATTTATATAAATGCGCTAACCCACAATTATACGCAATCCGCAGCGCCTCCGAAAGAAAGATATTTCTGAGACAATTGGCAATGGAATTGGTGCATGCGAATATCTTGGAGGGGCTGTCCAATCCACGAGCGTTTTAACGTAATGTAAAAATTGCAATCAACCAAATAGGTTACAAAGTGTTGAACATAAACCCAGTTTCCACAACCGAAGGAGCAGCGACGAAGGCAACAATTAGTAAACGTCCACGATGCTTCTTGTGCCCGCGATCGACTGACTTTAAAACAAAAACAAGGTGCCTTAGTTGCAATGAGCCATGTTATGTTGTCCAATTCACAGCCAGATTACGTGCATAGAATGCACCAGAGAGAAAGAAATGGATTCGAGCGAAGAAGAAGATGTTTCAGAAAGTGCGTCTGAATAAAATAGATTTAATGAATTTATGTAATTATTAATTCATTTTTTTGTTTTTTTTTATTTAATTTTATTTGATATTTCTAATAGATTTTTGTTATTTTTTTAATGAATTTTATTTTTCTAATTAAAATATTAGTATGAAATAAACGAAAAAACGAGTTTTTTTTTTCCTAATAAAATATATGAAAACAAAAGTGGGGTCAGATTGACCCCTATACACAGACAACGCAATGGTAACCTATACACAGAGTGAAAGTTAAATGTTGCAAGTGTGGTAAAGCATTCATTGATCCGTTTTGCATTTTCAATTGTTTGTTGTGCAAATTATTGACTTTAAAAGTGTAAAATCATAACATTTTACTGGAATAACATTATTATCTATCATATTTGTTCTTGCGCCACCTTGAACTCAGTTATGTCGTTTTCCTGTTGCAACAAAAAACAGATTCAGAGCGAAACTCAAGTGACAGCAGCTGTCATTCGTCGCTCGGTAAAATTTTTCGGAGCGATTACTAACACGATTACATTTAAATGTCATCGAAATGTCATTTAAACATCAAAATAAATATGCGGAAGAAAATATTTAAAAAACAGTAAAATAATTAACAAATAACATAATTACAATAAATTATTTATTAATTTACGTAAAAATTCATCATTATTAACAATCTAATTATAAAAATAGAATTTGACAATTAATACGTATATTCACACAACCATATAAAAAACAAAAAATCGCAAAATCTGGATTTTTGGCTGTTCCAGTTAAAACGTCAAAAAACTGTCAATTTTCAACTCGGATTCGACTCCGAATCTGTTTTTTGTTGCAACAGGAAAACCACATTATTTGTTGTGTCTGTTTGTAATGTGGTAAACAGTTCTTTTTTTTTTTTTTGTGAAGTGATGAACACATTTTTTGTCAACCATTTTTTATTGGGCATCATTTAAAAGTGAATAATCAATATGCCTGTTTAACTGAAATAACATTATTATCATCCATGTTCAGGTGTCACCTTGAACCACTCAGTTAATATTTTTTATGGCCATCAATCAAAAACAATCTGAGAGTATTTTTGTTCTAATTGTGTAATTTAAAAAATCAATCCATATGGTGAAAACATTCTAATGGCTGGTGTTGACTTATGTGGCATAAGTAATATTAAGATTGTTCGTAAATTTGTCATATGTTCTAGCTGCTCGAAACGCTTTCATAGTTTTTGTGTCAACGTACTAACTGCTTAAACTATTTTCTGCTGTATTGATTGCTCAAATAATTATCAGTATCTAACATAGATCCTGAAGTACAAAACTCTATTAAAAAACTAATGGATGATGTTGCCCAGTTAAAACTAAAGCAGGTTCAGTTTGCCGATTCAATCAAGGTGTTGAAGAAACTGGAAAATAATTCTAAAGATTTTTCAAGAATATTAGAATCCATGCAAAATAATTTGGATAAAGTTGCTAAGCTTGAGAGTAAAGTTGCCGTGGTCGAAACGAAGATTAGTGAACTTCAGGTTGAAAATACTCATCGGAAAAGCGAGTGTAACATTAATTGTAATAAACTACAAACTCTACAAAACAGATGCGACGTGTTGGAACATTATGCCTTTCAAACAAATTGTGAGATGAGAGGAGTTCCAGTAACAAAAAACGAAGCTCTCTTCAAAATCGTTGCGGCTATTACTGAGAAAATTGGTTTCAACTTTAAAAGTTCTATGGTGAAATATATTCATCGAACGTTTTCAACTAAGCCATTTAAACCGATAGTTGTGGAATTTACCTCTAAATTTATTAGAAACACTTTCCTAGATTGTGCTAAATTGAGAGGAAAGAATTGTGTTCTTAATGCTAAAGAGTTTGGTTTTCCTTCGATTAACTCACAAATATTTATTGTTGAACACATTTCGTCCTGGAAAAAAAAGCTTCTGATAGAGTGCAAGAAATTGAAATCGGAATTCAAACTAAAACATGTATGGTTGAAATTTGGAAAAATTTATTGCAAGAAGGAAGATGATAGTGTTCCAGTTAAGATTGATTCGTTTGATGAGCTAGACTCATTCCGTAATAGTTTGTGTAAAAACTTTAATACAATTCCGGCGCCCAATGCCCCAAATATCATATCGGTTGATGCTGGCACATCTGCGGCGAGATGATAATTATTGTTAATATTTATGTCATGATGCCTGTTATATTTATATTTAGCTATTTTTTCATCGCTTCTTTCTTTAAGTTTGTATTTAAAAGCAATTTTCTTTTTGAATTTTACTTTTGGATTTTTTTTTTTTGTTTTTTTTATATAAACTTAATTTTTTCATAATTAGTAACTTTAAATTTCTACTTATATTTCTTAAAACGTTCAATTATACATTTTCATTTACAAATAACTCAACTTAATTACTATTGGTAATTGTGTTATTGTATTATTATTATTATTTATTATTGTTTTTTTTTTTTTTATTCTACTCCTCTATTTCAATATGGATTTGGATTTATATTATCAGAACAGTAGAGGTTTGAAAACAAAATGTACGGAATTTAAACTGGCATTACGGAATATGAGTTGTAATTTTATATGTTTGACCGAGACGTGGCTCAATGATGCAGTTAACTCTAATGAATTGTTTGATGACCGGTATTTGATACATCGCGATGATCGTGATCTAACAGTGAGTTGTTTACAAGATGGCGGCGGAGTTCTAATCGGTTATAAACGTGATCTTCCTGTAACTCCTTTATCTGTTCCTAATTTTCCGTTTGAATGTTGTATGGTTAAGATTTTATTGAATCAATACCGATGTCTTTATATATGTGTAGTTTATTTTTCATATCAACTTACGACCACTTTCAATTATTTTTTGAATTTTTAGGTGACTTTAATGGTAAACATAACATCTCTAGTCATGATATATTGCTGCTTGGGGATTTTAATTTAGGTTCTATTTATTGGGATCTTAATGACTTATGCCAACTGTTTCCTTCAAGATATGAAGGTCGATGTGCGGAGCTGCTCGTTGATTCTCTTAGCTATTTGGATTTAACCCAAATAAATAATATTAAAATCTTTATGGATAGAACGCTTGATTTAGTAATCATCAATGAAGAGGCTCAGTTTCATATTTCCCAATTAGAAGATTCCTTATCCAAAGTTGATAAATTTCATCCACCCTTACTTATAAGCTTTACTGTTACATTAAAGAAGTTTCAAAAGAATCGGGTAAGTGATGAGATAAATTTTCGTTCTATTAAGTATGATCGTCTTCGTAGTGACCTCGACCTATAGTTCAAAACTCCATCCAAGCTAATCCGAAATTTTTTTGGAAGTTCAATGAAAACCTATCTACGAAATCAGAATTTTTGAGTGTAATGACCTATTTAAATGATAGCTCTAGTGATGTAATTACTATTGGTGATTGGTTTTTTGATTACTTCAGCAGTGTTTTTGGTCCATCAATGGATTCATCAAATAAATTAATTGACTCATGTAATAACTCAAATTTTCTATGCGGATAAAATCATATTTATGAAAGTGACGTTCTCCTGGTACTTAACGGGCTAGACGCTAACAAAGGCAGTGGTCCCGATGGTTTACCTAGTAAATTTGTAATTGATACCGGTACATCTTTAGTCAGGCCTTTAACAATTATTTTTAATAAGTCTTTAAACAGTGGCGTATTTCCCAAATTGTGGAAGACATCTTTTATTATTCTAATTTTAAAATCTGGTGTTACTGCAAATGTAATAAACTATCGGGGAATTTGCATAAGTAATGTGTTTGCTAAAATTTTTGAGAAGCTCATGTTTGAAATTTTATACAATGAAATGAGACATTCTATTATTCCATGTCAACATGGATTCGTTCCTGGGAAGTCCACAGATCCAAACCTATTAAGAGTTCCCCAGCTTCTTATCAACTCAGTTAGACAACAGTGGCCAAGTGGATACTGTGTACACTGATTTTCAAAAAGCATTTGACAAAGTTGATCATCAGTTACTTTTAACTAAACTGGATGCCTTAAATATAACCACTAAATTTAAGATCTGGTTGAAGTCATATTTAATTGAACGTTTCGTTTATGTTAAATTTAATGGTGTTTGCTCTGATGAATTTATTCCCACTGCCGGTGTCCCTCAGGGCTCTATACTTGGTCCGTTATTATTTATATTATTTATTAATGATATTGTGCTTAAATTAAAGAGTGACTGTCTCCTATATGCTGATGATCTTAAAATCTTTTGAACTATTAAATCTGAAAATGATTGCTGTCTACTACAAGAAGATCTGGATTCATTAATCGAGTGGTGACATCTCTAAATGTAATATTATCACATAGTATACTAAAAAAAGAAAACCTACATTGTGTAGTTACCTACATTGTGTAGTTATAATCTAAATAACATTTTAACTCATGCTTTTTAGACTCATGCTTTGTATCATATGCATGAAAACAATACAATTTTAAAAGGACAATAAATAGGATGACAATTTTGATAACTAATAAAAGGCTTATCATTTCTAAGAATGTATTTAAATAAATTGTTTGTTCTGTGTACACTTTTGAGCGACATTTCGTCTTAGATAACTCGTTAGTTAAAACAGAACACTTGTAGTTTTTTAAGTAAATTAAACTTCGAATGTGTTCAAAGCATGCAATCCCGTCATCTGGCAAAACGGTTATAAGAAAAGGTTATAAGAAATATGCTATTAAATTTGGTGAATTACATCTTAGATGATTATTTTTCCAAAACGATCACCAATGATCCTGCGATCTGACAAAACTCTTCTGGAGGAGCGTTGAGTGAGCCAAAATTACTATCGTTTGTAATTTCATTTTGTAGAAGGCCTATCGAAGTTACTTAATTCTGGGATTTAAGTTCATCTTTCGGAAATTTCGGAAAAAAAAAAATAAAAAACTTATAAAAAAGTGAAATACATAATTACTAAAAAATAAAAATATAAACTAATAACAATACAAGACAAATATAAAAATATAAAAAGTATTTTGTTTAATCCTATCGAATGTTTTAAAAATTAGTATACCCTTCCTTGCGGTGTTAATTTGACGTAATTGGGTAGAATGTAAAGTATTTTTTCGGATTAAATTCCATTCACACCGCCATTTTTTTTTTACTGTGTACGTAGTACAAAATATGTATGACGAGAACAAAAAAACTAATTTTCGATTTTTCTTGTTCGAGTAGTTTTTGTCTCGATTTACATACCTCGCTATAATCATTTTCAATGTTTATATTTTATAAGAGAGGTAATTGAGCCATGTGTAACGGTTTTTGTTTCATTAACGGCCATCCACCCGTTATCAATATATGTATAAATAAAAATTTGAGGAACAAATTTTTTTTCCTATTTTCCCCACTTTAGAGGGACGATTTCCACAAATAAAAATAGTTTTATAGAGAGCTCCTCCCCAGCAGAAAGACGTTTGTTTGATTTATGCCAGTTTCGTGTATATGAAATAGGAAAATTATACAAGAATTTCGTAGATTGACAAAAAGTTGACTAATAGATCAATTTATGACGTGTCATGTCACCTTCTTGTCATATAAGAATCATATATGACTAGTACACGATCATTCAACAAATGAACATTATATTATTTTTCCATAAGTTTTGTATTCTTTATTGATGGTTAATAGATAGCACAGCTTGCTTAATGTGCCTTAAATAATTTGTTCTTAAATTTTAATTAATTAATTAATTAATAAATATTTTAAATTTCTGGTTAGTATTTAGGTAACTACGGTCATTGGTCCAAAAACTTGCGCGACTACACGGAAAAAATTATGGCGGTGAGAATCGAAAAAATACCTAAAGTAAATTAGTTTTAAATCCATTTTGGTACAGTCGTTTTATCCGTGGAATGGATAACATACATAATTTATCCATATGGATTGATAGTAATCTTCATTCGATTTTATATACCTTTCAAACCTTAACGGTGTTAAAATAATTTTTTTTTTTTTTCAAATAAAATTCGTTAATATTAAATTAACATCGAACGGTGTAAATCTTGAAGACGTTAATTAAAATCAAAACGGTGATTTACTAAATTATATTTATTGATAGACCGAATGGTGTTAAATGATCGGAAAGTACATATAATAAAACGAATAAAATTGTTTCAGTCGGTCAGGATAATTTGAATGAACAACCAATGGTTATTGTGGTTATTTATTGGTTTTATTCAATCATTTCTAAATTTGTTCACATGAAGTATAGTATTTGCTAAATTATTCCTAAAAAAAGTTAGGACCAGTTTAGGAAAATCTACGCGCATTTGAGCAGAAGCGTGAAATTTTTCCTATTCCTAAATATTTGCGGTTATCGGTTAATACGTTTATTATTTATTTATTTATAGTATTTTATTAATAATTTAGTATTAAAAGGAAGAGCACACATGGAAACAAAGTAATCGAGACAAAAAAAATACTGAAGTTGCTTTCTTTAGGAATAAAAACCTCCTAAATGTTTTCAAATAATTTCCACCTCTTGCTTACACATTCTATTTTGAACAGTAGCTCATTTACAATAAAATGTACAGCAAGAGGTGAAATAATATTAAAAATGTGTGTGGCGTCCACTCCAAAAAATTTGACCTAAATAACTATTCCAATTATAACATGTTAATTTCAACCATAGTGGTAGTTCAATCCTGACTACCTGCTCCGCTAGATTTCGGAAAATCTGTATGGTTTTAATATAAAGTTGGTTCACAGTAACTCATAATTGGTTCCCCTTAGAATGCGCGCCTTTCAGGAACAGCAGGAAGATTTTGGAAAATCGATATAGAACTATAGTGGAAGTGACTTCAGAAATTTTCAATTTTAACTACGCGTTCCCCTTGATTTCGGAAAATCTGTATGGTTTTCCTTTAGAGTAGTTCGACAATAACTCATAATTGGTTTCCGTTAGAATGCGCGCTTTTCTGGAAAGGAAAATTTTGGAAAATCGTTATACAATCATAGTGGACGCTAAATCAGATATGTTCAACCCTAACTAACTGCTCCGCTAGATTTCGAAAAATCTGTATGGGTTTCCTTTTGAATTGGTCCACAGTAACTCATAATTGGTTTCCGTTAGAATGCGCGCTTTTCAGGAACAGGAGGAACATTTTGGAAAATCGTTATACAATCTTAGTGGAAATCGAATTCAGAAATGTTCAATCCTGCTACCCTAGATTTCGGAAAATCTCTATGGTTTTCCTTTTAAATAGGTCCACAGTAACTCATAATTGGTTTCCATTAGAATGCGCGCTTTTCAGGAAGCTAATTTAGAAATGTTCAATCCTAACTACGCGTTCCACTAGATTTCGGAAAATCTGTATGGTTTTCCTTAAGAGTAGTTCCATAGTAACTCATAATTGGTTTCGCTTAGAATGCGCGCCTTTCAGGAACAGCAGGAAAATTTTAAAAATTCGTTATACAATCATAGTGGAAGCTAATTCAGAAATGTTCAATCCTAACTACCTGATACCCTAAATTTCTGAAAATCTGTATGGTTTTCCTTTTGAATTGGTCCACGGTAACTCATAATTAGTTTCTGTTAGAATGCGCGCTCTTCAGGAACAGGAGGAACATTTTGGAAATTCGATATACAACAATTGTGGAAGCGAATTCAGAAATGATCAATCTTAACTACCTGCTTCACTAGATATCGGAAAATCTGTATGGTTTTATTTTAGAGTAGGTCCACAGTAACTCATAATTGGTTTCCGTTAGATTGCGCGCTTTTCAGGAACAGCAGGAAAATTTTGGAAATTAGATGTTCAACCATAGTTTAAGTGAATTTGGAAATGTTCAATCCTAACTACGCGTTCCACTAGATTTCGGAAAATCTATATGGTTTTCCTTTAGAGTAGTTCCACAGTTGCTCAAAATTGGTTTCCCTTAGAACGTGCGCTTTTCAGAAAAAGCACGAACATTTTGGAAATTCGTTATACAATAATAGTGGGAGCTAATTCAGAAATGTTCAATCCTAACTACCTGCTACCTTAGATTTCGGAAAAAATGTGTGGTTTTCCTTTTGAATAGGTTCACAGTAACTCATAATTGGTTTCCGTTGGAACGCGCACTTTTCAGGAACAGCAGGAAAAGTTTGAAAAGTCGATTTACAACAATTGCGAAAGCGAATTTAGAAATGTTCAATCCTACTTACAAGTTCCCGTAGATTTCGGAAAATCTTTATTGTTTTCCTTTAGAGTAGTTCCACAGTAACTCATAATTGGTTTCCCTTAGAATGCGCGCTTTTCAGGAATACCAGGAAAATTTTGGAAAATCGTTATATAACCATAGTGGAAGCGAATATAGAAATGTTCAAGCCTACCTACCTGTACTCCTAGATTTCGGAGAATCTGTATTTTTTTCCTTTAGAGTATCTCCACAGTAACTCAAAATTGGTTCCCCTTAGAATGTTTGCGCTTTCCAGGAACAGCAGGAAAATTTTGGAAAATCGTTATACAATCATAGTGGAAGCGAATTCAAAAATGTTTAATCTTTACTACCTGCTCCGATAGATTTCAGAAAATCTGTATGGTTTTCCTTTAGAGTAGTTTCACAGTAACTCATAATTGGTTTCCCTTAGAATGGGCGCTTTTCAGCACTACCAGGAAAATTTTGGAAAATCGTTATATAACCATAGTGGAAGCGAATATAGAAATGTTCAAGCCTACCTACCTGTACTCCTAGATTTCGGAGAATCTGTATTTTTTTCCTTTAGAGTATCTCCACAGTAACTCAAAATTGGTTCCTCTTAGAATGTGTGCGCTTTCCAGGAACAGGAGGAAAATTTTGGAAAATCGTTATACAATCATAGTGGAAGCGAATTCAGAAATGTTTAATCTTTACTACCTGCTCCGATAGATTTCAGAAAATCTGTATGGTTTTCCTTTAGAGTAGTTTCACAGTAACTCATAATTGGTTCCCTTTTTCAGGAACAGCAGGAAAATTTTGGAAAATCGATATACAACCACAGTGGAAATAAAACTCCTAATTGGTTTTCGTTAGAATGCGCGCTTTTGAGGAATAGCAGGAAAATTTTGGAAAATCTTTATCAATCCTAACTACTTGCTACCCTAGATTTCGAAAAATTGGTATGGTTTTCCTTTTGAATAGGTCCACAGTAACTCATAATTGGTTTCCATTAGAATGCGCGCTTTTCAGGAACCGGAGGAAAATTCTGGAAAATCGATATACAACCATAATTGAAGCGAATTTAGAAATGTTTAATCCTAACTACGCGTTCCCCTAGATTTCGGAAAGTCTGTATGGTTTTCCTTTATAGTATGTTCACAGGAACTCATAATTACTTACCGTTAGAATTCGCGCTTTTCAGGAACAGCAGGAAAATACAACCATATTGGAAGCGAATTCAGAAATGTTTAATTGTAACTACCTGTTTTTCTAGATATCGGAAAATCTGTATGGTTTTACTTTAGAGTAGTTCCACAGTAACTCATATTTGGTTTTCGTTAGAATGCGCACTTTTCAGGAACAGAAGGAATTTGAAAGTCGATATACAACCATGTTTGTAGCGAATTTAGAAATGTTCAATCCTAACTACCTGTTTTTCTAGATTTCGGAAAATCTGTATTGTTTTCCTTTAGATTAGGTCCACAGTAACTTATAATTGGTTTCCTTTAAAGTTGCTGTAAATTAGGTGAAGCCGAAAACATTTTTAATTTTAAAATAATTAATTTTAGCAAATAATTTGTTTTGAGATATTTATAATCAATTTTATTAGTTTTAAATAAAATTGTATTGCTCTATCTTATGAAAAAAGCCATTTTTTAAAATATATGGTATTCGTAATATGATTTTTTCGTTAATAAGTAATTTTTTATTGCAAGGTTTTTCACATACATACATATGTGTACATTCAAATGATTTGTTATTTTTAGAAAAGTTAGGAAAAACTTTCCAATCGTAGAACGTTTGCCTTTGGTATTTCAACAGTCGACTTGGTCCAAGATAATTATCACTCATCAACTGATAGATGGTTCACAGCTAATTTTCATAACAGAAGTCAAGTACTTTGGAGTCACTTTAGATTAAAGGCTGAACTGAAGTTAACATGTAACGATGTTTGATTGGTAGCATATGATTGTAAATTTAATGATGGATAAATTGACATCCGCTCCATCGCCGTGAAATTTTCGATAAATCGGAGGCATTCAGAAAACATGTTAACTTTTGTGAACATGATTGCAACAGTTGGGTGATTGGGTCAGGAAAGGAATGATGAAACAATTTCGTTACTGATGAGAATAAAAGTAGCTTTACAGCTAAACAAGATAAACATAAGTCTTTTGTGAATGATGCATGTAGCCCCTATAAAGAGGACATAGCAAGACACCGCTCACGTAGTTACCATCGTGGGAACTGTTGATGATGATCAAACAGCTGACATCCTGAAAACAATAAAAAAACCACAGAGAATCATCGAAACACAAAAAAAACTATAAATTATACTTATCTAATTTACCGGCTGATGTATCGCCGTTTTTTAATCCCATAATCAATCAATTATTAAAAAAAATCAATTATTGTAACGGGACATTTAAATAATTTTCATTCTTGTTTTATATTCTACTTACTAAACAAGTTTGACATTTTTATTAACATAAATCACAATCATACCAACCTTTGTAATTAAAATTATTATTATCAATTAGAAAATAATTTATAGTTAAGATACCAACTTAATTATAGTACCTTATATATTAATTATTTTAAATGTTAGATGGCGATATTTATTGTATAACACTTAAATTAATTTTGTATAACAATTATTTTTATATAAATATGTAAAAGAAAATATTATGTACAATAGTCTGAGATAATCCAGTGAATACAGTGATCAACCAAACAAACAAAAAAACCAGTGAATTTTTGTTTTTTATATACCGGAACAAAAAATTGGAATTGAGAAAGACGCTTCGACATTTTATTGACCTACGCAAGTAAATTGGACACGATAACACCCCAAACGATTTTTTGGACCTTCGCCTTCATTTTGGACACCGACGACAAAACCAACCATTTTTATTACGACCAACGCTATTCTACCGGACACGAGAAATTTCCAGTTCAACACACATTATATGGGTTTTGGTTATTAAATTTTATTTGCGAATTGCCACACATAGTGCATATCAAACAAAATTTAAACCGAACCCATTGGATACAACTTTGTACAGGAACTGCTCACAAACTTGCTCAATAATTTATTTAAGGACCCTTTGGTACAAAGAAGAGGCACTTAAGTTATTTTTGAGACGAAGTGCAAGAACCTACAGTTTTCAATAAAAGGGCCTACCTAGATTTATACAAATCTGAATTGAACAAAGTTCTAAGTATGATGTAAGTATGAACTAAGTAAAATACTAAAATGTTAGTTTACTACTAGAAATTTTATCATTCAAGCACATCTTAATAATCAAAGCTCTTTGCATAGGCATTTTCATTTACTCAATTGATATAAATTCATCCGCATCTCTTATTCAAACCGTAACAGCAACCATAAAAAAGGTCCAGTAAACATCGAAACAAACTATTCCAAAATATTCATGTGCCACAAAGAAAAGTTATCAATGTTTCTTTTTTTTTTTGTCTGTCTGTATTTTTTGATATGCCATCAAATTAATCAAATAAATCTCATATAAATCAAATTAATTATACTGGTCCCTAAATTATACACATAATTCATTCCAAATATGTTAGACGTCTCTATATTATCTCAGTGTTGTTCGCAAGTTTAGGAGGGGTGTTCAATAAATTGTCGACACCAGCAAATTTATTCTAGACTATATTGAAATAAAAACTTTCCGAACTTCGCTCTGTAAAATACGTTTTCGATTTTCATAATTTAAATTAATAAAATTAAAAAATGGGTTGGCTGGATAAGACGGGACAGAGTACGGTGATATGATGATGATGATGATGAAATTAATTGATGCGTGTAAAATTTATTGTTTGTTTAGCAATCCAGCAATTATAATATTTACATGATGATATAAATTACATAGCTTTAAATAAATTACACAAAAATTTTTTGTTTTGGGATATGTTGTGTTTTTGCTAGGATATGTATATGTAGGGGATAACAATAGAATTGTTTCAAAGTTGTCAAAACGATCAAAAATTTGTTTAATTTTTGTCGTGCAACGTAGGGTGAGCTTGCCACGCTATGTATTTGTAGATTCAAAATGAAAATAAATGAGATGAAAACAAAAACATGAAATTTGTTTATTCCGCGTTTTTATTACTGGGGTTTAGGATTGATGTTGGGCAATAATTTAGGGACTTTTTCTCGTGGATATAATATTGTAAATTTATTATCATAAAGCCCTACATATACACTATTTATTTTCATGTATACATTTATATTCAAACCTATTACAATAGAAATTTTCCAACCTTTCTGTTATTAAAAAATTCATTTGTTTTCTGGATGAAAATTAAATTTCCGATAAACATGGTGAATGTAAATGTATCTGACAGTGGATTGGGTAATATTATTTTTTAAATGGGAAAAACATGCCCGAATTGTTTTTCAATTCTATGATTTTGTTATAAATAGATCCAGGAAATTTATTAAATTTTAATGAATGTAATAAATAATTTAAAAGCGTTTTTTACGTGCTTATACTTTGAGTAGAACATTTTCTAAAAAAAACATTTTTCAACGAAGATGATGTAGTACACTAATGGATTTTATATGGTATGCTGAATGATATCATTCTAATAAAATGTTTTTTTGCAATGGTTTCGTTTATTGTTGGTTTGGGAATAATTAAAATAATTATATGCCATTTTATGGCGTCAATAGCAAACCAAAAATTTTCTTATCGTTGTATTTTACTGTTTTCATTTTAGCAAAATATTGAAAGGCAAAACGGAGAATGTTTGACCTAGTTACAGAAGAAGAACAAAATATTTTCAAAAGTTTTAAAGGGTAACATTTTAAGAAATTTTGTTATTTTTTGAAAATGCTTTTTTAAGGATTGCGCTGACAATCCGTTATATTCATCTATTGTGCAAAGAAAACGTTGTGATTATCAAGCAAAGAAATAATGTTACTGATCATCAACAAAACCACTGATAAATCCAATGAACCCTGTTATAATACCAAGGTTCATCTATTCTAAGGAGAAAAAGAAACACGAATAATTCGACAAAAATGCAATAATTTATTGGCTGATTTGTTCTTCTCTAGTCGCTGATGTAAAGTTAAGTGACAGAGCAAAAATTGAACTTTAAATTGTACTATAAACTTTGACTATAAACTTTTGAAAACTACAAAAATAATGTTTGCTATAATATGCATTTTTAGAACATTGTAGCGTTAATTTTTTTATGGGTTTGACGCTAACAACCCTCGAATAAGAAAAATGTCCACATTAAGATAAAAAAATGAATTATCCAAATTTTAAATACTGTATTTCGAAATTAGATATAATAAACAATAATTAATATAAATTTTGAAAATAATCGTAAATCATCTATTTTTCTGTTTTGACCGAAGTTAATTTACCCAATACTATTTTTTCTAATAAGCACATATAATTTAGATTAATATGTAAATATATAAAAATGGAATACCTGTTCAGCGTTGTTACCGATGAAGCGCTTTGTTGAGAACTTACTGAAATAAAAGAAAATTTAAAATTCACTAGTTCACCGCACAATCACCAAACTATATACACTTAATTATTTCCAGGGCATTACCAGAACAAAAAAAAAAGTGAAGGACAATTTATTGTTCCTTACTTTATCAATTTAAGAAAAAAAAAAATTTTTACCACTTAGCTCAAACTTAGTAGTCTGGCGGATGTGTGTGGGGGGGGGGGGGAGGGGGACAATAAGTCGAATGATTTTCATCGGCTCCGCAATCTATCACAGCACCCACTTTCTGTCCACTGTGCTGGTCATATTTTACGCAGAGGTAGGGGTGTGTGGTCACGAACGGATGTATATCAGATATATCCAGGAGAGACTTGCAAGTGCATGTACGACCTCCACGTGGTGCCTACTGGTAACTAGGAATATTTCCTGGGCTAATGTACAGCGCTGAAGGAGTAAACCTTACACAAATCCCCAAGTCACGGTGGAACAGCATATTCCAAGGAATAAATGGTTAGTGGGTAAACTAATCTCTAATATGCGGACTCTGGATACCAGGCGACTTCCAATTTTAATCAGCTTAACCCTCGTATACGGATCTCTGCGAAGTTGGACGGTTTATTTCTCCGAAACTCGTGGGAATAAATGGACACAAACAAAATAAAAGCAAAAGAGACAGGCACTCTCAAAATGCCAACAGGCACAACGGATGGTGGCTCAAACCTTAAAGGTGGAGTCACCAACGAAGAAACAATAAGGATCTTGAAGGCTGCGGTGCCGGGTACCAGCGGAAGTCGAGGGCCTCCCGTAGAAAAAGGGAGCTTGGACCGTAAAGGGCAAACTACCTTTACAGTTGGTTCGGTAAACGCGGCCTCGGCACCTAAGCCGGTGACTGGCGCGTAAGCTATCCCTGCGCTAAGCGGCGGTACAGGAATCGACGCTCGGTGCAGAGGATATTAGATAGGCTGGCTGCCACCCCTAAGGGGATGCTAACGAAGTAAAAGAAGGAATCTCTGGCATGGGCAAAGGTTACCTTCTTAGGCACAAATTCGGGGAGGGTACCAGCAGAATCGAAAAGGCAGCGGTCCCAAGACGAATTGGAAGCTGGGGATAGTAAGCGACCCAGAATGCAGGGAGCCCAAGGAGATACTAGGACGCACGGGGCAGGCAATACTGTTCAGTAACGTCCTTAAAGAGCATTCAGCGATACTAGCCGTCATTGACCGGAGTCAAGAAGATGGGAGTGTCACTCTCGATAAATGGAGGCTAGTGTATAACACACTAAACTCCGGACGGATGAAATAATGCGCATAATTCGGGCAAGCAACGTTGATCTTCCGACGAACAATTGGAAGATCATTAAACAAGAGAAGGCGAAGGGAGGATCTAGGTTATCCATTTTAGTGGTGAACAAAGAGTCCCTAGCCCCTCTAGCTAAAAAGATGTGGGTAATCGGCTTCGGTTTCGGGTCAATTACCCTAAAAGTGTTTACAAAGGATGAGGTCGAAGCGATTGTGGAAGACCTACCAGGGAAAGAGCAGAGAGAAGGTGCTTACACGCGGGACGTTGGGAGCTCAGCGATGGAGCGATTAACGGCTATGGGTCGTCGCCTATCCCTGGACTCGAACGAGGAAGATCGGGTCGAGCCGATGGGGGAGGAGGGTGGCATGAAGAGCCAACACGGAGCACCGTGAGTAAGGGTATATGAAGGAAGGTAAGTTGATCTGTTTATGCTGAGCACGGTTCAGATTAATCTTCACCACTTTAAGGCTGCTTCAGCAGCCTTGATCCTGAGACTGATCAAATCGGATGAGAACATAATCCTAGTTCAAGAACCCTGGATTAGTAAAAACAAGATCTGTGGCCTCGGTGTAAAAGGGTATACAATTTTATACTCTTCTGGGTCCGATAAGATCAGATCTTGCATTCTCGCTAAAAATAACTTGAGTATTTTTCTTCTTCCATAATATAGTAGTGGAGACGTAACCGCAGTCGGCCTGGAGACGGGAGGCCGCTTACTATAGCTGGTTTCAGCCTATATGGACCGAGAGAAGGAGGTTCCGCCGGATAACCTTGGGGAACTGATACTCGAAGCAAAACGGGAAAAGATCGAAGTAATACTAGGGTGTGATGCAAATGCGCATCATACAATCTGGAGTAGCACCCACATCAAAGATAGGGGTGAGTACCTATTTGATTACTTATTGGGTACTAACCTTGCAGTGTGTAATCTGGGGCAAGAGCCCACTTCTATTATTAGTAACAGGCAGGAGGTACTGGATGTTACCGTTGCATCAGACTCCATTACATATATGGTCAAAGAATGGAGGGTGGCGAAGGAACACTCCTTCTCGGACCATCGGTACGTGACGTTTAATATTGATATTCACCCTGTTACCCGGAAAGCCTTCAGCAATCCTAGAGGGACTAACTGGAACAAATATGGGGAAGTGTTAGTAGGAAGGACTCTTACCGACCGATGCTCCGAAACCCCCAGCTACAGAGAAGGAGCTGGATTTCCTGGTGGGGGGATCACAAGCGCCTGCAAACCGGTATGGTGGTCCAGGGAGTTGGGAATCCTTCGTTCAGGGTGTAGGAAAGCATTCAATAAAGTAAAGGGCTCTAGGGAAGCTTAGGACTGGGACTCCTATAAGAAGCACCTTAAAAAGTATAAAAAGGAAATAAGGAAGGTGCGGAGGAGGTCTTGGAGACTATTCTGTAATAAAATGGAAGGTGTTTCGGAGACATCGCGCTCAGGAAAATCTTATGTACGAGTCCAACGAGCCCTAGTTACTTAATTAAACCAGATGGGCTGTGGACAACGTCTAGTGGGGAATCATTGGCGCTTCTGTTGGATACCCATTTCCCAGGTAGTGTGAGTGTGTCGACGGAGCTTGGTAGGAATAGGGAAAAGTTATCGTCGGGGTGCCCGGAGGAAATCGTGTGCAAAACCGGATCCAATGGGCACTAAACGGCTTTAAACTCTATGAATCGGCGGCCTGGACGGTATCATCCCAGCGGAATTGCAAAAACACTCGTCGATCATTCTTCCATGGCTGGAGGTGATCTTCAGGGGGTGTCTAAAACTGAATTATATTGCTAGGAAATGGACGGAGGTTAGGGTGATTTTCATCCCGAAAATGGGGAACAATTCACAGGCCGACCCAAAGGACCTAAGACCTATAACTCTATCATCCTTTCTGTTGAAAACATTGGAAAGACTGATCAACGTGTACATACATGCAAAAATAAAACCCAGTAATTGGGCGACTTCTCATCATGCGTACTGAAAAGGATCTGTTGACACGGCTCTTCATTCCCTGGTGCGAACGATTGAGAAATCAATCCACTCGAAAAAGTACTGTATGGTAGCCTTCCTCGATATAGAGGGCGCATTTAACAAGGTCAGGACGGAGGCAGTTCGGGAAGGACTGTCTTTCTTAGATGTGGTTTACCCCTTAGGGAGGTTGATAAATCAGATGCTAGAATGCAGGATTATTAACGCGGATATGGGGGAATCTACCATTAGGAGGCGAGTAGTTAGAGGAACTCTGCAAGGTGGTGAGGACACCTCTTCTCTGGAACATAGTTATCAATGGATTACTTTTGGAACTGGAGAGGGAGGTAATAGGGGTGATAGCGTATGCAGATGACGTAGCGATCGCGATCTCGGGGAAGTACCTAGGCACGATTAAGGAAGTCATGCAACACGCGCTCATAATCATTACAAAGTGGGCCAGCAAATGTGGGCTGGGTATAAATCCATCCAAAACAGAGCTGGTACTCTTTACCAAGAAATATAAAATTCCGGTAGTTGCCCCTCCTACCTTAAATGGCACGGCACTGGCCTTTACTGATAAGGCAAGATTTCTGGGCATAATCTTGGACAGTAAGCTAAATTGGTTGCTCAATATTTTAGAGAGAGTAAAGAAGTCCACCATGACTCTGTACTCATGTAGGAACGCCTTCGGTAGGAGATGGAGTCTAAAACCAGAGCTGGTACACTCACCGCTATAGTCAGACCGATTCTGATGTACGGGATGAATGTGTGTTGGCCAGCACTAAACAAGAAAACTTATAAGAATAAGATAGAGCAGGTACAGAGAAAGGCCTGCTTCCTTATAAGCGGGCACTGAGGACAACCCCTACACGTGCTCTGGAGGCTATGTTCTACCTTCTTTCTATCGTCTTTGGTAAGCGGAGAGCGGCAACTACGGCTGCACGACTCTCTACCTTGTTTGAGTGGAAATGTCTTCAGACTACCCACTCGACGATTAGCAGGTCGCTAAAGGCAGATGTGGAGAATAGTGACTACGCGGTACCGATTGTATGCTTTGAAAAAGGTTTCCGGACTCTTCTCCCCTCAAGGGAATCCTGGGGGAACAGGTCAATAACAGAAACTGGAAGTATACAATTCTATACGCTAGACGGCTAAGCTAGACGGCAAAGTCGGAGCAGGACTCTATTGTGACAAATTAAATGTGAATATATCCGTTCGTCTTCCTGATCACTGCAGAGTGTACCAGGCGGAGGTGGTAGCGATTGAGGAAGTGCTGACTTGGTTCAAGCATAATGTCATATCCACAAGAGATATAACAATATATGTGGACAGTCAGGCGGCAATCAAGTCGCTGGAATCAGTTTCTCTGACGTCCGTGGTGGCATTGAAGTGCCGCTCATCTCTTAACGAGATGAGTGAGCATTTCAATATCCAGATATTCTGGGTCGCCGGTCACTCGGACGTACTGGGGAACTGCAGGGCGGACGAACTGGCAAGGCAAGGTACAACTCTCCAATTGAAACCGAAAAGGGCAAATCTGGGGAGGCCCGTAGCACCGTTTAATAGGGTGCTTAGAAATGAGGCGATATCCTCGGCACAGAAGAGGTGGACCAACACCATAACATGTAATGTAGCGCGGCAAGTCTGGCCGAAACTCGACTTGAAGCGCTCCAAAACACTACTATCCCTACGTAGACCTGACTTAAGTATAGTACTGGGGTGCTCACAGGACACTGCCTCATTTGGGGAGCATGCGAGGAGGCTTGGGTCAATGGCAAATGATTTCTGTAGAAGCTGTATGGATGAGGAGGAGGAAGAGACTCTGAGCCACTTCCTCTGCTCATGCCCGGCGCTAGCTTACAGGAGGCATAAACATCTGGGCAAGTATAGTTTGGACGGCCTCATGAATCTCGAGAACTGCAATGTGCGAGATATCTTACGCTACATAAGTAGCTCAAAATGGTTCCAATGAAGGTGTAAGGGGAGTAGGAACCCTTGGTATCACAACGGACCGTCATCGGTCTAAGTGTGCGTTTTGGCAGCCACTCTAATCTAACCTAACCTAACCTAGCTCTAATTTATACTACAATATTTTCTGTTTAAGTAAAACTTGGAACTTTAATTTTTATATAATAAAAATCACTACAATTAACTAAACGATAATCATCGTGAAAATTTGCAAAAGAAACCAAAATTGAACATAATACACTCATTGACCTTAATTCACTGATACTCTAAAGAACTCAACAATATTAATATGAGGAATACAACTCCTAATTTTAATTGTTCTAAACGCGAACTTTAACTTTAAATTAAATCACTGGTATACACCGAAAAAAAACCAACTTAATGAAAATCAATTAAAATTAGGAAGTGTAATATAAAACTAAGTATAATATAAAAAAAAAATACAAAAAAAAATCTTATTCGCCATCTTGATGCCCTCTCGGTCGTCTAATCCATACTCTATATTTAATTCAGCTGATCAATTTATTTTTTTTAACATACGTAATGGGTTCCAACGCTTCGGTGGGGGCGAGTAGCAGGGACAGCAGAGACACAACGGTTTCAACAACAACGTCAAGCAACACTACCTACAGTTAGTACAAATTTGGGTGACCACATGGGAACATGATGATGGAACGAAATCTTGCCCCCCTCTCACAACCGCCGATGGAAAAAATGGTGGAGGGGAATAATAATAGTTGTTTACAGCCTTTCAGAAAAAAAGAGTTTGCGGTACCAGGAAATTTGTGTTGTCATTGTGTCTTCTTACAGGTGTTGGAGCAGTAGAGATGCACTTTAAAAAAATTGTATTGTCTTGTGTGCTAAATAAATTACTAAAAAATATATTACTAACAAATTTACTAACTATCAACTACTTAGGTGTCTGGAACCGGGTTGAGTCTTTGATGCTAACATTCCTTTCCCATCTCTCGATCTTGTTATATGTAAAAAAGGTGTACGACGGCGGCCTGGCCAGGGGCGAATATCACAACTATTAATTAGACTTATGTGGTTATCGATGTGGCCCTTTCTTCACGGGGTTTGGCTTCATGAAGAATGGTGTCGTGTTGTTGTAACATGGGTATAGTGGTGTGTGTGTGTGTGTGGTATTCGCATTTATAATACGGGAGACTTGCTTAATGCTTGATCGTACATCGCAATCAATCAATCAATCAATACGTAATGGGTTCCAACGCTATTATTCTCACTCGTCCTTTGCCTTTTAAAATTTCAATTTTTGTTTGTTTAATATTTTTTTTATAAAATTATTTTACTTTAGGTATTTGTAATTTTATCAATTACTTTTATTTATTTATTAATGTAATAAGTAACGTAATAGTTTTAGGTAATCTTTATTATTAAACATTTTTAAATAAGACCATTAAACGGACCGTACTTTAAATTACACCACAGTCTAACACACAGCGGTATCAATCATAACCGTTACACTGTCGGCAGTTAAAAACACGAAATTTTTACACTAGCGGTACCATAAATCACGCCACATTGTTTTTTTAAACAAATATAACATTCAATGTATCTTAAAAAGTGGTTTTAGTGCCACGCTGGTTATCTCAGATCTCTAAGTACACATCACTCTTGACCATTGGTTTTCAACCAAAATTTGTTCACGAACTATCTAATTATTATTATATATTTTTTCTAAGCTTCATTAATTATACATGCAAATTTTTGCCAATTTTCTACAATCTTCTGTCCTAACTACACTCCAGGACAAAATTAACGCATATTTTTTTTTTTTTGTAATAAAAAAAAATCCCGCTGGTCAATTTCAGTGGAATTGGTATCAAATGATCCCAAATTTATATTTTTTCTCAAAAGAGGCACAAATGTGGCGTTATGGAATTATAACAGCTATTTTTCATTGCAAAATGTTAAATGTGTCCAACTATTTTTTTTAAATTTTCAAAAGCGGTTTATAAACATTAAAATTAGGTTTATTACAATTTAGTTTGATTAATTTAGTAACGAGTATTCCCCTCCCCCCCCCCCCCGTGCACTTATTACAGCTTTCATCCTTCTGGGCATACTAAGTAGAAGGCTTTGTATCATTTCTTGCGGGATGAGATTCTACTCTTCTTCCGTTGCAACTTTCAGCCCTGCTAACGAATCTGGTGCGCGATTTCTAGCTCTAATGCGACGTTTTCGAATGTCCCATACGTGTTCGATCGGATTAAGATCGGGACTCATTGGTGGCCACTTTAGTGCACGAATGCCGATATCTTGGAGATATTGCCGTACCGTTGCAGCTACGTGGACTGGAGCGTTATCATGCATTAACACAAAACTGTCATAACCTATGAAGCCCACATATGGCAAAACGTGATCGTCAAGAATGTTTCGAAGATACCAGTCTGCAATCATCCTCAAACCAATCTCCACCAGCTCCGTACGGCCCTCCCAACTGATTCCACCCCAAAACATTATTGAACCTCCACCAAAGCTTACAGTTTGCAACGTAACACGGTGCGTAGCATTCTCCAGGTCTTCTGTATACAAGATTACGTCCATCTGTTATCCATAATTGGATTCTGGTTTCATCTGAAACGAGAATTGTGGCCCATTGAACAGTTCCCCAATTTGCATGAGAATGAGCAAGTTCTAAACGGCTAGATTTGTGACTGAGAAGAAGCCGTGGAACTTTTACGGGCCGCTTTGGAGTTAGATTCGCTTCTTTTAATCTTCGTCTAATTGTTCTGGCACTAACATTCACTTGGCGTGCACTAAGTAACTCATTTTTTAGTTTAGTAGAAGTACGCTTTCGATCACGTAACGAATTAATTTTTAAGAATCGGTCGTCATGCTCGATTGTTCACCTTTTACGTCCGTGTCCGGGCTTTCTTTTATACTCTCCGGTCTCACGATATCGCTTAAGTATTCGTCAAGCCGAAGACTGGTTCACTCCTAATTTTCCTGAGATTTTGTACTTGAGTATAATCTTACTGATACAACATGACGACTTTAACCGCCTCCAGCTCACGAAAGGGTGCCATATTACAATGGGTCTTATTTTAGGTGTTTGCTTGAGAACACATTTACAAGAACTAATGGTACTGCATTTACAAATAATTGATATGCAATGGAATAAAAGCCGATCGTTGCGTTGGATTTCAAACACAATTCACTCTTGATTAAGCATTTTTGAAAATTTTAATTGATCGGCTTGCAGTAGACTTTATTCAAGGTGGCTTCTGATAAAAATATAAATGTGCTATCATTTGATACTAGTATAATTAAAATTGACCAGCAGGATTTTTTTTATTACAAAAAAAAAAAACATGCGTTCATTTTGTCCAGGAGTGTATGTCCTAAAAGCTATTCTAACTGTTCGTCAAGTCAAGGTACAGTCCACCCATAAAAAATTAGACCACACATAAAAAAATTCATCAACATAGTAAACAAAATCAGCACCAACAAGGTATAAAATTCAGTATATTCTAAAAAAAAAAATAATTAAACACTTTGCCAAAGCAAATAGTGCACCAGATATCCTATTCCATAAAAAAAAAATTAATTTATTAAGTAAATTAATTAAATAAATGAAGAAGGCAAATTATTTTCGATAATTCCATTTACTTTTATTTCTATGTTAATCATTCCACAGTAGAACATGGTCCAATTCAAAAATATTATTAATATGTTTTTGTTTGTATTACCACTGATGTAGCACTATCCTCTGACATAAATCCAAATAAGATTACCCTCAACAATTTTTTTCTTTTATATAACACTAATTTCTTCTATATTTGTCCTCTATAATAGTATATTATTCAACGAGCATATAATGATAGCTGTTATTCACGAAGATGAAGTTTACCGACACGAGCCGATAGGCGAGTGTCATAAATCATCTGAGTGAATAACAGCCATTATATGCGCGTAGAATACGATACTTTGTCCACGACCGATAAAAAATTATGTATTATTATCAAATCCTTTAAATAAACCTAAAATAATTTCCGTCAACATTTTGACGTCTCAGTTTAATAATAATGAAAATAGCAAGAGACTACTAGAGAAAATTCACAAAAATGAAATTTTTATTTGGTAGTAGTGAATAATGGAAGAAGGGACTACTAGATAAACTAGCAGTGAATAATGGATATCATTATATGTAATTGAAGAAACAAACGTATAATGCCTATATTATACGTTAGTCGTGGACAAAACTGTTAATCAAATCACTGAACAGAACTGCTTACATATTATATTATCAGTTGATGTTCACCACGACAAAAAAAATTTAAATGAGAATAAAATTAAACAAAACTACCCATTTCCCGAAACAATGACATCAAATTAAGCCAATGTTTTTTCGGAAAGTAAAAGAATACTAATAAGTAGCACAAAACTCTTGACGTTAGAGAAAATAAAATATACCAGTTGATAATCGTATCAACTGGAAAATCCGTCAACGAACTTTTACTAAAAAAAAATATCGTTTCCAGAATTATCTGAAATGAGAAATGAAAGAGAAAGTGAACAGCTTAGAACACAATAAGTGTTTCGCGTAAAAAAAAAATTGCTAATTAGTTCCGCTGTCGATAACCCCACCCCGTAAAAGAAAAATGAAAAAAATAATGAAAATTTTTACCGAACACGACTGAACTAGTTTGAGGAGCATAATCAAACTCAACTCTTGGGAAACAAAAATACTACTTCTATCCACAGCTCCAAAAACAAAATGAGTTATATATCCCCACATATAGTACATATAAAATTGTAAAAATAATATACAAAAAAAAAATAAAAAATGAATTGATTATAAGTTGATAATAATAATAAACTGTAACATAACCAAATAAAAAATGTAAACATACAATAAATTCTTAACTTAATCTCGTTTTAAATCCTTCGCATGAAATATTCCCAAAAATTTGCCATGTTGATCTTGCAAAGCATAAGAGTTTGAACTGGGACGTTCGAGTACGGTACATTTTAAATATTTAGGTGCTAATTTCGAACTAAACTTAGTAAACGCATCTGATTGAACAAAGTTCCTTTTCCACACTACGTCACCCACAGAAAAGTCATATCACGCTCGCGGTCTTAGATTATATTGATGGATGTGCTTTATATAAGTGTCATTTAACTTATTTCTTACATGCTCATGAATTTCATGTAAATGTGTCGCTCTCTTAAGGTGGTTTGAATTAGCAATGCATGTGTTTTATTCTTCCAACTTCCTTCCGTTTAACGACATATTGAAGCCAAAATTTGCATAATACGGAGAACATTTTATTGTTTCGTGTTTAGCACTTCTAATAGCACAATCAATTTGCAGAGCCTTTCTTTCTTTGTGTACCGCCCATCTCTCGATTTTTTTTAATATTCCACGCGACAGTACTTTTAGGAATGTTTAATCTTCCACCTATTTCACGCGTGGTTAAATTTTCTCGCGCCAAAATCAACATATTGCTTTTACACTGGTCACTAACTTTTCCCATTTTTTTAACTAAAATTGCACTTTATTCTTTATTTGTCTAGGATCACTTACAGAATAACTTAATCTTACAAAATATGCACTATTTATACTCAAAAAATAAATTACAGGCAATAAAACATCTGCACCCTAATGACGGCCAAGAACGGTAGGCGTAAAAAAAATAATTGCTTGCCCAATTTTTTTGCACATCAGTTGCGGGGTTGTACCGGTGGAATAAAAGCAAAAGGCGGTCCAACAAAATATTAATATGAAAGATTGAACTTCTATAAATCATTAAAAAACAAACAAAAAAATAAAAAATTAGTGTTTAATTTATTACATTACTTTAACACCAATCAACGTATTTTGAATATTTTGGCATTTTTCCCCCTAACTTGCAGGTGAATTTTTATTTTCAAAAAATTACTTCATACATGTATTTAAAATGAAACAATAAACCAATTGCTTTCAAAAGTTTTTTAATTTTAGCAAAAAAAGACTCCAATTTGCCATAAATTTGTTTGTCCAATTTTTTTTTACCAGCACTGTATATACAGCTTTTTCCAAAATTATAAAGCACCCCTCCCAAATTGCAGTATCTACAAAACGAATGAAGACAAAAATTAAAACTCAATATTTTTAGGAAATACTTTTTATATTTTATTAATTTTAGTATTTTGTAGGTCCTCCTTTGGCTCTGATGACAGCCAGGACTCTTTTATTCATCGACCGTACTAATTTTTCGCAGGTATTTCTCGATATATTTTTCCATTCCTCTGTCAGCGCACGTTTGAGGTCTTCCTTTGAAGTCATACTGCGATCCTTGATTTTTTTTTTTAAAATGGACCACAAATTTTCAATGGGATTTAGGTCTGGTGACTGGGCGGGCCAGTCCATGACTCGAATTTGTTTTTTTTGAAACCAACTCATCGTAACGCGGGAAGTATGGCAGGGGCATTATCCTGTTGATAAATTATCGAAGAACTATCCGTTTCGGCGCAGTGGTTAAAGCTGCGGCGTTTGGATCGGGAGGTACCGGGTTCGAATCCCGATAGGGGCGGGATGCAAAAGGGATTTTTCATCATCTGATTACGATCGGTGATGACGATGAACACAACTATGACCCCCTGTTGAGAGTGCAGAATCCATGGGCCGACCCACCTTTCATGTCAGCACTATAGGTTGGCATGAAGCAATGCAATGTGCAGGTGGTTTATACAAAGCGGGTCTATAGCCGTACGTCCTCGATTTGGCTAATACTGCGTAAAGTAGGACGGTAAAATTAACTGCGAAAGAGTTGGGAGTGCCTTGAGCCCCAGAAAAGATTGCATAGTATAAAAAAAAAAAAAAAAAAAAAAAAAAAAACTATCCGTTTCCCCAAAGATTTGCCGAATTGAGGCATTCAATGCAGCCTCGAGGACGGTAACATAGTTGGTACTGTTCATCGGACCCTCACAAAACAACAGTTTTCCCACCCCTGATGATGCCATACAACCCCACACCATCAGTTTACCCCCTCCATGCTTTACGGTAGGCACTATACAATCAGGATTGTATGCTTCCCCGACTCTTCTTCTTACGATGGTTGCGCCAGGAGTTCCAAAAATCTATAAGAATTCCATCAAATTTAACATAAATTTCTCTATTAATTCTTTTAAAATACATAGCATAATTTTTTATTTTTTTTTTGACTAATTATTTTTTAATATTTATTTTTTATATTTACCTCAAAAGTAGATTCATCTGACCAAACAACTCTCGCCCAATCCACGTCATTCCAATGTTTGTGTTCTCGAGCCCATCTCAAGCGACTTTTTATGTTGGTAAGTGAGAGCAAAGGTTTTTTTCATGCTTTACAACCTTTCAATCCAGCTTGCAGGAGCCTTCTTCTAACTGTCCGTGCCGAAATGTGAACTTCTTGTTCTGTTAAATGCTCTGCAGCTATCTCAGCAGATGTTTTTCTTCGGTTTTTGAGAGATTTTCGCACAATTTCTCGATCGTCTCTTACCGAAGTGATACGATTTCTGCCTGAGCGTAGTTTATAGGCATAGTCCCTGGTCTCTTTAACCCTTTTCAATGTAGATTGAACTGCTCCACGAGAGCATTTTAATTTTTGGGATATTTTAATTTGGCTTACACCCTGGGAATCCAACAACCCAATTTGTGCCCTTATTCCTTCACTGAGTTGGCACGCTTTAGGCATAATTATCACAAACACACTTTTTTTCTCAAAAAACTTACGAAAACTCTTTTTGATTTAAAACACTTTATGTGAAGACTGCACACGATCAAATACAAAACTAAAATAAAAAAATTTTACGACGCTATAACTTCTTGTTAAGAACCTAAAACAAAACAAAAATTGGTGATTTTCAATAATTAAGGGTCGCATTCGGTGGGATGACTCGTTCGTTAACACCCATTGTTTAGAAAGACATAATATTAATATATAATGCTAATAGATAGGGGTGCTTTATATTTTTGGCCAAGCTGTATATCCCAATCCCGGTGATTCTTTTTGATGTAGGCTCTTAATGAAGTACCAATGACTTCGTTTACTCTTTCTGTGGGATTAGTTTGTGGATGGTATCGGGGTGTTAGCCAATGTTTGACGGAATACAATGTTAATACATCTTGAAAAGGATGAGTGTGAACAAGAGAGATAAAAGGAATAGAAAAAAGTAAAAAAAAGGGCAATCGTAATAAAGTAACCGAACGAATCGGATGAAAATAGAGTTTAGCGCTTTATATTTCGGTAAAGTACACAAACAAGGTGCCAGATACCCACGAGAATTGGGACATTTGGAAATTCAGTCTAGTAAAAGTAAAAAAAAAAATCAGTACAATTAAAAGATTTATAAAGAAAATAGTGAAAATTCAATTTAATAAAAAAAAATACAAAGCAAAGTGGTAGGAACAATTGACAATTACAGTCTAATAAGAAAATATAAAAAAGTGGAATGTTCCAGAATAATAAAAAAAAGCGTAGTTGTATTGGAATTAGGTGTTGTGAAAGTGTCGGAAAAGAAGGAAAATTGTAAACTGTACAAAAAAGCAGTGTGAGCATCGTAGTAAGCTGATAAGCGAGAAGAGTCGTACAGAATCACGTGTTGTACGAGACAAAAGGCGGACAAATAAAAGGTAAGGAAATTATTTTATGGTGCATAAAGTACAAGCCAAGTGAATGAATTGTGATAGATTACGATGAATGATTTTGAAGAAGGCGTGTTGTGTAGTGACTGGTACAATTTTGCCTGTTGATCAATGAAAGAAAAGTTGATTAATTGGGTGGTCCTTGGACTGTTGAGTTGCTGTAGCAGGTTATAATTGCCACATGGTATAACGGTTCATCACTATGAAGACAAAAGATATGGTTTAACGGTATATCACTGCCGCGTGGCGTGGTTTCGAATAGCGGTAAAAAGTGGGAAAGAAATAGGTAATTAGTAGAGCTGATCAACGATAATTTTTGTTTTGTCTTCCAGAGAGGAGAGAGTGAGATTTGCGTTGAAATTAAATATGAGCTCGTAAGTGGTGTGAGTAAAAATACAGTTGGGTCAGAGGGTGCTACGGAAGACGGACCATGTTGAGAATTGAGAAACGTGGTTAACAACTTAGTTATAATTGATGCTTATCAATTTTGTGCGATTTTGCCGAGTTTTTAGTGCTTAGTTATACCATAATCGATGCTTATCAATTTTGTCCGTTTTTCCAAGTTTTTAGCCCTTAGTTATAATTGATGCTTATCAATTTTGTGCGTTTTTCCGAGTTTTTAGTGCTTAGTTATAATTTATGCTTATCAATGAGAAATGAATCAAGAAGAATGTTAATAAAGTAAAAAGGCCTTTAGTTGAGAAAAATACTGGAATAAATAAATTTGATATTAAAATTTAGAAACGAAAATGAATGCAACTAATGTGTTGGTTTGAACGAGAGAAAAATGTTCTCGAGATGTGCAAAGTTGTGGGGCATGGAGCGCTTGGCCAGGATGTGGTGACAGTTCGACCGCCGGTGATGGGGGGGGGGTTCCATGAAGAGTGAGTGACCTTGTGTAGAGTAATTAATCAATTTAACTTTAATTTATATTTTTGTATTTATGCGTGTTTAAGAATCAGTGTGGCCACCTGGTTGTTTGATGGCTCTCTATCGGATTCGATTCCCGATCACCCTCAGAGATCGTTTAGGCCGGAGAGATTTGAGGATATCACGAGCAAAGATTTGGCTGATCTGCTATATTTTAAGAAAGGTTGTATAGAGGCAGTTATTGGAGTAGTGCGAAACATGTAAAAGAAGGTATATCACGAAATTCAGTTGGGTTGTTAGCCCAGAATACATTATTTGGATGGATAATTTCGGGCGAAGAGTTGTTACCTGAACCAGAAGATAAGTTGTATACGTTGGGCTTAGTAGTAAAAGGCGAATTGCGAGCGCTGATCCAGAGATTGTGGGAAATTGATGAGATGTACGAGAAGGTATTGTCAGTAGAGGATCAGTACTGCGAGGACAATTTCAAAAGCACAGTTGTGAAAACATGCGATCGGTATAGTGTTAAGGTTCCCTTAAAGGAAGCCGTGGAATTAGGGAGTCGAGAGCCATTACTCTACGCCGATTCTTTTCTCAGGAAAACAAATTCAAACAAGACGCAGTGTATAAGAAGAAGTACATTGAATTCATGGCGGAGTACGAAGAATTAGGTCATATGAGAAAAGCCACGACCCTATAATGACTTGGTTTACTCTTTCTGTGGGATTAGTTTGTGGATGGTATCGGGGTGTTAGCCAATGTTTGACGGAATACAATGTTAATAGATCTTGAAAATTTGACCCTGTAAATTGGCTTTCGTTATCAGAAATAAACACTGATGGAACTCCGTAGTGGAAAAACAAATTTTCTTCGACAATTTTGATTAATGTCTTTTGATTTGCTTCTCGTATGTGATATAACAATGAACATTTTGTGTACTGGTCAATATAATAACCAACAACATTGTATTTCCTTTTTTTGACCTAGGAAACGGTCCCATGAAGTCAGTGGAAACAATTTCCCAAGGGCGATTTGCAATTCTTGCTTTTCCCATGTTGGGAACAGTTACATAATTAGTCGATTTAATTAATTTACATACTTGGCATTTATTAATGTAGTCGTGAATGTCAGTACTCATTTTTGGCCATTAGAATTCTCGTTGGATTCTGTCATAAGTTTTCGTATAACCGAAATGGCTAGCCATTCGATCATCATGATACCTTTGCAAAATAGAATTTTGCACGACCAATTTCCATTTTCCTGAAACTATTCCCAATCATCCCGATATTGACATTTTTTAAATATTTTTGAAATCTCGAAACTTTTCTGGTAATTTATCAATTTGAGCGCCTAAATTACTGTAGGATTTATCCTCATTAATGTCAATTAGATCGATCTTTGGTATTAACCGAGACAGTGCATCAGCTACTACGTTATATTTACCTTTCCTGTAAACGAGATCAAAGTCAAAGTGTTGTAATTTTAATGCTCATCGACCAAGACGACCAATTGGAGCCTTGAGTTTTAGTAACCATAATAAAGCCGAGTGATCCGTGATCACGGTAAATTTAACTCCTTCTATATAATGTCTAAGCAATTCCACGGCATAAAGAACAGCTAAACATTCTCTCTCTCTGCTTCGCTGTACTTACGTTCAGTTGAAGTCAACTTTTTGGACGCTATGAACTGTCATCCTGAGTGAAAATAGCACCAACGTCTAAGTCTGATGCATCACACTGGACCGTAAAATTATTTTGAAAAATCAGGATTGCTGAGAATAGGGGCCGATATTAGTCAGGATTTCAAAACAAGGAAAGCGTTATCTGCTTCCTTAGTCCAAACAAACTTCTGATGCATTGATTTCCGCAGCAAATCACTTATAGGAGATACTATTGACGAAAAATCCGTAATAAAGCGGCGATACCACCCCGCCATACCCAAAAATTGTCGTATCTCGCGCACAGGGGTGTCTTAGGTGTAGGGTAGTTTATTATACATTCAACTCTTCCGGGATCAGTTCTTAAGCCATTCCTATCCAATATACATATATCCTAAATATTAAGTCTCTTCGCCACCTCAGCTAACATTTTAAGATGTTCTGAAAATGTGTTTGTGGCAATAACGATATCGTCTAGATATGCAAATACGCTAGGTTGAAGGTCTACCCCAAGACCACATCCATAAGATGGGACTGCGTCTGTGGCGCGTTTGTTAAACCAAACGGCATAACTTTAAAATGGAAGAGGTCTAAAACATCAGTTCGCCCAAAATTTTCAGTAGTTGTGTAAGAAAATTGTTTTAATATATCATTCAGTAATGCTTCCTGTTCTTGTGTCAATTGAATTCTCTTTTTTCTGAAACTATTGGAATTTCTGTTTGGGTTTCACTGTATGTTATCGTAGATATTGCGGGACTTGATATGAATTTTGACCAAAAATTCATTCCAAGAATAAGTGTTCTAGATAATGTTGGAACAAGTAAAATAGGAATTTTATGGCATTTATTTTGGAACACAAATGGTATATTTGCATAATACCTAGCACAATGTTTTGCACCATCAGCAGTTTTGACAGATAATCCAATTTCTATCTTTTATTCCTAATGAATCTATTAAAAGCTCACCATTTTGTGAACTGCTGGTTTCCCGAACTATTGCATTTTGGACAGTTTGAAAGATAAATACCTGCCTTACCACATCGATAGCAGAATATTTTCTTTGATGATCTACAGTCCCGGAAATGATGATCCCTTTTCCCACAATTATAACAATGTAAATCTGTATATCAACTAAATTTTCATGTATAACAAGATCAGCACCAACAAGGTTTTTTTTTTTTTCCTTTATTTAATATTACAACTGATTTACAAATCATTTAGTAATTTATCTTTCTTAAATGAAGATTCACATTTGACGGGCAGTAGCCCAATGGTTACTCCCGTTTGAATTTACATAGTATTTATTTTTCTCTATCCTAATTAAATACAACTGCCCAATTCCAAAGGTTTCTGCCTTTGAAGTCCTCTTACTGCATTGGTGGTATCCAACAAACTTCGTATGTCTGCATTTTGGTGCCGAGATATCCGCTGAATGTGTTTCTTGGCATGATTTTGTATTTCTTTACTTACATATTCCATGTTTAAGTCCTTATGGAGGTTATCATTTCTAATGTACCATGGTGAGTTTACAATGGCACGTAGCACTTTGTTTTGAAAACATTGAATCATTTGTATATTTGTCTTCTTGGTACAACCCCAAAGTTGAATACCGTAGGTCCATACTGGTTTAAGTATTTGCTGATATAATAGCAATTTGTTATGTATTGTAAGCTCAGAGTTTCTACCTATTATCCAATACATTTTCCTAAATTTGATGTTCAATTCTTCTTTTTTCTTTTTAACATGCTCTTTCCATCTAAGCTTGCAATCGAGAGTCATGCCGAGGTATTTGACTGTATTTGCATTTGGAACCGGCCTTGAATTAAGTTTCACTGGAATCCAGTTAACTTTTCTGGTTTGTGAAGTTACGTGAACCTACTTTTGCTTCGTTTAGGCTAATGCGCCAGAATAGCTGTATCGTCTGCAAATGTTGCTATGGTGGCACCTTCTGTATTTGGCATATCTCTGGTGTACAGGATGTACAATATAGGACCCAGTACGCTACCCTGTGGTATGCCTGCTGATATTCTCTTTAGTTCAGAATACTCTTGGTTATATTTTACACGGAAATGTCGGTCTGCGATATAAGATTTAAGAATTTGATAGAATGGCTTAGGTAGATCTCGATGCAATTTAAATTCAAGTCCTTGGTGCCAAACTTTGTCGAAAGCTTGTGCTACATCTAAGAAGATGCTGGAGCATATCTCCTTATTCTCAAGTGAGTCTTCGATTATATCCGTTATTCTGTGAACTTGTTCTATCGTAGAGTGATTTTCCCTAAATCCCAATTGGTGTGGTGGAATCAAATTTCTCTCTTCTATTATTGGCTTGAGTCTCTTGAGCAGTAATTTTTCAAATAATTTTGAAATTACAGGAAGTAGTAAAATGGGTCTGTACGACTTTTTATCGTTCGCTGGTTTGCCTGGTTTGGGGATCATAATTACTTTAGCAACCTTCCATTGTTGTGGGACATATTTTAGTCTGAAGACAGCATTGATAATTTGAACCAATTTTCGTAGTCCCTTCTCGGGAATGGCTTTTACGACTTGCCCAGTAATTAAATCATATCCTGGAGCTTTTTTTGCGTTCAAATTACACTTGATCTCATTTTTTAATTCCTATAATGTTACACATCGAATATTATATTCATCAATTTTGCTAACTGTTTAAATGTTTTCATCTGCTGTTTGCCTAGGTAACGGTTGAAAGGTGTCTTCCAACTGAGCCGCAAATAAAATAGCTTTTTCCTTGTCGCTTTTGGCCCAGGGTCCTTCCCCATTTTTAATAGGCGGCACATGCGTTTTGGTTCTTTTTAATCCCTTTGTTGCTTTCCAAAGAGATTAATCAGTATCTTTATGTTCGGTGACACCATTTAAGTACTTGTTAATAGTTTCATTCTTAACTTCTTTTATAAGTTGTTTTAGTTTATTGCATAGAAAATTGAGGATTTTTTTGTTTTCCGGGGCGCGTGTCCTTTGCCAGGTCTTTCTTGCCTTCCGTTTCTCTCTAACTAACTCCCTGACCTTAATAGGATAATTTTGATTCCTACGGGATTCGGTGTGACTAGCAGGAGAACTTTCCTATGCTGCTTGTTGAATAGTACTGTTAAATACCTCTAGTTCGTCTTCCAACTGTACCGGTGTTTTAATCGGCACTCGTAGATTTATTTGCATTTCAATTAATTCTTGGAATAGGTCCCAGTTAGTTCTATTATTTGTTAATTTAGGCAGGTTATCCTTATTAATTATCATTGTGCTGAGTGTCATGATAACAGGTGTATGATCGGAATATATCCCTTCGCTGTTTTCGATGCACATATAATCCTCGAAGATCCCTTTCGTTACATAAAAATCAATGAGATCTGGTATTTTATTTATATCAGCAGGCCAGTATATTGGTTTACCTCCAGAGTGGAACTCGCAGTTATTTATTCGTCCGGCTTCGAATAGCTCTTTTCCTTTATGGGTTGTAAGTCTTGATCCCCAATAGGTGTTTTTTGCATTAAAGTCACCACCAATAATAAAATTGGATCCTAGTGATCTAAAGAGTCTATTATAATCTTCTTTGTTTAGATTATAGCGTGGAGGGCAGTAGATAGAGGAAATACTGTATTCATTATTATTGTTAGTTTCAACTTTTATGGTTTTTACTTGCATACTTTCTTCTTCGATACTAGGTTCTTCATAGTGTTTGAGATTCTTTTCCACTATTACTGTTGATCCTCCTCTGGGTTTTCCTCCTGGGTGAATAGCATGATAACATTCATAATCACGTATTTTAATAAATGATGTTTTTGTCAAATGGCTCTCCGATATAAGGCAGATATCTATTTTTTCTAAATTTAGAAAAATGTCCAGCTCTGGAACATGTTGCGCTAGTCCGTTCGCGTTCCAGTTGACAATTCTTAACGTTCTGCTCATTTTAGTATATGAGGGCTATTGCCTCGTTCAAGGTTTGATGCATATCTAGACGCTTATATAAAGCTTCTAGACCACGTTCTTGCTTTGCTAGCCGTATATTTATGGCTTCTATGCTTCGACAAATCCTTTGAAGGGGGTTACCATTCATAGCATTAGATGATTGCTGTACAATTTGTGAATAACTTTTCCGCTCTGTACCTATACCTGGTGGTTTTGGCTCCGCGCTTGGGTTTTAGTTGGTTTCTCTTCTCTGGTAATTTGAGGAAACTGATGCATTTTGTTTCATAGTCTTTGAAGTTCTTTGGCTACTTCACAGCCTCTATAATTTGCAGGATGATGCCCTTTACAGTTTATACATTTTGCAGGGGTGTTTCTACTTTCTGTACACTCTTTCGCGTTGTGTTTTCCAGCACATGTTACGCATCTTGGCTCCCGTCTGCAATATTTTTGTGTGTGATTGAAACCTTGGCATTTTTTGCATTGAGGTATTAGCCTCGTGTTTTTCTTCAGTGGTTCTATTTTAACCCTCATACTGAGAATTGCTTTGATTTTGAAGATGTTTTCAACTTTCTCCTTTTTGTTAAACGTAAGCATGAAGAGTGGAAGCCCTTTTTTTTTGACTTGATTGTTCTCACCTCTCTCTCGTTTTAGGATGTTTACTGCATCTTCTATTTGCAGATCTCTTGCCTTTAGGTCCTTAATTATGTCCTCCTTGGATGAAGGCCTCTCCATTAGTTTGGGCTTCTTTAATTCTTCTTTTTCTTTTTTAAGTTTTTCAGTTTCGCTTCTTAGTTGGATTAAAAGTACATCTAATTCACTGAGTTCAGCAGAGTTCGACAGAGTTCAGCGTTTTTGTCTTTCTGCTGATTTGCAGAGTTAGTATGATTGTTTGGTGATCTTAACAACATTGAACTTCTTTCGAATGGGTTTAGCAATGATTGGCTCACCCGAGAATCCATTGAGCCAGCCTCGTAAGAGGGTGGATTAGCAAATTGGGCAGTTGGTTTACCACCTGGGGTATTGTTTCCTTTTTGCGTTGTATTCATTGCTTTAAAGCTGGTTACGTATCAACTACCAATCTAACCAGTACAAGTTGGTAGTGGGTCATTGAAGAGAACATCATTTGCTACGTTCTCGGTAGTCGGTTATTCCGCCGTATCTCAATCGCCAGAGCCTCGTTAGTTAATTAGTAGGAAGTACCACGTGCAGGTGAGGTTGTCATTTGGGCTAGTATATTATGACCATCTAAACTGGAACCCTTACCCCCCAGCACCAACAAGGTATAAAATTCAGTATATTCCAAAAAAAAAAAAAATTAAACACTTTGCCAAAGCAAAGAGTGCAGTACAACATCTATTACAAAATTTATATAATTAATATTGTAAATTAAAAGTTGGAAAATCTCATTATAATGTCAAAGTAATCAAAACAATAAGAAAATAAACATCACATTGAAACTGAGTAAATTGGTGAATTTTGATGTTTTTTTATGTAAATGCTTTCCAAAATGAATCTTTTATTGAGATTTTGCTCCTTATCAAGTATCTCAGTGTCATCTATAGATAATGAGTGATTACTTTCACGTAGATGATTCGATAAAGCGCTGTGTGACAGTTTAAACTCATACGTAGAATCGTAAATATGTTGACGAACCCGTTTTTTTTTAAAATTTTGTTTATTCTGACCCACATACTCTTTTCCACACGAACATTTTAATTTATATATTAAATTTGTTTGTACCTCTGTTGGAATTTTGTCTTTTAATTTAATGAATAAAACCATGTCAAAACTTTGATATGCTATACCAACAAGTTGTATATCATACTTTTGTAAAATAATTTTAATTTTTTGGAACAAAATTTTAACATACGGGACCGAAATGAATAGTTTGCGATTATTTTTTTTTTAAATTTATTTTTCAATTTAATTTTATTTTAATAATTATTTTCAATTTAATTTTAGATATAGATCAAGCTTTAAAAAAGTAGCTTTTGTAAATTAAAACTTAAATTTAATTCATAATTTAATTAAAAAGATTAAAATTGTTACGATAGTAATATATGCATTATGTAAGGATTTCAGCCAAAAACTTTGAAAATCGTATTCTAAATGTTTGACTGTAACTTTAGTTTAGCCAAATCATAAATCTGATAGTTGACTATGATGCTGGTTGAGAATGTTGTGCTAAACTTACCATTTATTCAATAACTCATATGGTTTATATAGAGAAATATCACCTATAAAAAAACTATTGACTAAATCATAATTTTATATGATTAAAAAGGTGAATGCACTAGTCAGCATAATTAAGACAATCACACATCGTGTACAATCATAATTATTCAAATAAGAACACGTAATTTCGTTTAGAACATACGATTAGTACAAAAAATGAGGTCTGCTACTAAAACAAAAAGTTTACTGTGTTGTTACTGTATGATCGAATAAAATGTTCGTAAACCGATAAGCCCCCAACGGTACTTTATAGAAGCAGAAAAAATGTATTAAATAAAATTTAGAGTAATTTAGTTAAACATTTCTAATAAAAACAGAATACAGAAAAGTGTTTTTATTATTTTTATACGCGATTTTCTTTAATTTTTATGATTCGATCTTATCCAGTAAATATATTGCGAAGCCTAGCAAATGGCTTGGATTATAATTTGTATTAGAGTTCCTGAATGATGAAAAAAAATCTCCATCAGAATTTATGAAGAACAAGGGCTTACTATTCGCCAACTTGCTTTTAAAATTGATCGATGATCAACTGTGGTCCACCACCCCCTAAAAAAAAGGTAAAAGTTATGGCCTAATAAATATAAAGGAAGTAGTAAGCTGTCCAAGTCTCAAATAGATAAAATAAGGAAGGAAGCGACACGTAAAACTAGAAGGTTGAATGGCAAGAAGTGATTTTATCAGATGCAAAAATCACGTTTTGCCATTCATCCTTCCAATGTATGTATCACTCGGCGAACAGTAGATTTTTGATATGGTTAAGGGTTAAATTAGGCTTACTTTGCAATTTCGTTCATTTAATATTTTTTGTTGTTCTTAATACTCGAGTAATAGGTTACCTTGTAATAGATAACGAAAACTTTTCTTTGGACGTGCTCGAAGTTTGTGATAATTATTAAAGCTGCTATTTTGTATGCAACCAAATTATCACAGCCGGACCGTGTTGTAAATTTGACACTTCTGTAATCATATTCATAAACAAAAGCGCGCAATAACAATAATTAAGCCGTATTACGTTAATTTATTTCTAAAACAAAAAGTACAAATAAAACTTATTACAAAATATGGAAGAGAAAATTATTTCACTCCTGTCAAAATTATTACAAAAAAAAAAAAATATTACAAACTTCGAACACGTCCTTTGATTTGATTTGAAATCTTCAATAAAATAAAATATGTGACATACAAGTATGTGCTCGTGCATTAACTTATGTAGATGCTGTTGTGGTTAGTGTACATAACACTAAATAAAATAAAATTAACAAAAACACCTGTTGCTTCACTCTCACAGCACACCCCTGAAAACCCCAATGTTGACTCAGATATTATCCAATGTGTATTGATATTATCCATTGCAGTACATGACCAAGAATTTAGCAAGTCTCTTGGGGTTGACGGGGCTCGCCGTGTACTATTTTCGTTTTTTTAACTTCAGGCGATCGTACATAATTTATTCGCGTAATTTATAATTCAATGGCTATCAAAGTGATCATGAAAAGCAAAATCGCTTTCAATTATTTAGATTTATATATTTTATTTCACTGAGCACAATTTTTTTTACACGCGCAAATATGGAACACGAACATAAACTCAATCAGGTAGTCTATGAAATAAAAAACAATTACCTAAAATTAAGGTTGTAGTACAAACTAAAGTCAAAAAATTCACTAAATCCGTTTGACCAGTGTTTTAAAACTTAAAGTCAAAAACGTTGTAAATCGAAAAAGTAAAAATATGATACGAGTACATAAATCATTTTATATTAACCCGATTTATTTTGTAACACTAACTTTGATGGCTATGTTAACTTAATTCGTTCTCTGATAGATGAACTCAATATTTATAGAGTTTTTGGAAAATCAATTTAAAACCATTTAGTGAGTCAAAAAGAGTTCAAAACTTTTCCAATTTCAATAATAAAATAAAATTTCGTTTAATGACCACAAGTAGTTTTCAAAAGAAAAGAATACGTCCCCAGAACGTGAATATATGTTGTCTTTTGTTTTCTGTTTTCCAGTGATTTTCTATTGTGACTTATGACATGGTTTCTAAATAAAAATAAAATTGTTGTTAGATTTTATATTAAACATATGAGGATGGAAGGATAATCCAATTTATGATTAACCCTAAATATTTCAATATACATACATAATTTTTTTGTGAACCGAGAGCAAAAGTTTTTAAATTAAATATTATTGGAAAAACTTGAACATCAAAAATTTAATAATAAAAAAAAGGAAATGTAAATAATTTTCATCCCTTGAATGAGTGAAGTGCATATTCTAAAGATGGTCCGTTGTTGATATTTGTGCCAAAAGTGGGAAAATATGCAATTTAAAACAGCACACGAGATTTAAAATTTGTGACGCTATTTCGATTACAGTTGCCATAACTTGTCTGTCCACCTTTTAAATATTGTTCCCTAAAAGATAAAATTTAAGAACATGATAAATAGTTTTTTTGTTTATTTCCAGTTCAGTACAACAAATGTTTAAAATGTGGTTCATTATTGTTATCTAAGAACTTTATGGTACATATAAGTATATACATAAAACCGGCGAAGACGAAATACAAATACCATGTACAACTGAATTGTTTTTATATAGAAAGAAATTTTTTGTCATTTTATCGTATAAAATTTAACCCAAATAGAAAAGTTCTAATGATAAAAAAGATATCCTTGTATCCTTTTAGTTTTATTTCAATTTTCCACCACACATACCCAGTGAAAATATTTTATCATCCGTTGTATGTATGCTTGGTCGTCCTTGTATTGTACATAGTTCCTTTTTTATTTTTTAGGTTTTTTGTTAAGAGGATTCATTAGATTTTGTCTAGATGACAGAAATTTTTTGTAAAGCATAAAACTATCACAATTTTTTGCATAAAAGATAAAATTATTTTATTGAGGCGAAATTGAATTTAAATTGTACATTAAAAGTATTCATATCCCATATATAGTATACTGATGATCGTATAAGAATATACATATATTTGGTTTAGTAAATGATACCCAAAATCATTGTGCCTTGTCTAGACTCTCGTTTTATTGGTATTATCACCTAGATGGCAGAAATTTCCAAATTTGTCTAATGTTTAAACTTCAAGGAAATTTAATAGAGCGGACTTTGGAATATTCTGCTCTTTCTGGAAAATAGCACATGAAATATTTTGTTCACAGCACATAACTTCATAAATTATGAAAACTGACGTTTCACAGACACAAACAGTTGTATTTTCAGTATTGACGGTGTGTTATTGACAATATAAGTAATGATTTTCTGGAGCAGGTTCTGGTGATGAATATATAGAAGAGAGTAATAGATTGATCGATTTAATAATTTAATCGATTAGTTGAAAATATCATTACTCGAAAAAGGGATCGACAAAAGCTTGAAACTGTGAACTGAAATTGGTTTGTATTTTGTTTGTAAAAAGGACAAAAATTAGAAAATTGAGGCACAAACTAAGTTTATTTTGTTGAAATTGAATTTTTCAACAAAAAAAAAAAAATAAAAATACAAATATTTCTTTAAAAATTTTGAAAAAATTAAAATTTTCTTTAATCGATTAATCATCACCAAAAAATTCGGTTAATCGATATTTGGCCAAATCGATTAATCGACCACAATTTAACAGCTTACAGAATTGATAAAAATTTAAAAATAATGTGGTGTGATGTGTGAATAAAACCAAAAATAAATTTTGGTTACTGGTAACACTATAACTGTTTCGAAAGAAACACTTTATTTCAATTTTTAACTTATTTATTACAATAAACTTTAAATAATATTAACAAATGGTTTTTTAATCCTTGTGATTTTATTTTATGACAATGGCACTGATCTAATCGATACAAGAGTCTATTTTATTCTGAAGATTTTCTCATTATTTCAATTATAAAATTAGAAAAACGGCGCGATTATCTTTTCGTTCAATAAAATCGTTGTTTAGTACACTGAAATTAATTTACATTTAAATTAGATTGTTGCGAATTTTCTACGATCACATGAAATTATTATTACCGATTAGTACAAAACCACTAACTTGTATTTACAATAGGTGGCAGACAATTTGGTACGAGCATATGAATTTATTATTATGTTTTAAATGTCAACTATACGTAAACAAACATTGTGACGAAATGATAATCCCAGGTAAGCGTTACAGTTTTACTAAATTACAATTAATATTAATAATTGAAATTGATTTCAGATTTAAAACGGTTACTACTATAACGGAATCTAAGATAAGTATTTCTACAAATATCTGTGTATTGATTATATTTTATGTAATGCAATTGTTATTTTTCAGATGATGACAACCGGTGGTGACATAGCAATCTTTCAGGGATTTCAAACATCTTCCCCCACATTAAGAAACATATTAAATATTTTATTATTAGGATTTGTTATTAGTTGGAAGTAGTACCAGTTTTACTATAGGTCGTCTAATGGTGTTGCTTGCTATTTTAAGAGTGACCACTCTAACCATCCCATCTTTACCGGGATGTATTTGCACTACTCGACCGAGTAGCCATTGGCTGGGTGGTAAATTGTCATCTTTAATTAGCGCGATGTCGTCGATATTGATTTGTATTTTTCCGGTATTCCTTTTATTGCGTTGTTGAAGCGTGTATAAATAATCGCTGGGCCAGGATTTCCAGAAGGATTGGATACGTAGATGAATGCTCTGCCATCTGGATAATTTACGTACAGGTATGTTTTCTAATAGTGGTTCGGGAACAGATTGAAGAGATTCACCAATTAAAAAATGTCCAGGTGTTAGCATTTGAAGAGAGTTAATATCATCATAAATTCGACATAACGGCCTCGAATTCAGCAAATATTCTATCTGCGTTACCAGCGTTGTTGTTTCTTCAAAATTCAGGTTAGCTTCATTTTTTTTTTGACTCTTCTGAAATGGTATTTTATGGATTTTACGGTCGCTTCTCATAAGCCTCCAAAATGGGGTGCACAGGCTGGGTTAAATTTGAACTCAATGCATTTCTGTAATGTAAAATTAGATATTAATTCATTGTTTTGTTGATCTATTGTTTTTTTTTTAGTTGTTGCAATTCATTGTTGGATCCTATAAAATTTGAGCCGTTGTCACATCATATTTGATTGGGCAGTCCTCTACGTGAAACAAATCTTTTTAGCGCGGCAAGAAAAGATTCGGTACTTACTTAGGCTGCTTACCACCTCTAAATGCACGGATTTTACTGAAAGACATACGAACACGGCGACGTAAGCCTTAATTAATGCTGAAATTCGATATTGAGATGCTTTAATATAAATAAGACCCAAATAATCAACTCCAATGTTTAAGAATGGTCTATTTTTGGTACACCTCTCTGCCGGTATAGGTCGGCCAATTTTTGTTTCTCTTGCACACTTCGGTATTTTATGAAAGTCACGCATGATTTTATATACTATATCGTTTAATGAGATATCTTGCACCAATCATCCAATATTGTTGCCGTAGTAAATTTAACATCAATGTATTTCCGGCATGTAAATTTCGAATGTGTAGTTCTCGGATTATCAATCTATTAGCAGCATGCGATTTCGGCAAAATAATTGGATGTTTAGCACTATAACTTAGATGAGAATTTTTTAATCTTCCACCTACGCGAAGAATTCTTTTAGAGTCTAATAATGGGTCCAATGAACTTAAGGCATTGCTGGATTCTAATAGTTGATTTTTATTAAGTTTAATTATTTCGCTCTTAAAAGTTTCTGCCTGAATTGCTCGAATAATGTACTGTTCGGATGAAATATATTCCCCATATGATAAATTTTTATTATTTCGCATCCTATTTTTCGATTTGGGCAGTTGACAAAAGCGAAGGACATACCCAATGATCGTTTTAATTTTGAACCAAGAAGAATGTATATAAATTAATTGGTCGACAATACCGATCTGACATGTTTTCAACAATGTAATGACTCCTTGTTTTCTGGCTTCAATATCCAATTCCGATGATGGTGGTCGTATTGTAGTTTTGGGCCATGTAGATTCATCTTGCAGTAGCCAAGTGGGTCCATTCCACCAACACTCTAAATTAGGAATAAGTTTGGGATCTACTCCTTTCGATATGTAGTCTGCAGGGTTTTGTTTTGATGGCACATGATTCCACCTTTCTCTAGGAACTGTATCCAAGATCATGCTTGTTCTGTTAGCTATAAACGTTTTCCATCTAGTTGGAATGTCTGACAACCAATGTAATGTCACCATTGAATTTGTCCAAGCGTATACATCTACCTCTTCTATTGCAAATATTGATTTGCAGTATTTAGCCAGACCGGCAAGCAGTACAGCACCACAGAGTTCTAATCTCGGTAGACTTATTTGTTTTATTGGTGCTACCTTACTTTTTGAGCACAGCAAACGATTTCTAATTTCTCCTTCTTCATTACAGGTCCTGACGTATATCACAGCTCCATATGCTGATTCCGAAGCATCGCAAAATGCATGAAGTTTAATGGATTTTAGATTTGGATATTTAAACACACACCTAGAAATTTTGATAGCTTGCAGATGATGTAAATTTAAATAAATCTTCTTCCATGTACATAAAATGTTGCTAGGTGCTGCTTCATCCCATTCAGCCTTGGTTACCCATAATTTCTGTAACAGCATTTTAAAAGTTATAATAATAGGAGTTAACCAACCTAACGGATCGTATTACTTTGAACTTTCTGAAAGCATTTTTATTTTTGTCCAGATCACTTTATTCGTTAATGTGGATAGTTTAAATGTGAATATGTCCTGTTTCGGATACCACAGAATACCGAAGGTTTTAGTGCTTTGGTCATCTTCAATTAATTTTGGTATATCTTCTATGTTATCACGTTCTAATGATTGTAAGAAATCCGAAGAGTTGGTTTCCATTTACGAAGCCTAAATCCGCAGCAGCCTAAAATTTCATTGATTTGATCTTTTAGCAATATTGCACCTTCTACAGTAGCACTTCCAGAGAGCAAATCATCCATATAAAATTGGCTTTTAATAACGTTAGCTGCTTCTGGATATCTGGATTGATGTATTGTCGCCACTTTTGCTAAAGAACGTATCGCAAGAAACGCCGCACATGCTGTTCCGTAAGTAACGGTGTTACATTTGTATGCACGCAATTCTTCGTCAGGACTCCTGCGCCACAATATTAGCTGAAAATTTGCATCAATCGGATCCACTAATATCTGGCGATACATTTTCTCGATGTCAGCATTTATCGCAATAACATTTTGCCTAAAACGAAGTAATGTGGTAGTTAGATCTGGCTGTAATTTGAACCCAATATGTAAGCAATCATTCAAGGACACTGCTGTGGTTGTTTTACAAGACGCATCAAATACGACTCGAATCCTTGTTGTAGTGCTCTCTTTGAAAACTGCATGGTGAGGCACAAAATATTTGTGATCGACTTCAAGTGGTACTTCACTCCATGGAATTTGTGTGATTTGATTGAGCTGAATGTATTCTTCCATGAATGTTTGATACTGTTTACGATATTCTGCTGACCTGGCACATCTTTTTTCAATTCCAACTAATCTGGATTGTGCATTGGTTAGGGAGTTTCCTAAATTTGATCGCGGTGTAACAAGTGGCAGTTTGACGATAAATCTTCCATAAGTTGCTCTAATTGTAGTATTTCTAAACAATATTTCCAAAGCGTCTTCTGCAGTAGGTTCAACGTTTGTAGAATTTATAAATGGTTCTTCTACCTTCCAAAATTTCTTCAATTGTTCTAACAGGTTGTCGTTTGAAACTTTGTGATCTATTGTATTTATGTTGTAGTTCTGAACGTTAGATCCCTTTTGTTTATTATCTAACTCTCCAGCTATAAGCCAGCCGAATTTGGATAAGTGAAGAACTGGTAAATTTGGAATAGATAATTTTTGTTCCGATAAAATATCCAAAAAGAATTCTGCTCCAATTAAGAGATCGACTGAACTAGGCTTATAAAATTCAGGATCCGCTAGCTCAAGTTGCCATACCTTATTTGACTTTGGTATATTTATCATCGCTGATGGTAAGTTTGATGATATTTTGTCGATTATGTGTGCCGTCATTGTTAGAGTGTAATGTGGAACTACACGTGATGATACACTGACTATAGTTTTGCCTCTTGTTTTCCCCGCACAACTCGCTGCTAGGCCAAAAATTGAAACATTTGAATATTTTCGACGTAAGCCTAGCCGTTGCATGCAGGATTCCGTGGTAAATGTCCATTGCGATCCTGAATCGAGCAGCGCTCTTGCGAGCATTTGTTGACCGTTAGTTGCTTGGATGTAAAGCAAAGCTGTAGGTAACAGTATATTGAAGAAGAAAAGGTGATTGACTATGATCATGCAAGGATGTTGTTAATACATTTGTTGATGATGTTGACTGAATTGGATTAATATTTGTAAACTGATTATTTTGAGCTGTTGCAGTTGGATCTATTGGAGTCGCCAATGTGCTGGAAGAATTTATATATTCGCCTGTAGTATGTAAACTTGTTGTTGGTGTATCTTTGTGAAGGAGAGAGTGATGACGCCTTTTGCATATTAAGCATACAGCACGAGAATAGCATTGCGGTTCTTGATGTCCAAGAGCATCACACCTTCTTGCTAAAAATTTTCAAATGATGGAAATGCATCATCGACTGATTCATTTGCCCACGACTGTCTAGTGTCCGCATCTAACTTGTTCACGATGATATGCACTAGCCAGGGATCTCGTGTTTCAGCTGAATCTCCTAGAGCTCTTAATCCTCGAATGACCTCGTCTGATGTATCGCATAATTTTCTCAAATCTTTATGGTTTGCTTGAGTACAGCTCTTTTGCTCCAAAAACAATTGAACTAATGAAGATACTATCGACTTGGGTTTATTGTACCTATCGATTAATTTGGTCCAAGCTTCTTCATAATTTTGCTCCGTGACTTTTATATGCCGTATTAAAGCTGCTGCATCTCCCTTCAATAGTCCATTTAGCACTTGTAACTTATAAACTGCACTTAAACTATTATTATTATGGACTGACGTTAAAAATAAATCGTGAAACGAAGGCCGTAATTTGTAATCGCCATCGAATGGTTCAATGTTAAATTTTGGTAAGCGCACGTTGTGATTTTGATTTATGCCTTGCAAGAAGCTTTGCTGTTGTCCCATTAACTAACCTAACGTAGTATTTAAATCTTGAACCTCAGATTTATTTCCTTGAGACCTTGTGTTGATTTCAGCCTTTAATTTAGAGATCGTGTTCAAATAAATTTCATGTACTTCTTCGGCTATCGGCTCATAATTATCGAAGGCTAATAATTCCAGTTCTTGTTTACCAAAATCTTTATACCTGCTATCCAAATTTTCTACACGTGCTTCCAAGGCTTCTAATGTAGTATTAGCATCTATAGCGTTGCTAAAATTCCGTATGGCTTTAATCTGGTTGACCGTACGATCACGAGCGCGAATAATTCGGTCCATTTTAATCACAAAATTTACACTTTAAATTCACTAAATTCTAACACATTGTTTAATAGTTAATTTGCTTCACTGTTCACTTTACCGAAATGTTTCTTAATCGTTTATCAAAATGTTTCGTATTTCTCGTAATTTTATGTTAAAAACGTTTTATTTTGTATATTTTAGATTAATTACAAAACGTTAAACAGTAAAGAATAGTAAATGGTAATTAAAAAATGGATACTTATCTGGAATGATCCAGCAAATTCTATCCAGCTTTACAATAGCTCGCTTCTATAAACAGCTCCCGGGTTTCGGCGCAAAAAATGTTTCGAAAGAAAAACTTTATTTCAATTTTTAACTTATTTATTACAATAAACTTTAAATAATATTAACAAATGGTTTTTTAATCCTTGTGATTTTATTTTATGGCAATGGCACTGATCTAATCGATACAAGAGTCTATTTTATTCTGAAGATTTTCTCATTATTTCAATTATAAAATTAGAAAAACGGCGCGATTATCTTTTCGTTCAATAAAATCGTTGTTTAGTACACTGAAATTAATTTACATTTAAATTAGATTGTTGCGAATTTTCTACGATCACATGAAATTGTTATTACCGATTAGTACAATACAACTATCTTGTATTTACAATAGGTGGCAGACAATTTGGTACGAGCATATGAATTTATTATTATGTTTTAAATGTCAACTATACGTAAACAAACATTGTGACGAAATGATAATCCCAGGTAAGCGTTACAGTTTTACTAAATTACAATTAATATTAATAATTGAAATTGATTTCAGATTTAAAACGGTTACTACTATAACGGAATCTAAGATAAGTATTTCTACAAATATCTGTGTATTGATTATATTTTATGTAATGCAATTGTTATTTTTCAGATGATGACAACCGGTGCTGACATAGCAATAGATGTAAGTAATTGCAGTCTTATTATTTCAGTGAGCTTGTCTATTTCATTTAAATAATAATAGTTTTATCTTTCAGGGTTTTCAAACAATAACTATAAACTATTGCTACCGTGAGCAGTATGGGAAATCATTTGAATAGTCAAATCTGATATTTTTTGTATTCTATATTTATTATGTTAATGTGAGGTCAATGTCGATTCTCACCTTCATTGGCATAGCAATAAAATTAAATTATTGTTGCTTTAGTGCTAAAACTGTGAGTATACTATCATCAGAACGTAATGTCGTTGAGGATTTTAATTGTTTCAACATCGAATATTTTTTATTTGTTTATTTTTAATTAGGTCTTTTTTTATATTATTTTTTATGTTTGGCTAAATTATGGACCTATTTATAAAATTTTTAATAAATTTCTTTATTAAAACTTTCTCCGTTTTTCCTTACAATTTTTTGATAAATTTTCGGTTTTTTAAACCATTTTCAAGGCTATGCAAAAAATAACTAAAAAATAATGATCTTTGCACAATATTTTTCAGAACAAACAACAAATTTATTTTGTTTGTCTAGACAAGGAAAACATGACATGTTAAAAATTTAAATAAGATTTTGGCAAATTTTTTCAAAAAATCTATTGTTTTCACACAGTAACAAGTAAATTATAAAAAATAATTTGTCAAAATTACTTAAGGAAATACGAATATAAACTATTTTGTAAAATTAATTTTAAAATGTTAACATTTTTTGAAAAATATAGATTGAAAAATTATTTAATTGAAAACAATTTTTTATTTAGGTCAAATTTTCCAACGATGATCTCCGAAGTCTCGCAAATTTGAAATTTGCGTATTAATATTTTATTAGGATACATTTTTAATTACTCTTAGTTCAGATCCTATGTAATTTACCTACTGCCGATTTTGTTTTGGTTTAAGTCGCTTCCACTCTATATGCCATATGTTATACTTATATCGGAAACAATAGCCAAAATTAATGTATTGAAAATGTTAGCAAAGTAGTTTAAGAAATCTTAGTCATCAATTCTCCAAATGTCCAAGAAGCTCATAAAACATCGACATTTTACTAGGTATCCTCATTCCTCAGCATGAGTTGCGACATTTGTACATATGGTGACACCTAAGGCAGAATAGAATAAGTTAATAGCGGAAAGATTACTGTACTAAACTGGAATTTTCAATGATAAAATTAAATGTTTCTAGACTACTCTTACTGGAAAATTCATGAAATTTCTAGAAGTTTTGGTTTGAGTACATAACAAGCAAATGAGATCGAATTAGATTATTAAATTAAAAAGTTAAATAAAAAGTGATTTAAAAAGTGAATTAGTACAATATAAAAATTATAAGTGAATAGTAAAATTGTGCGAAAATTATAATCAGTGATTTTGTGAATTTTAGTTAATAAAATATAAAGGGTTGAATCCTCATAAGGTGATCAGAACTTCGATCTAGATTAATTCAACTCCCAAATCAATCCCGAAATGAACCTCTTACGTCAATCTTCAGCTTAACCTTCAACTTAATTTTCAACTAAACCTTTATCTCAAATGCAATACAATTTTAAACGCAATCAACAAATAAATGGCCAACCCAGCCATCAATTAATCACTAATTGAACCCTTAATCAACTTTCAAATCAATCCTTAACCTAACTCCAAATCAACACTTAAATAATTCCCCAACTGAACAACTCAGACCCAAATGTAAGCTAAGTAAATCCTAATTCTACGACAACTCAACTTAGCTCCACCCAAATCGCAATCCTCTGCTCAACTCCACACATATTTTCCAACCCAATCCCAAAATTAACTCAATTCGAAAGCCACATGCGTGTATGAACTCAACTCAATTTAACCTCCCACTTAACCCTAAACTTGACTTAAAATTAATCCCTAACCGAACTCCTCTCTCAAATCCAACTCAATTTCAACTCAAACTCTACTCACCATCATACCATAATAGCAACGTATAATCATACAAGAACACGTACCGTCGTACCATCATAACTGTTAACAATCATTTCATCATACCATTATTCCTAATTTTAATATGTTCCGAAGATTGGAAGAGAATTCAATCCAGTTTCGAACTGATGAGCTTATGATTATGAAAAAATCAATCTTCTCATCAGGCCACGGCGACTGGACTGATTATACCACAATTTAAATTCTATATATACAGAATATACTGTGCGTTAAGTACTAGCGAATAATACTACTAATAATACTACTACAGATTAATTCGCTTACAATTTTTCCTCTTCAAGATATTCACACAGCTCTGTGTGTAAGCTAATTTTCCTTTTTTTTTTTTTTTAATTTGTTTTTGTTGAATGTTAATTAATTCATGTAATTTCTAATATGCTACCGATGATTAGACCATTTTAAATGTGTTTTTATTAACACGTAGAAGTACATTAGTATTTACGAACAGTAATTCAACGAAACCGACTAATAGACGGAATTCTATTACTGTTGAATTACTGTTCGTAAATACTAATATACTTCTACGTGTTAATAAAAACACATATTAGAAATTACATAAATTAATTAACATTCAACAAAAACAAATTAAAAAAAAAAAAAAAAGGAAAATTAGCTTAGGCACAGAGCTGTGTGAATATCGTGAAGAGGAAAAATTGTAAGAGAATTCATCTGTATTAGTATGATTCGCTAGTACTTAACGCACAGTACATTCTGTATATATAGAATTTAAATTGTGGTATAATCAGTCCAGTCGCCGCGGCCTGATGAGAAGATTGATTTTTTCATAATCATAAGCTCATTAGTTCGAAACTGGATTGAATTCTCTTACAATCTTCGGAACATATTAAAATCATTTAATTAAATAAATAGGATTCTGTCTATTAGTCGGCTTCGTTGAATTACTGTTCGTAAATACTAATATACTTCTACGGGTTAATAAAAACACATTTAAAATGGTCTAATCACCGGTAGCATATTAGAAATTACATGAATTAATTAACATTCAACAAAAACAAATTAAAAAAAAAGTACCATTATTCCATTATACTATCATGACACTAAACCATTAAAACATCATACAGTCATATAATCGTACCGCAGCGACGGCGCACCATCCCACCATAATATATCTTACAATCAATCTACCACACCTTTATACCATCATACCATCATAACATCTTACCATCATACAATCATATAATCAGACCAGCATACAATCATAACATCATACGACGACACCATCATACCCTCAAACTATCACACCATCGTCCTAGAATAAATACAGTCATACCATTGTACGTTATATCAAATTTAAAACCTTACACACACACACACCATCAAACCATCACCATCACCATCACCATCACCATCACCATCACCATCACCATCACCATCACCATCACCATCACCATCACCATCACCATCACCATCACCATCACCATCACCATCACCATCACCATCACCATCACCATCACCATCACCATCACCATCACCATCACCATCACCATCACCATCACCATCACCATCACCATCACCATCACCATCACCATCACCATCACCATCACCATCACCATCACCATCACCATCACCATCACCATCACCATCACCATCACCATCACCATCACCATCACCATCACCATCACCATCACCATCACCATCACCATCACCATCACCATCACCATCACCATCACCATCACCATCACCATCACCATCACCATCACCATCACCATCACCATCACCATCACCATCACCATCACCATCACCATCACCATCACCATCACCATCACCATCACCATCACCATCACCATCACCATCACCATCACCATCACCATCACCATCACCATCACCATCACCATCACCATCACCATCACCATCACCATCACCATCACCATCACCATCACCATCACCATCACCATCACCATCACCATCACCATCACCATCACCATCACCATCACCATCACCATCACCATCACCATCACCATCACCATCACCATCACCATCACCATCACCATCACCATCACCATCACCATCACCATCACCATCACCATCACCATCACCATCACCATCACCATCACCATCACCATCACCATCACCATCACCATCACCATCACCATCACCATCACCATCACCATCACCATCACCATCACCATCACCATCACCATCACCATCACCATCACCATCACCATCACCATCACCATCACCATCACCATCACCATCACCATCACCATCACCATCACCATCACCATCACCATCACCATCACCATCACCATCACCATCACCATCACCATCACCATCACCATCACCATCACCATCACCATCACCATCACCATCACCATCACCATCACCATCACCATCACCATCACCATCACCATCACCATCACCATCACCATCACCATCACCATCACCATCACCATCACCATCACCATCACCATCACCATCACCATCACCATCACCATCACCATCACCATCACCATCACCATCACCATCACCATCACCATCACCATCACCATCACCATCACCATCACCATCACCATCACCATCACCATCACCATCACCATCACCATCACCATCACCATCACCATCACCATCACCATCACCATCACCATCACCATCACCATCACCATCACCATCACCATCACCATCACCATCACCATCACCATCACCATCACCATCACCATCACCATCACCATCACCATCACCATCACCATCACCATCACCATCACCATCACCATCACCATCACCATCACCATCACCATCACCATCACCATCACCATCACCATCACCATCACCATCACCATCACCATCACCATCACCATCACCATCACCATCACCATCACCATCACCATCACCATCACCATCACCATCACCATCACCATCACCATCACCATCACCATCACCATCACCATCACCATCACCATCACCATCACCATCACCATCACCATCACCATCACCATCACCATCACCATCACCATCACCATCACCATCACCATCACCATCACCATCACCATCACCATCACCATCACCATCACCATCACCATCACCATCACCATCACCATCACCATCACCATCACCATCACCATCACCATCACCATCACCATCACCATCACCATCACCATCACCATCACCATCACCATCACCATCACCATCACCATCACCATCACCATCACCATCACCATCACCATCACCATCACCATCACCATCACCATCACCATCACCATCACCATCACCATCACCATCACCATCACCATCACCATCACCATCACCATCACCATCACCATCACCATCACCATCACCATCACCATCACCATCACCATCACCATCACCATCACCATCACCATCACCATCACCATCACCATCACCATCACCATCACCATCACCATCACCATCACCATCACCATCACCATCACCATCACCATCACCATCACCATCACCATCACCATCACCATCACCATCACCATCACCATCACCATCACCATCACCATCACCATCACCATCACCATCACCATCACCATCACCATCACCATCACCATCACCATCACCATCACCATCACCATCACCATCACCATCACCATCACCATCACCATCACCATCACCATCACCATCACCATCACCATCACCATCACCATCACCATCACCATCACCATCACCATCACCATCACCATCACCATCACCATCACCATCACCATCACCATCACCATCACCATCACCATCACCATCACCATCACCATCACCATCACCATCACCATCACCATCACCATCACCATCACCATCACCATCACCATCACCATCACCATCACCATCACCATCACCATCACCGTCACCATCACCATCACCATCACCATCACCATCACCATCACCATCACCATCACCATCACCATCACCATCACCATCACCATCACCATCACCATCACCATCACCATCACCATCACCATCACCATCACCATCACCATCACCATCACCATCACCATCACCATCACCATCACCATCACCATCACCATCACCATCACCATCACCATCACCATCACCATCACCATCACCATCACTTATCATTATGACGGTTTGAATATTGAGTTGAGTATTTTTTGGGTATTGAGTTTGGGGTTGAGTTGAAGGTTAAGTTAGGGGTCAATTCAAACAAGCCGAATTTCATAATATTTGGTTGAGAAATAGGCTTAGCGATATTCCAGAACTTCATCCAAAAATCATTTTAGAACCCCAGTTCCAATGCATAAACCGTTTTTCATCTTAATTGGTTGAAAAACAGGCAAGTTCCATTATACTTGGCCATATTCCAGAACTTCATTCAAAAATCATTTTAGAATTCCATTTTCAACGCACATGTCGAATTTCATCATAATCTGTTGATAAATAAGCAAGTTCCATCATACCTAGCCATATTCCAGAACTTCATCCAAAAATCATTTTAGAATCCCATTTCCAACGCACATCATGTTAGGATCCCATTTCCAATGCACATGTCAAATTTAGTCATAATCGGTTGATAAATAGACAAGTTCCCTCATACTTTCCCATATTCCGGAACTTCATCCAAAAATCAGTTTAAAATCGTATTTCCAATATGAAAGCTGAATTTAATCGTAATTTATTCAAAAATAGGCAAGTTCCATACAACGGAAGTGTATGTCAAATTCCAGAACGTCATCCAAAAATCATTTTAGAAACCCATTTTCAACGCAAATGTGAAATTTAATCATAATCGGTTGATAAATAGACAAGTTCCCTCATAGTTTTCCATATTCCAGAATTTCATCCAAAAATCATTTTAGAATCCCATTTCCAATGTAAAAGTCGAATTTCATCATTATTTATTCAAAAATAGGCAAGTTCCATAGAATGGAAGTGTAGAATCTCATTTACAACGCATATGTCAAATTTCACCATAATCGGTTGAGAAATAGGCAAGTTAAATATGGCAAGCCATATGGCAACTTGGCCATATTCCAGAACGTCATTCAAAAATCATTTTAGAATCTCATTTCCAACGCATATGTCAAATTTCACCATAATCGGTTGAGAAATAGGCAAGTTCCATCATACTTGGCCATATTTCACAACGTCGTCCAAAACTCATTTTAGCATCCCATTTCCATCGCAGAAGTCAAATTTCACTAAAATCAGTTAAGAAATAGGTAAGTTTCATCCTAATTGGCCATATATTTAATTTGCTAAAGGTTTAATTTGACATGTAAAAGGTTCATTTTGAGGTTTGAGATATTAACAGTGACCTTACTTAAGTCTTAAACAATATTTGTGTAAGGTTTGGTTCAATTCGGCCAAGTCATGTGGATTTGTTTAAATATCATAGACATATGCTGTACATACATTTATACAAACACTCACCATCTTAACTCCAATTCAACCCTCAATCCAACCGCAAACTCTCTTTCAATTCAATTCTGAAACCAGCATATATGTATAAACAATTAGTCAACTGCTCAGTATATCTTAACCCAAATTCAACTCATTTCGGGTCAATTCGTATGGCAGGTACCCGAACCTCTTGACGTACAGGTTCCAAAAGTTTTTGTGATCAATAAATAAATTCGTGTGTGATTAATTGAAGTAGTTTGTTTTATTCACAATCCAGTGATTGAAACCTTGATTGACAAGGCAAAAAATAACATTATGTTCGATAGTTTAGTACCTTTATTGGAAAATTATTTTGTTAATTCCATCCAAAGATAATGGATACGAAGAAATTTTATTATGGAGCTTGTAAACCATGTAATATAACCCAAGTGCAATTCAATAATTATGAAAGGATTAAAGAAGATGAGAAAAATTAAAATGAATTGAACTTCTTTTCGAAAAAACTATTCTAGAACCTAGTAAAACCTGATTAAGCTCTGCTGATTATAAAACTTAAGTTTCGGTGGCGTCTCAATGATTATTTTCAGTTGCCGGAAATTTTTCTTATATTATATATGTAATACGTTCCAAATTTGGTTCAAAATTTTTTGTAAACAATGCTTTCTTTGTCTTGTTCAATTAATTTCGAATTCAGTCATCTACCGTCAAAGTTTGTTCATCTGTCGTCGATAGTAGATAAAAACTAGGGTATCATGAAATCCGTGACCGTTTGAATTTTCACAAAAATCGAACATTTTCCTTCAAATGGGCATTATGAAACGGCTCGAAGACCAAAAATAGTTGCTATTTTGTTATTATTATTGATTTAATATTTAATTGCTACCAGAATTTGGTATGCCCACAATTCTAAGATTGTAACAAAAAAAGGAATAATAACACGGTTGAAAAACTTTTTAATTGTCGAATTGAAATCAAAAAAACTTAATTAATTTTATTTTTTTTGTTGAGTATTTTTATTTTTTGACACAATAATTGTAACAATGGATGTTTCCTAATTGATCGTGTGATGATGACTGTGTATTTTCTTTATTTTCTTTTTATTTTATAATATAGTACAAATACCTAATTGTAGGTGGTCATTAAATGCGATCTATATGCACCTGCATATGAACATAAAGTTTCAGCTTTCAAACAAATTTAAGTAAATGATTGGTTTTTAGATTATATTAATAACAAGCTGCCTACACATGAACATTGAAGATTAAAGCTAAGTTACAAGATTTTATTTAGCTTCAATTGACCATACATAATATTTTATTTATTTTCTAGGTTATTCGTTATTTTTAACTGTCGGATTCCTGAACATACTCCCGGACTATTAAAAACTTCAGTTTTTAATACATGAAAAGAAGAAACTAGGGATATGCTTTCCTCATCTGACATCAACTGACAAACCTTGACAATTGGCCGCTTCAAAATTCCAGAGGATGTCTTAATTGATACCACCCGAACTAACCCATCGGCACCGGGATGACATGCTACTATTCGACCCAGTAGCCACCTTGATGGCGGCAAGTTGTCCTCTTTGATGAGCACAAGATCTCCGATTTTTAGGTTTTCTTGTTTGTTCCTCCACTTTCGACGTTGCTGTAATGTGTGCAAATAATTGAGTTGCCATTGTTTCCAAAAACCTTGCATTCTGGCTTGCACATTCTGCCATCTTGTTAACCAGTTAATCCTAATGTGATCCACTGAGGGTTCAGGCACTGCTGTAATTGGTTCCCCAATCAAAAAATGCGCTGGGGTAAGTGCAACTAAATCATCTACGCTGTCACTCATTGGACATAGTGGTCGGGAATTAAGTATGCCTTCGATCTGCACTAGTAATGTTTGCATCTCTTCCGAAGTCATCATAGTATTCCTGGTCACTCGATTAAGATGATATTTAACCGACTTTACTCCAGACTCCCAGAGACCACCAAAATGGGGGGCGCTGGCTGGATTAACACTAAACTTTATTTCGTTCTGTGAAATAAATTGAGATATTAATTCTGATTTATAATTTTGTTGACATAATTGGTATAGTTCCCCGATTTTCCGCTTAGCTCCCACAAAATTCGTACCATTGTCGGATATGATTTCGATAGGAAGACCTCGACGGGATGTAAATCGGCGCAGAGCCGCAATGAATGCTTCAGCCGTCATATCGTGGCAAAGTTCGAGGTGAACGGCCTTAATAGCAAAGCAAATGAATAAACAAATGTATCCCTTGATAAGTGGGATACGACCTCTCCCGATTCTTGATTTGCAATATAAAGGGCCGGCGTAGTTCACACCAGTGTGCAAAAATGGACGGCTTGGCGTTATGCGGGTAACCGGCAAGTTGCCCATCAGTTGCTGCGACGTGGATGCTCGTTGTCTTCGACATTCTAGACATGTGTTGATGTATCGTCGTACTGTATTTCGGCAATTGATCAACCAGTATTTTTGCCGAAGAATACTGGTTAGTAACGGAGGCCCTGGGTGTAAGTACCGAATATGGTTTTGATTAATTATTCTTTCGCTCACAATGTGTTTCGTAGGTAATAGCATTGGATGCTTGATATTGAATGAAGCTTCTAATGTATCTAACCTCCCTCCGACTCTTAGGATGCCCTCGTTGTCGATAAAAGGGGATAGAGAAATGATTCGACTTTTATTACCAATTTTTTTGTTTTGATTTAACGCCAGTAGTTCATCTTCAAATTCTTCTGACTGTGCCCATTTCACACATAATTTCTCCGCTTTCCCGAGTAGCACAACTGCGTCTATGTTTCGATATATTTTTTTAATTCGCCACGTCCTTGCCAATATTCGTTTGATTTTTGAGAAAGAGTCAATTCTTATGAACAGCTCTTCTAGCACTTGGTTTGACTTCTCTTCGACATGAGACACCAATGAGACATTACGTTCTTCTAAATTGATCTGCTCAATGTTCACTTTATTTGGCCATTCTTGTTTCGGTTTGGCCAACCATCGCGGCCCGTTCCACCACTGGCTGCAATCTAAGAGTTGCTTAGGAGTCACACCTCGAGACGCAAGGTCCGCTGGATTTTCCTTTGATGTCACATGGTTCCATCGCACGTATGGAATCGTCTCTAAGATTTCTGATGTTCTGTTTCCTATAAAACATTTCCATCGTCGTGGAACGTCTGATAACCAGGATAAAACGATTCGCGAATCACTCCATGCGTGGGACTCCGCGTTGATTTCTAACACCCGTTCTGTGTATTTGATTATTCGGCTCAGCAACACTGCACCGCATAGCTCCAACCTTGGCAATGATACTTGTTTTAATGGTGCTACTTTGGTTTTTGACATAACAATTCGGATGTTTACAAAGCCATTGCTGTCAGTTGTACGTAGATAAACCACTGCTGCATATGCATGCTCAGATGCGTCACAAAACCCGTGAATTTGAATGTTAGTCGTTGATTTAGCCGTCATCAAAAATCGCGGGACTTGGATTCCCTCTAATTTCTGCAATGATGATTTGCATGACATCCATTGTTGTTCGATGTCTACAGGGAGTGGATCATCCCAACCTAACTTTTGTAGCCATAGTTTCTGTAGAATTATCTTAAAAACGACTATAGCAGGTGAAAGCCAACCTAATGGATCAAAAATCCGAGCAATCTGTGAAAGCATTTCGCGCTTGGTTGATACCATTTGGTCTCCGAGTTTTATCTTATATGAAAACGTATCTTTGGTTGGATTCCACTGCAATCCTAAAGTTTTGACTGTATGAGAGCCATCATCAATGCATAAATTGGTTCTTTCTCGGAACTCGTTTGGTATGGTGCTTAATACATCTGGTGAATTTGCTTTCCATTTGCGGAGATTGAATCCACCTGACGCCAGCATCTTTGATAATTCCTGGATAGCCCTTTGTGCTTCGTCGATTGAATCAGCACCTGACAAGCAGTCGTCCACGTAAAAGTCTCTTTTTGCTATGCGATATCCTACTGGGTATGTTAACTTATTGTCTTCAGCGATTTGATGCAATGTGCGGACAGCTAAAAATGGTGCGCAAGATGTACCATAAGTAACTGTATTTAGTCGAAAACATCTCATAGGCTCTGAAGCAGAGTTTCTCCACAGGATTCTTTGATAATCTCGATCCTGGTGGTGTACTTCGACCTGCCGGTACATCTTCTCCACATCGGACGAGAAAGCAATAGTATGTCTTCTGAACATCATTAGAATAGAAACTAAGTCCTTCTGTATGGTGGGACCCACTAATAGTCTGTCGTTTAACGATATGCCGGATGCTGATTTGCATGATCCGTCAAAGACGACTCGTAGTTTTGTGGTTGTGCTGTCGCCTTTGACAATAGCATGATGTGGCAAATAGAAACTCTTGGTCTCGTGGCATTCTGCCTCAGCAGACTTTATCTCGTGCATGTGACCCAAACTCAAATATTCATTCATGAAGATGCTATATTGTTCATGGAATGCTGGATGCTTGGCGAATTTGCGCTCCATAGCAACCACACGACTGATTGCTGCTGATTGTGAGTGTCCTAAACTCGCGGAATCATTTTTAAAAGGTAGTCTGACAACGTACCTGCCATCGGAGTTCCGTGTGTGGGTTGCCGCGAAATGACGTTCACAAGTTGCTTCTGATTCGGATATAGTTGATGATGTCGGAACTTCTTCCAATGTCCAGAATCTTTCTAATAATTTGGGTATGTCCTCTTCTTCGATGGTGGTTGTAAATGACTTTGAGTTAACAGTGCCTTCATACGCTGTTCCAGATACAATCCATCCAAATTTGGTCGACTGAGCAACAATTCGATTTTTGATAGTAAATTTGTCGGCCATGAGTAATTCGAAAAATATGTCTGCACCGACCAAGATGTCAATTTTGCTTGGCATATAATATGCTGGATCGGCCAACTGAAGATTATGTTTGTTCATCTCGTCCACCCACTGTGCCTCGACTCTTATCTGTGGAATTGTGGACGTTAATTTGGATAGGATGAGTGCTTCGACTTCAATGCACTCGCTGGCCTTAAACCTTGATTTCAGCGTTATTTTTACTATGCCCTTTGAAGTTTCAGCCCTTGTTTCCGATATGCCTGAAACAGAAATATTTGCGAATGAACGAGGAAGATGCAATTTTTGGACGAGAGTTTCGCTGATAAATGTCGATTGGGATCCTGAATCTAATAAGGCACGAGCCACATGATGGTTCCCTGCTGAATCCATGACATGTACTAGAGCAGTTGGCAATAGAGCTAACCGAGCGGTGCGAGTAGTGTATGCATGCGATTCAACCTGTTGTGGTTCTGCTGTGGTAGTTTCGGTTCGAGCGACAGAACTGATTGGTGATGGCTCTGATGTGATAGATTCTAATTCTTTATGAAGTAATGTACTATGCTTTGCATTACATATCCGACATGAATACTGTACCGAACATGTACTTACTGCATGACCTGCTCTCAGGTAATTGTAACACACTCCCGATATATTAACTATGCGTCGACGGTTCTCAATTGACATTTGCTTGAACTTGATGCATTTCCATAAATAATGTTTTCTACTACAACATGGACAATTTTCAACGGTTGTCGTACTATACATTGATTTCACGTTTGCACTAGCACCTTTAACTCCCTTTTTCTTTGTTTCACCCAATGCGCTCTCTTTAGCGTAGCACCGATTGTTCACGAATTCTAAAAATGCTTCTAACTGTGGAAATTCTTGATCTGCGCTTTCATTTGCCCAAGCAATTCGAGTCTCTTCATCTACCTTGTTTAAAAGAATTCTAATGAGCCATGGGTCTCTTCTCTCAGCCTCAAGCCCCAATGCCTTTATACCTCTGATGATTTCATCCGACGTATCACTAATTTGCCGTAATGCTTGAGGAGACCCGTTGGTGGCGCCGGGTTGATCGAAGAACCGGTCAATATGGGAATTCAATATTGGTCGGGTTTTGTTATACCGCTTAACTAATTTGTCCCATGCTTCCGAATAATTGGCGTCGGTTACTAAGAAATTGCGAATGATGTTAAGTGGCGGACCCTTTCAGCAACCCTTTCAAAATTTGGAACTTGTGAACCTGAGAAATGGTGTCCACATTATGCATTGATGTGGTGTATAAGTCACAGAAAGAGGGCCAGGCGTCATATTCCCCTACGAATTTATCAATGTTCACGTGTAGTTTGACGGTTGCCGATGATTGAACTATTGACTGCTCATGTATTGCTTGCGTCCGGTCAGCCAAGTTTTCTAGAAATACGCGCTGTTGATCTAATAATTGATCAAACGAATTATTGGCGGGCTGAGGATTTTCTTCCGGTTTCCTTTTGCGAAATAAGTCTAAAAGTTTTGATTTTGTCTCAAAAAATTTAGTCTCAAATTCTTCTTGTTTTAGTTCTACGTTTGAGTTTGGATTATTAGCAAGTATAACCGCTACTTGGGTCTCGTACTCTTGGAACTCCTTCCATAACTCTTCGAGCTTATTTAGTCTAACCTCAATGTCGATATATGTGGTATCTTCTGTAACCGTTAAGGCAAATTTTTTTATTAAAGTTAAAGAGGCCATAACGCGACCACGTGATTGAACAGCCGCCATATTTTTGCGACTTTATAACCACCGAAATAAAGGAAAATTGGTACTTATACACCCCAAGGAATAAACAAAAAATTGGAAAAACAAACAAAATATATAAATTGTATATAATTACAAAATCTATACTTATCGACTTTCGTCCTTTGAAGGGTGCCAAGATGATTTGGATGCAAAAAAAAAACACTTGTAGCGTGCTTTATGCGTAGGTCCGTGGTGTAATTAAAACAGCAAAGATGATGGCTGAATGTCCACAGATTGTAGCGTGTTATATGCGCACTAACAAAATGGCGTAGTTAAAACCGCAAAAATATTTAGCACTGATGTCTTCAATGAATTGTAATTGTAGCGTGCTTTATGCGCACTGATGTTCGTCGCGTAATTAAACAGCAAAAATGGTGGCTGAATGTCCACAGATTGTAGCGTGTTATATGCGCACTAACAAAAATGGCGTAGTTAAAACCGCAAAAATATTTAGCACTGATGTCTTCAATGAATTGTAATTGTAGCGTGCTTTATGCGCACTGATGTTCGTCGCGTAATTAAACAGCAAAAATGGTGGCTGAATGTCCACAGATTGTAGCGTGTTATATGCGCACTAACAAAAATGGCGTAGTTAAAACCGCAAAAATATTTAACACTGATGTCTTCAATGAATTGTAATTGTAGCGTGCTTTATGCGCACTGATGTTCGTCGCGTAATTAAACAGCAAAAATGGTGGCTGAATGTCCACAGATTGTAGCGTGTTATATGCGCACTAACAAAAATGGCCTAGTTAAAACCGCAAAAATATTTAACACTGATGTCTTCAATGAATTGTAATTGTAGCGTGCTTTATGCGCACTAACAAAAATGGCGTAGTTAAAACCGCAAAAATATTTAGCACTGATGTCTTCAATGAATTGGTGGCACGTGATACGGTATAATAATCGTATGCTTCGATCCACTAACAACACAATGCACTTTCAACTAGCCATCCGGCTCGAAGGACCAAAAATAGTTGCTATTTTGTTATTATTATTGATTTAATATTTAATTGCTACCAGAATTTGGTATGCCCACAATTCTAAGATTGTAACAAAAAAAGGAATAATAACACGATTGAAAAACTTTTTAATTGTCGAATTGAAATCAAAAAAACTTAATTAATTTTATTTTTTTTGTTGAGTATTTTTATTTTTTGACACAATAATTGTAACAATGGATGTTTCCTAATTGATCGTGTGATGATGACTGTGTATTTTCTTTATTTTCTTTTTATTTTATAATATAGTACAAATACCTAATTGTAGGTGGTCATTAAATGCGATCTATATGCACCTGCATATGAACATAAAGTTTCAGCTGTCAAACAAATTTAAGTAAATGATTGATTTTTAGATTATATTAATAACAAGCTGCCTACACATGAACATTGAAGATTAAAGCTAAGTTACAAGATTTTATTTAGCTTCAATTGACCATACATAATATTTTATTTATTTTCTAGGTTATTCGTTATTTTTAACTGTCGGATTCCTGAACAAACCTCGTTTAACCGGTAATTTCTTTTCGGAATTTTTGAAGATTATTAAAATATAAGTATAAGTGGTATATAAGTAGTATTCTAATAAACAATTAAAATCAATTTTTGACTTGGTCAACTGTCATAATTACTTTGATTATTTATTTATTACCGGCAAATTTTCCATAAAAATTTGTTAAGGTTTATCACAGGCGTAATGTCAAACAATTTAATTCCTTCAAAAAAAGTTTCATTTCAACAAAGTTTCATTCACAACATTGAACCCTTTATTGCACAGTTGATCTTATAAGATATGTTTATTTCATAAATTTGTATTTCGCAATCGATACACTTTTTTCATATAATGCAGATACAAATATATTGGTTCATTGTCTTATTTTATAAAAGTCGTGGTTTTTTGAGTAAATTAGTTGTCAAAATATTGGCGGGAGTTTATTTCGATTAGTGCGCTACGGTGAAGTGAAATGTTGTCTACGTTTTCTGTATTTTTTTAAAAGAATAACGGATTAATTGTGCAATGTAAGTATTAAATTAAATATTTTAAATGTTTCATAGATAATTTATTTAGTTTTGTTTTCTAGTACGTCAAATTGATGTTATAAAAATCAATGATTTTAAAAAACATATCATTTATGATATTTTATGCAGATAACAAATATATATAATATACTATATATCATATATGAAATGGTATCACATATTGTTACATTTTTGCCTTGTCAATCAAGGTTCGTATCACTGAATTGTGACTAATACAAAATCAATTTAATTTATCACCAACGAATTTATTTAGTTAACACAAGAATTATTACAACACAGTTTATTAATAAAAATTCACAAAATCACTTTATATAAATTATTCTCAAATTTTACTATACACTTATAATTTTTATTTTCACTAAAACACTTTTCAAGTCACTTTTTAATTACTTTTTAATCTTCACACTATCGCTTACCAAATACTACTAATAATCTTATAACTTTACACTATCGCGTTCCAAATTCGAATAATCCAATTCGATCTTGTTCGCCTTTTTATATACACAAACCAAACTTCTCTAGAGTTCATGACTTTTCCAATACTAATAGTGTAGAAACATTTAGAACTGTTTTGTCTTGAAAAATTCCATTTAGTACAGTAAAACATTGAGCTATTAATTTAACTTATTCTATCACACCCTACGTGTCACTGTCACAATGTGATATTGTGACGATGACACCTAGATTGTAATAGAACAAGTAAAATTAATAGCTCAATGTTTTATTGTACTAAAATGGGATTTTCCATGATAAAACTGTTCTAAACAATGTTTCTACACTATTCTTACTGGAAAAGTCATGAACTTTCTAGAAGTTTGATTTCTGTATATAAAAAGGCGAACGAGATCGAATTGGAATTATTAGTATTTGGAAAGCGATAGTGTGAAGATTAAAAAGGAATTAAAAAGTGATTTAAAAAGTGTTTTAGTGCGATAAATAAAGTAAAAGTGATCAGTAAAACAGTGCGAATAATTTATATAAAGTGTTTTTATGAATTATCATTAATAAATTGTGTTGTAATAGTTTTTGTATGAAACAAATAAATTCGTTGCTGCTAAATTGAATTGATTTTGTGTTATTCACAATCAAGTGATACGAACCTTTATTGACAAGGCAAAGACGTAACAATTGGTGACAGCGGTGGAATTGTGAATAATAAGATAAAGAAAATGATTCTCAACGAATTGAAAGTTCCAGAATTAAAGAGGGAACTTGAGAAACGTGGTTTGGTCACTGATGGTAGTAAAGCAGTTTTACAAGCGCGATTACATGAGGCCATGAAGAACGAAGGGCTGAATGCGGCAACCGTAGAGCAGAAAGAAGGAGATAAACAACCGTTGGTCGAAACAACACAACTACTATCTGGAAGTTTCGATTTGTCTCAGTTAATGGCTGCTAAGAAGCAGATGATAGCGCAACAAGGAGAGTAGTCAAACAAAATGAGCGACAGTTGGAGACTATTAACCAGTCAAACCGAGAAATTAAACTCGAAATGAAACAACAGATGGGCGAAATTAGACAGTCAAACCAAATTATACAGCGTCAGATGGGGGAAATCGCTAAAGGTCAAAAGAAAATGAACGACAAAATTCTAGAATTGTCAACGAATGTGCAAGGCGAAATAGAGAAACTGAAAATGGAAATTCAACTTGTCAAAACGGAGGTTCAACAGATTGAAGATAAATTTCAAACGGATATTCAACAGGTGCAACATAAATTACAAGCAGAGGTTCAACGTCTCGAAAAGAGTTAACTGATGTCAAGGCAAGTGAAACAACGACGCAAGTGGTTCAGACCGTTCACTCAATCAAGTTAAAGCCACCAATATTCGACGGAACAACATTTTTCGGCATTTTCAAATTCCAATTTGAAACGGCGGCCAATATAAACCGTTCGAATGATGAACATCTTGTCACAGCGTTAATAGTAGCTCTTAAAGGTGAAGCAGTGGAGGCCTTACAAACAATTCCGGTAAAAGATCGCCACAGATATCTCGAAATTATGAAGTCGCTGGATAGGAAGTACGGCAGTGACCACAAGCGAGAAATTTATCGCATGGGTTTGAAAAGCCGCTATTAAAAGGGAGGCGAATCGCTTTAAGAATTGTCATTGCCAATCGAGCGATTAGTACAATCTAGCACATACCAGTACGTCTGCCGATTATATGGAAAGGTTAAGAATTGACGCATTGATTGGCGGCATTCGAGATCCAGAGACCGGCGATGACGTTGTCACCTAAAGCGACCTTCGCGGAAACCATAGGTTGTGCGTTAACAAATGAAACTGCACAAGCCATCACCAAACCGTCAATGAAAATACGCCGAGTGGAAGTCGACACCAACATAAATACAGAGCGGTCAGCACCAAGATACCGAGACGGAAGCGGCCAAATTAGATGTTGGGCATGTGATAAGGTCGGTCATATCTCGCGGTAGTGATGGGAAATAAGAAGAAAACGGGGAAGATCACCATCTCCTATGCAGCGACGACCAAGCGGAGCACAGGCAGTGACCAAACAAGAGGGTCAAATGACGACAGAGTCGTTAAACTTGGAATAGTCAGCTTAAAGGGACAGAAGCTGATTCCCACAACCGATTGCCTCATAACCCCCATCCGCGTTTCGAAAATAGCAAGAGGCGTTGACAGGTTAACAATCAAAGATGACATTGATGGCACGGATTGCACCATCACCCTTGATCGATGGAGGTATACAACCAGCTAATGGATTGAAGTTACAAACGGCAACTGGAGATAGTTCAATAATAAAAGGCAAAAAGATTGTGAAAATAAAGATCGGAAGAACTTTATTTCAACACGAAGTACTGATTGCAGATATTGTGGATGAAGTCATTATGGGAATGGTCTTCATGAGGGCAAATGGCTTCGTGGTGGATGTTGGACGAGGAGTTTTAATTTACGATAACATCGAGTTTCCAATTCAATCTAGCAGTTCAGGAACAATTACCAGGCGAATTATTATTGATCATCGGGAGAAGCTTCCGTCGAACTCGGAGGCGATCGTGTGGGGAATATTAGAGGGAGGTTCTGGGTCACCCAGGTTGTGGGTTGTGGAAGGTAATGAAGAGAGAACGGAGCCAAGGAAATTATACTTGGGAAAGCACTTGTTAAACCAGACAACGACTATAGAGTACCAATTCGGACTCTCTAAAGGAACAGTCATCGGCAAATGTTACGAAGTTTCTACTGTAGTAAAGTGTAAACAGAAAAGTCCGATTGAAATAGCTGACACGAAAAGCCATAAACAAATGGTACAACAACTTATGCAGAAATGGACCGAACATCTTACCGAGGCACAGAAAAATTCTGCACATCAAATACTCAAACGATACATGTCCATATTCTGTAGTACGTCGGATAATAACGGAAGGACCTCAATGGTATAGCACCGAATTGATACGGGAACAGAGATGCCAATTAGATAACCATCCAGGAGATTACCATTGGCAAAACAACAAGAAGTCGACCGGATGGTAACAGATATGCAGGTAGCAGGAGTAATCAAACCATCTAACAGCCCATGGAGTTCACCGGTAGTCTTGGTCGAGAAGAAGGACGGTAGCATGAATTGTGCGTTGATTGCCGAAAACTCAATGCTGTGACTAAAGAAAATAGCTACCCACACTACCAAGGATCGACGATACATTAGACAAAATATCAGGTGCTCTAATATTTTCTACAAGGTGGAAGTCCATGAGGAAGATCGCGAGAAAACAGCGTTCAGTGTGGGTAACATGCTTTGGCAATTTAATGTTATGCCGTTCGGATTATGTAATGCCCCTGCAACTTTTGAAAGATTAATGGAGCGCGTTTTAAAGGATTACATTGGAAGACGTGCCTAATATATCTGGACGAATTTATCTTCATGGGTAAGGATTTTGATGAGCATCTAAGGAACTTGGCGGAAGTTTTGGTTCGGATACAGGCCGCTGGATTAAAGTTAAGCCCAAAGAAGTGTAAACTGTTCAGAACTGAAGTCAAATATTTGGGTCATCTGGTAACGACTAATGGAATTCACACCGACGAAGAAAGAACTGGCCTAGACCTATAAATTTACACGAATTACGAAGCTTTCTGGGATTGTCCACCTATTATAGACGCTTCGTGCCAGGATTCGCCAACATTGCCAAGAGTTAACTCGAGTTGATCACGCAGAACAAGCCATTCGAATTGAAGGATGACCAGGAAAAAGCCTTCGTGGAACTAAGGAAACGGTTATGTGTCGCGACAATCCCCGCGTACCCTATACCCAATATGAAATTTATTTTGGACACCAATGCAAGTAATGACGGTATGGGAGGTGTGTGATCACAGGAAACTAATGGCCAAGAACGAGTTATTGCGTACTACTCCGAAACATTATCAAACCCGGAGCGTAATTACTGCGTGATACGTAAAGAATTGTTGGCTATAGTGGAATGCGTTAAGCATTCCCATAAGTACCTTTATGGCCAAAAATTCCATTTACGGACAGATCACGGTGCTTTACGGTGGATGTTACAATTCCAGAATCCAGAAGGACAAGTAGCACGTTAGATCGAACGTCTTTAAAGCTACGATTTCCAAATATAACATCGGAAGGGAAGTGCATACGGAAATGCCGACACATTATTAAGACGACCATGTCCAGTAGAATACAAACATTATGGCCATGTTGAAGCAAAGTAAGGCATCATCGGCGTTAGGATTACGACAGTTCTGCCTGATGAGGAGTGGACCGACGAAATGATCAGGGAAGAGCAATTGGATGATACGGATTTATCAGTTATCATGAAATGGAAGGAAAAGGAACACTGGCCGACTTGGAGCGAGACCGCGGACAAAACTCCCATTGTCAAGGTTTATTGGGCTCATTGGGATAGCCTCCGTCTTGAGAATGGGTGTTTAAAATGATTGCAAGAAAGCATGAATGGTAAAGTGAAGCAATTGTTACTGGTGATACTAAAGTGCCGGATTGCGGAAATCTTGAACGAGTATCATGGAGGAGCAAGTGGGGGTCACTTAGGAATTAATAAAACACTGGCCAAGATACGCCAACGAATCTACTGAGCAGGATGTAGGCAGTCAGTGATAGAATGGTGCCAAAAATATGCGGCGGTGAAGGGACCCGCACGCAAAAGTTGTGGAATCATGAAACAATATAACGTCGGAGCACCATTCGAAAGAATTGCAATGGATGTAGCGGGGCCATTTCCCACCACTGAGAGCGGCAACGAATATGTGCTAGTGACAACAATAGCTGATGCCGTGGTCAACAATTGGATTAGCAGATTTGGAGTGCCGATGGAGATTCACACCGATCATGGAAGGAATTTTGAATCGGTGGTATTTCAAGAAATGTGCCAGATGCTCGGTATAAATAAAACGAGAACAACTTCTTTGCATCCACAGTCTGATGGTATGGTGGAAAGATTCAATGGTACATTGGAGGAATATCTAGCAAAGGTCGTTGAGAAAAACCAACGCAACTGGGATCGGCATATACCAAAGTTTTTGATGGCCTATCGATCTGCAATACATGACACAACCGGAATGACACCGGCTAAAACGTTATTTGGGGATAACCTACGATTGCCTGGAGATCTGAAGTTTGGGGCTGTACCATCGGCGGCTTTATGTGGACAGGATTATGTAGACAGGATGAAAAAGGAACTTAATGAGATACATCAATTTGTAAGGGGAAAAATACAGATGTCAAGTAACCGGATGAAGGCTCGATATGACATACGAGCAATTAAGCAGGGCTTCCAGGAAGGGCAATTAGTATGGCTTCATAACCCACAACGGAAAAAGGGATTATCACCGAAGCTGCAACCAGCATGGTCCCTTCCCTGTCATCATAAGGATGAACGACGTGGTTTATCGGATACGGAAGCGACATCGAGGTAAACCAAAGGTGATGCATTTGGAGAGGCTGGCTATATACAGAGGAGGTGATTTGGGTCCTGTTCGGGACGAACAGGCTTAGGTGGGGGTAGTGTGACGGTGACACCTAGTGTTTAATAGAATTAAATGGAATTTTCCATGAAAAACTGTTCAAAATGTTTCTACACTATTATTACTGAAAAAGTCATGAACTTTCTAGAAGCTTGGTTTGTGTATCTAAAAAGGCGAACGAAGTCGAATTGGAATTATTAGTGTTTGGTAACCGATAGTGTGAATATTAAAAAGGAATTAAAACCTGATTTAAAAAGTGTTTCAGTGCAATAAATAAAGTAAAAGTGATCAGTGAAATTGTGCGAATAATTTATATAAAGTGTTTTTGTGAATTATCATTAATAAATTGTGTGAAATAAATAAATTCGTTGCTGATAAATTGAATTGATTTTGTTTTATTCACAATCCAGTGATACGAACCTTAATTGACAAGGCAAAAACGTAACAATATATTATGCACTAAGTAAAGCACTTTGTTTTTAGGAAAAATGGGTTTGCGACCACCACGGTATTTAACTCTAGAATAGGTGGAGGATATCGTAAGTAACTGGTCAGATATAGTGAAGATGAATTTAATGAGGAAGATCAAGTTCGTGAAGATAACCTTTACGAAGAAGTAGAAATTAATAAAATCACCAAGGGATTCGATGAAAATGTGCAATCGGACGTTGTAAACTACATTGTCTTCAAACCTACAGATGAACGATTTGATATTGAAGATATGGAAGTCATTTATGCCGATGATATACCTGAATTGAGCGATTTCATCACTTTCACACAAATGTGATAGAATTATTTTGAAAAATAAAGATTTCCAAATTTCCTCGGAACAACTCAAATTTCTCGGAAACCCCGAGCTAACCAAGGATCAAATGAACTTAAGTGGACCTTACGCATTTTTTAAATATTTTTTCAACGATGATATCGTTGTCAAAATTGTGGGAGAAACCAATTTATATTGGTATAAAAAAATCCTAACAATAATATTTCCTTTACCGCCTGTTGCCCAACTTCCAAACACACGGCGATGTTGGCATCAAACACTAAGCTACACTATAGTTAAAGAAACGATGTCTTTAAACAAATTCGAAAAAATAAGGCAACATCTTTATTTTAATAATAACGAGACGATGCATCCAAGAACACATCAAGACCATGATCGGCTCCACAAGCTGAGACCGTTGTTCAGCAGCCTCATTGAAAATGCTCAGAAAGTTCCCCTGGAGGAATGTTTATCCATTGATGAACAAATGTATTCCACAAAGATCCGGTATTGTTATGAAACAATATATTCCGGCTAAACCCCACAAATGGGGTTTTAAATTATTTGTGCTGAGTGGAACTTCGGCTTTGCGTACAACCTCGATATATAGTATATACTGCTCAACAAAATGATCACCATAAACGGCCACGTACTGAACTAAATTTAGGAGAAGCTTTAAATGCCGTTATACGCCTCTCAAGACCAGTACCATCAACATACTTCAATTCCATTGATTATCGAATTATCAAAAAGGGGAATCCTTAATTTAGGAACTACCCGGAAAAACCGGTTACCAAACTTCAAACTGCCTGACGACGTTTAGTGAAAAAAGCAGCAAAGATCATCCATCGTCTTTCGAGATTGTGGCTAATATCTTTGGAAATAACATCACAGCAGTACAATGGAAGGACACAAAACTTATAACTCTAGTATCTACGTTTGTGGATAAAAATCCGTTACATGTATCATCACGAAGCGAGATAAATTCTGGTAGTATCAACGTAGAATGCCCTTCAGTTGTGAAGGAATATAACAAATGCATGTGAGGGGTAAATCTTTTGGACACAAAGTTGGGACGGTTTAAAATTAAAATGCGCTCCATAAAGTGGTACATGGGCAGACGATTTGGGAGACCATTCCGAGACATGCAATGATCGCATAAATGTAAAAAGGAAAAACGCAACGGCTGCACAGTTACCTCCAAAAGAGATTCGTTTGGATAATATAGCGCATACAGCCCATTGGATGGATATAAGATTATCATGCAAGCTTCTGGGATGCGACAAACTTGGTTTTTTTAGCTGCTCGAAATGCAATATCCAGTTATGTTTAGAAATTGCTATGAAAAGTTCCATTCATAAAAAGACAATACCAAAATTATTTAAGACTTAAAGAAATAGTTATGCGGTTAATAATTTATTTTAAAACTTCTTTTTATTTAATTGAATTAATTATTTTATTACAATTATTAAAAATTATTTGGGATAGTTTCTAAAATACAGAAAATATATTAAGTGATATATTTTTTTAATCATCATCACATATCATATACGTGAAAGACTCAGATTTCCGTGGAAAATAAAAAAATTTCCAACTGTTAATATTAATTTTAGTAATCAGTGATTAAAAATACATCGAAAAATAATTTTTATTCAGAAAATTGGGGGGTCATGCAGTAAACGGTTAATTATAACAAACAAAATAAAAATAAAAGTTTTCAACCAAAAGTTAATGTTCAGCTCATTTGATAAACATATTTATATGCATAATAAATGATGAATAATGTTTATCATTCAAATAATGAAATAATTATAATTAAATAATTAAATATTTTAATTTACATTATCTCAATACAAAAATTCATAATGTTAATAAATTAAAAAAATTATTTATAATTACATTATTAATTTATCTGTGGACTTTATATTTGTATTATTGTGTGAATGGATTTCCATTTTTTCACTATTTTGTGTGCTTTTGTTACTTTGTAAAATTTTTTATATAAAAAAGAAAAATTCTTTATTATTATTTATTTTTATTATTTTAATATTTTTATCTTCCTTATAGTAACAATCTGTATTTTTTTTTTTTTTTTTTTTTAAAAAAAATCGATTTCGGATGCTTTCGCCTTCCTTTCTCAATTTTTAATTTAATATTAAAGCGGATGACAGATTGTTACTATAAGGAAGATAAAAATATTAAAATAATAAAAATAAATAATAATAAAGAATTTTTCTTTTTTATATAAAAAATTTTATATTTGTAAACAAAAAAAAAATCATTTTTAATTTAATACAACTTCTCGTTGGTTTAAATTTGTATTCTCACATTTATCACCCTGAGTATATTTTAATAGAAAGTTTAAAATTAAAATAAAAGTCAGCCAAAAAATTAAAATTGGTTTTGATTTTACGAGCTGTTTTTTGCCGCTTAGTTTTATAATTTTTTATATTGAAAATATTGATGAAATAACTGATGTGGGAAATTTTTAAACTTAAAATGTGTATTTATGTCAAATCCACTCCATATTCGCGCTTTACGATTTTTTTTTTTTTTTCGGTTTACAGAGAATAAAAGGAATTTAAAGTTTATCGAGTTCTAGTCTAGTGCAGTTCTCATGGAAAACACGGAGTATTGTTTGTTTTATCCTAAAGTGCTCCTCTTAAAAAAGGAATTTACTCAGGTTACACCAACGTTGCTAATTCAAATATATCACTACCATGCCATTTATGTTTGGAAATTTTGAAATAAAGTTATTATCTTGAATAAAAGAATAAATTGTTTCGGAGAATTTGATATTTCCAAGTCCAACGCTGGTCTTAAATTGCATTTGTGCATTTCTAAGTTCTAATATACAATATTTAGGACATCTTATAGTTTTAATTCATTCGTTTGATGCGATGGCATTTGCTATTTGGTAACAAATATTGCCGTATGTACTTTAAAATTGACCTTATTAATTTATTCTTAATACATATTTTACAAAACTTACGATCGCCCTTTCAAATTATTAGTTAATGAAATGAAATACAGCTTGATTTCTATGAGAAAATCATACTGACTTGTATATTTTACTGATAAAGACAGAGGAGTTATGACAATCAAAAATTCCATTAGAGTGACAAAGATAGTAATTTTTTTATAGCTAAATTAAATTTATTTGGAGTGTTTTTATCCAAACGTCACTTTATACCATAAAAATATCGAAGTGGGGTTAACTTCATTTTTTTTATAGTATTTGCTTCAGTCTGCGAGAAAAATGTTCTATCCTTACAAAACTGTATGTAGATTTTTTTTTTTTTTTTTTTTCCCTTTATTTAATATTACAACTGATTTACAAATCATTTAGTAATTTATCTTTCTTAAATGAAGATTCACATTTGATGGGCAGTAGCCCAATGGTTACTCCCGTTTGAATTTACATAGTAATTATTTTTCTCTATCCGAATTAAATACAACTGCCCAATTCCAAAGGTTTCTGCCTTTGAAGTCTTCTTACTGCATTGGTGGTATCCAACAAACTTCGTATGTCTGCATTTTGGTGCCTAGATATCCGCTGAATGTGTTTCTTCGCATGATTTTGTATTTCTTCACTTACATATTCCATATTTAAGTCCCTATGGAGGTTATCATTTCTAATGTACCATGGTGCGTTTACAATGCCACGCAGCACTTTGTTTTGAAAACATTGAATCATTTGTACATTTGTCTTCTTGGTACAACCCCAAAGTTGAATACCGTAGGTCCATATTGGTTTAAGTATTTGCTGATATAATAGCAATTTGTTATGTATTGTAAGCTCAGAGTTTCTACCTATTAGCCAATACATTTTCCTATATTTAATGTTCAATTCTTCTTTTTTCTTTTTAACATGCTCTTTCCATCTAAGCTTGCAATCGAGAGTCATGCCGAGGTATTTGGCTGTATTTGCATTTGGAACCGGCCTTGAATTAAGTTTCACTGGAATCCAGTTAACTTTCTGGTTTGTGAAGTTTACGTGAACCGACTTTGCTTCGTTTAGGCTAATGCGCCATTTCTTTGTCCAACTACTCACTGTGTCGGTTGCTTTTTGAAGTTTGGTCGTTGCTTCTGATATACACTTTCCAGTCGCCAGAATAGCTGTATCGTCTGCAAATGTTGCTATGGTGGAAACTTCTGTATTTGGCATATCTCTGGTGTACAGGATGTACAATATAGGACCCAGTACGCTACCCTGTGGTATGCCTGCTGATATTCTCTTTAGTTCAGAGTACTCTTGGTTATATTTTACACGGAAATGTCGGTCTGCGATATAAGATTTAAGAATTTGATAGAATTGCTTAGGTAGATCTCGATGCAATTTAAATTCAAGTCCTTGATGCCAAACTTTGTCGAAAGCTTGTGCTACATCTAAGAAGATGCTGGAGCATATCTTCTTATTCTCAAGTGAGTCTTCGATTATATCCGTTATTCTGTGAACTTGTTCTATCGTAGAGTGATTTTCTCTAAATCCAAATTGGTGTGGTGGAATCAAATTTCTCTCTTCTATTATTGGCTTGAGTCTCTTGAGCAGTAATTTTTCAAATAATTTTGAAATAACAGGAAGTAGTGAAATCGGTCTGTACGACTTTTTATCGTTCGCTGGTTTGCCTGGTTTGGGGATCATAATTACTTCAGCAACCTTCCATTGCCGTGGGACATATTTTAGTCTGAAGACAGCATTGATAATTTGAACCAATTTTCGTAGTCCCTTCTCGGGGATGGCTTTTACGACTTGTCCAGTAATTAAATCATATCCTGGAGCTTTTTTTGCGTTCAAATTACACTTGATCTCATTTTTTAATTCCTGTAATGTTACACATCGAATATTATATTCATCAATTTTGCTAATTGTTATTATGTTTTCATCTGCTGTTTGCCTAGGTAACGGTTGAAAGGTGTCTTCCAAGTGAGCTGCAAATAAAATAGCTTTTTGCTTGTCACTTTTGGCCCAGGTTCCTTCCTCATTTTTAATAGGTGGCACATGCATTTTAGTTCTTTTTAATCCCTTTGTTGCTTTCCAAAGAGAGTAATCACTATCTTTATGTTCGGTGAGACCATTTAAGTACTTGTTGATAGTTTCATTCTTAATTTCTTTTATAAGTTGTTTTAGTTTATTGCATAGAAAATTGAGGATTTTTTTGTTTTCCGGGGCGCGTGTCCTTTGCCAGGTTTTTCTTGCCTTCCGTTTCTCTCTAACTAACTCCCAGACCTCAATAGGATAATTTTGATTCCTACGGGATTCGGTGTGACTAGCAGGAGAACTTTCCCATGCTGCTTGTTGAATAGTACTGTTAAATACCTCTAGTTCGTCTTCCAACTGTACCGGTGTTTTAATCGGCACTCGTAGATTTGTTTGCATTTCAATTATTTCTTGGAATAGGTCCCAGTTAGTTCTATTATTTGTTAATTTAGGCAGGTTATCCTTATTAATTATCATTGTGCTGAGTGTCATGATAACAGGTGTATGATCGGAATATATCCCTTCGCTGTTTTCGATGTACATGTAATCCTCGAAGATCCCTTTCGTTACATAAAAATCGATGAGATCTGGTATTTTATTTATATCAGCAGGCCAGTATGTTGGTTTACCTCCAGAGTGGAACTCACAGTTATTTATTCGTCCGGCTTCGAATAGCTCTTTTCCTTTATGGGTTGTAAGTCTTGATCCCCAATAGGTGTTTTTTGCATTAAAGTCACCACCAATAATAAAATTGGATCCTAGTGATCTAAAGAGTCTATTATAATCTTCTTTGTTTAGATTATAGCGTGGAGGGCAGTAGATAGAGGAAATACTGTATTCATTATTATTGTTAGTTTCAACTTTTATGGTTTTAACTTGCATACTTTCCTCTTCTATACTAGGTTCTTCATAGTGTTTGAGAATCTTTTTCACTATTACTGTTGATCCTCCTCTGGGTTTTCCTCCTGGGTGAACAGCATGGTAACATTCATAATCACGTATTTTAATAAATGATGTTTTTGTCAAATGGCTCTCCGATATAAGGCAGATATCTATTTTTTCTAAATTTAGAAAAATTTCTAGCTCTGGAACATGTTGCGCTAGTCCGTTCGCGTTCCAGGTGACGATTCTTATTGATCTGCTCATTTTAGTATATGAGGGCTGTTGCCTCGTTCAAGGTTTGATGCATATCTAGACGCTTATATAAAGCTTCTAGACCACGTTCTTGCTTTGCTAGCCTTATATTTATGGCTTCTATGCTTCGACAAATCCTTTCAAGGGGATTATCATTCGTAGCATTAGATGATTGCTGTACAATTTGTGAATAACTTTTCCGCTCTGTACCAATACCTGGTGGTTTTGGCTCCACTTGGGTTTTAGTTGGTTTCTCTTCTCTGGTAACCCTAGGGTTTTGAGGAAACTGATGCGTTTTGTTTCTTAGTCTTTGAAGTTCTTTGGCTACTTCACAGCCTCTATAATTTGCAGGATGATGCCCTTTACAGTTTATACATTTTGCAGGGCATTATTGCACACTCTTTCGCGTTGTGTTTTCCAGCACATTTTACGCATCTTGGCTCCCGTCTGCAATATTTTTGCGTGTGATTGAAACCTTGGCATTTTTTGCATTGAGGTATTAGCCTCGTGTTTTTCTTCAGCGGTTCTATTTTAACCCTCATATTGAGAATTGCTTTGATGTTGAAGATGTTTTCAACTTTCTCCTTTTTGTTAAACGTAAGCATGAAGAGTGGAAGCCCCCTTTTTTTGACTTGGTTGTTCTCACCTCTCTCTCGTTTTAGGATGTTTACTGCATCTTCTATTTGCAGATCTCTTGCCTTTAGGTCCTCAATTATGTCCTCCTTTTGACACGTTGGATGAAGGCCTCTGGCCATAACCTTAATTGCGCGTTCGTTTTTATCTTCGTATGTGAACCATTCTTCACCTTCCGCATTGAGCTTTGTTGCTAGAGCTCTATATGTGTCGGAATCTGGTGTATTGATTTTCCACACGTTATTGTTTAGTGACACTACTCTATATTCCTTAGCTGTCACTGATTTCATTATAGATTGTATACTTGCAAATTCTGTTATGCCGATTACATTAATTGGCGGAGGAGCCTTTTCTTTCGGTACAACCTTTTGTTGCTGTTGCTGGTGAGTTGGTTTGGTATTAGTATCACCAGTTACTAATACATTAGCTTGCGAATGATCTCCAACTTCAGGCGAGAATGCTGCTTTTCGTTTTTTGGTAGGTCTTTTCTTCCTTTTCAGTACCCAATCTGTTTCTCACATGAGATCCTCTTCATCAGTATGGAACTCATTGTTATAACTAGTGTGAGTACTTGTTTCATTATAACAAGTCAGCGGGTTTTCAGAAATCTCCATTGGTTTGGGCTTCTTCAATTCTTCATTTTCTTTTTTCAGCTTTTCAATTTCGCTTCTTAATTGGGTTAAAAGTACCTCTACTTCACTGAGTTTTCGACAGAGTTCAGCGTTTTCGTCTTTCTGCTGATTTGCAGAGTTAGTATGATTGTTTGGTGATCTTAACAACATTGAACTTCTTTCGAATGGGTTTAGCAATGATTGGCTCACCCCAGAATCCATTGAGCCAGCCTCGTAAGAGGGTGGATTAGCCAACTGGGTAGTTGGTTTACCACCTGGGGTATTGTTTCCTTTTTGCGTTGAACTCATTGCTTTAAAACTGGTTATGTATCAACTACCAACCTAACCAGTACAAGTTGGTAGTGGGTCGTTGAAGAGAACATCATTTGCTATATTCTCGGTAGTCGGTTATTCCGCCGTATCTCGGTCGCCAGAGCCTCGTTAGTTAATTAGCAGGAAGTACCACGTGCAGGTGAGGTTGGCATTTGGGCTAGTATATTAAGACCATCTAAATCGGCGCCCCTTACCCCCCTGTTTGTATGTAGATGTATTGTAAAATACTGAAAAAATATACTTCGCTTCATATTTTTCTTCAGTAAATTATGGTTATACACCAGTAAATTATGGTTATATAGTACAGTAAAAACAATTTTTTCCAGTACTGAAAAAAAAATTTTCCCTCTCACACCTTAAATAAATCTATATTTTTATCTCGCTTTATTTTTACTGATAAAAATACTTTCGTAATGGAAATCAGGCTTACCACATTTAGCACTGCGTGCCGTTCACAAAAACAGTTTATAGTTTTTTTTAACTTTAATTATAATTTTATTTAATTCCTTTAATCTTAAATATATTAGATTTATTTTGTTAATTTTAATTTATTAAATTTAATTTATATTAATTTTAATTATTAGTTTTTCACCACCACTGAATTTAATTTTTGTACGCGCATACGTTTTGAGATTTAAATTATGACTGGTTTATATTAACCAAAACTGGAAAAATTAATAAATAGTAATGAAAGAGACATCACGTTTTTCTTGTTGTTCTTGTTCTTGAGTTTTGAGTATGCATACTGTGAACGCAAGGTGTCTGATTCCATTTTGCTTTCGGAAGATGTCGTTTGTGAAAGTTGAAAATAACAACCATATGTGCGGTTTTTTACAATTGGGAAGCAAGCTTAATATTTAAATGAATGAGTTGAATTGCAGTTGCTTCAAAAAGTTGAATTAATGTTTTGTGTTGTAAATAATTTGTTGTAGTGGATGAGACGCCACAGGACTCCCTGCAAATGGATTCCCCCTCCCTAGGAAAATATTGTTTTATCGGCTGAAATACGAACGCCATAAGCCGGTTTAAGTCGATCAATTGGAATGGTTTGGTTTTTACCATTAATTGAAACGACGAATTGTTTCCGAAGGCGTCGTATAACCTTGTATGGGCCTTCATAGGGAGGAGATAATCCTAAGCGAACCTTGTCTGTCCTAATGAAAACAAAATCACAGTATGAAAGTGCTTTTGGGACAAATATATCATCTTGTTTTATTTGACGGGTGGTTGTTGCTATAAGGTTCTGCATGGTTTGTCGCAGTCGGTCGATAACTGTGTCGCTAGTTAGTAAATGTTAAAGAGGATTTTCGATAAAGAAGTTACCAGGTAGTTTGATCGGTTGACCATAAACTAATTCCGCAGGTGAGCATTTCAGATCTTCTTTCACTGTAGCTCGGATTCCAAGTACGAGTAGTATGATTGGTATTTCCGAACTCCAATGTATTGTGTTGCTTTGAGTTGTCGATGAAAGCATTCGGCCATGCCATTGGCTTGTGGATGGTAAGGTGTTATCCGTATCCGATGTGATCCAAGGAGTTGTGTTAACTCAGTAAATAATTTGGATTCGAATTGCGTTCCCTGATCTTTTGTAATGTGAAGAGGCACGCCGAATCGTGATACGTAATTGTTGACGAATGTAGTGGCAATAGTTGCAGCTGACATATTATAGTCATGCAGTATGCTTCGGGCCAGCGAGTGAAGCGATCGACACAGGTTAGCAAGTAATATATTCATTAGATGGATTAAGTGGTCGTACGTCTAAATGGCTGTGTTCGAATCGACCAGACGGAATCTCAAATTGTCCATGGGGTGATTTTGTGTGTCTTTGAACCTTGACGCGTTGGCAGGATAAGCAAGACTGGGCCCAATTGCCTACGTCTTTGTTTGTATTAGGCCAAAAGTAGTGAGCAGTAATCAATTTACGGACTCCAGAATGTGAAATGTTGTGTAATGTGTCGAAGATGGTTCGACGTAGTGAATCTGCAATGTACGGCCGATTGTTACCAGTAGATGTTTCGCAAACGATTTTTAGGCCAGGTAGTTTGAAAAGCTCTAGTTTCATTGATGAACTAGTGTGACATTCGGAACCAGAAAGTAAATTCTGAAGTTCTAGGTCGGCTTTTTGTGTGATTGCTATTTTGTGCAAGTCGATGTGAGTTTCGACTGTGGCCATTTCGTTGTCGATAGTGCGGGATAGTGTGTCCGCGACAACGTTGTCATGTCCGTGAACATGCTGAATATCCGTGGTAAATTGACTTATGTAATCCAAGTGGCGAGATTGCCTTGGACTACTTTAAGTTTTTGACTGAATTGCTCTAGTCAGAGGTTTGTGGTCGGTATAAATAGTGAAGTCCCGACCCTCGACAAAATATCTGAAGTGTTTGACTGCCAGATATATTGCGAATAATTCCCGATCGAATGCGGAATATTTCTTTTCGGCATCCGAGAGTTTCTTCGAAAAGAATCCCAGTGGCTCCCAACACTCGTTATTGTCCTGTTGTAGTACAGCACCGACAGCAGTGTTTGACGCGTCAGTGATTAAGCTGAGTTTGAGTCGCCCAGTGGGTGTGCCAGAAGTGTTATCTGGGCCAATTCAGCCTTTAGTGACGTGAATACCTTTTGACATTCGTCGGGCCAATAGAAGTTCTTGGCTGTTTTGGGCTTTTTGAGTAAAGCTATCAAATGGCTGTGAAGTGGTGCGAGTATTTCAGCGAGCTTTGGTATAAATCAGTGGTAGTAGTTTACCATACCGATGAATCGCTGAATACTTTTTATTGAGTTTGGAGCTGGGAAATCCCTAATGGCGTTAATTCGTTCTTCAGATGGCAGAATACCATAAGGGGTTATCTTGTGGCTGAGGTTTTGGCCCGAGTCCAGTTCTCTCGAAACTCCTGCCAAAACCCCCGGCAGGATGTACAACATCATCAACATTGGCCAGCAACAATACTCCAACGTATCGCAAATTGGGAGACAATCTCGACCCGCGGCACGCAACAGCAACACGAATAATGAAAAATGTCAATCTCCTCCTGGGACTATCTGACTAGTTGAGGATCGATTAGCTCGGCTTGAAAAAACAATCAATAACTTCTTCCGAAGCCGGAGCTATTCGCGCAGAGTTACAGTAATAACAACAACCGGCAACAGGAAAAATGTTACTACCACTATAAGTTCGGTGCGGCCGCTAAAAAGTGCAACAAACCATGTAACTTCTATATGTCGCAACCAGCGACTGTGTCAATTCCAAAAATTGATGCGGAAACAAAAAACTCGTAAACTACCGGGTCGTGACCAACACTATTTCAACACTCTATACGTCACGTTTGTTCGTTCACGAGCGAATAAACAAATTAACTTACTTAGTCGACACTAGCGCTGACCTTTCGGTTATTCCAGCATATTTATTGAAATTCTCTTATTCACTTTTAAAACGCAGTTCCGATCTAATCTTTTCGGCTGCCAATGGTACTACTATCCACACTTAAGGCATACAGTTGCTTCAGGTGGATCTCGGACTTAAAAGAACCTTCACGCACGCTTTTACCTTAGCTGTAGTGAATCGTCAGATCATAGGGGCCGACTTCCTTAGTAAATTCGGACTACTTGTTGACCTGAAAAACAAACGGCTGGTTGATTCAGCAACTAAGCTGTCAATCAATGCCACAATGGTTCAAGTCGACACACCGACACCGATTCATTTCACGGTCAACAATGGCTACGGCACTCTGCTCAAACAATTCCCTTTACTCACAGCAGAGCCTAACTACAATTTGCCAGTCCGACACAACGTGGTTCATCATATTATCACAGCAGGCTTATTTTGGTTATTTTTTGCCCTACAGTGACAATTTGCGAAATATACATTGCATTGGTGAAAAACTAGACTAATGTCGATGATCATTTTGTATGGAGTTGGTGTGTTTCTGTGGTCAGAAAACAACAACAACTACTGAAAACGTCAAAACAACAGAATTCACAACGAAAAAAACAATCATGTAAATCCTAGGTAACATTTTCGGCTTTGCTAAGTTTTTATTCACACATCACGCCATATTCTGGATTTTCGTCGGTGGTCGGTCGTTGACGCTCGAAGAGGATGGACGTGTTTTTGTTGTTCTCTTCGTAAATCTAATTTAATTTTATTTATGTTTTTTTTTTGTTGGTAATAGTGCAGACTAACTTTAATAAAAATGTAAGATCAGCCATATGAGTGCAATTTCCACAATCGGCCAACTTCCAAATGGGGTCATATAAAATAATCACAATTTTAAATTCTTTATTGCCTATCTCATAAGAACTTAGTAGGCCGGAAATGATTCTTTATATTTTGAGTTAGTAATAGTATAGACTAGCTTTGATGAAAATCTAAGATCAGCCGTATGGGTGCAATTTCCTCAATCAGCCAACTTCCACATCGGTTCCTATAAAATCATCATATTTATATGAACCCATTTGGAAGTTGGCCGATTGTGGAAATTGCATCCATACGGCTGATCTTAGATTTTCATCAAAGTTAGTATGTACTATTACCAACTCAAAATATAAAGAATCATTTCCGGCCTACTAAGTTCTTAGGAGATAGGCAATAAAGAATTTAAAATTACGATCAGGTTATATTGAATATTTTGTATTGGAAAACACTATATAGAAAAAGCTGGGATGGGATGAAAAAATATAATGATCATTTTATTTTTTATTTACATTTCTACTATGTAAAGAAAAAAAACTAAGATGGGATGAGATAGTATTACCTGGTGAACATTTTTATTTTCTCTGGGATGAAAAACTGGGATAACTTCACATGCTTCTTGTAAAGATATTTTTGTTTTCCCTATAATAGCTGTGTCTTTTTCTTCGCTCCGGATAGCGGCTATCGAGAGCCGTCATATAAAAAGTGGCTCCCGATAGCGATCCGTAAAAATAGGTAGAGCCAAATATTTTTTATATCAAATTTCCGCTAAACAATTGAATTAAAAATGATAGTGTGATGTTAAATAAATTTAGTTTACCAATAAATAGCGCGTCAAATTTAAATTTAGGCGTAGAAAAATGACGGCTCTCGATAGCAGCTATCGGGAGCAAATAAAAAAACACAGCTAATACAAAGCATGAGGAAAATGTTTTTGTGTTATTAGCTGCGATTGAGCGCTATCGGGAGCCACTTTTTATATCACGGCTCTTGATAGCAGCTATCCGAAGCGAATAAAAAAACGCAGCTATTGTATATATTGGTTATCGTTTTTGTAGAGCTTCATATTTATGAGTTTTTTTTGTTCGTTTTTCAATATAGCTCTTATGTATATGGGTATATATTTATGTGGGTATATAATTGTATGAACAGTAGTGTTCAATGTCACACTGTGATTTTTTTTTGCAAATTCGTAGTTGACTGAAAAACTACTTATCAATTTTCGACTTTTTGTTTCAAAAATGGGCTGTTCATAGAAATGGCACACTTGATTTCGGAATTCAGTTGTAATCTTGTTTATGAATGATTGAACCTGGTATGCATTTTTGTTGAGTGATATTAGTCGTGCGACCTACTTCTCGAGTAACTTCCCTGCATCGGCGCATCCATGGAGCCCACCAGCTCCTGCCATTTTTGAACGGTAATTTATTCCAGGTTCGACGAGTTTGAATTCCAAAATCTGTTTATTTTTGGGTTTCTCGTTGTTGATGGCTGCTTTTACTTGATTCCAACGGTTTTCGGTCGCATTCAGATCGGGCGACTGACCCGGCCATTGCACAACCCTTACTTTATAATTATTAAACTAAAATTTTGTTTACCTCGGGGTATTCAGCCTGGTGGTTTATCGTCTTCGGCATAACCGAGCGTTAGATGAGCTAATAATATCGATGTAAAACTGTAAACAACCGCCATCATTTCAAAAAATATTTTTTATTTTATAATTTCAGATCCTGGAGAACGATGTCATCAACTGTGCATAAAGTTCTTCGACATGGATCTTCTATTATTCGGCATCACATCTTTGTCTGAGGCAGCGCAGGAATCTTAAAATAAGGACTATCGAGAATTTCGGGTTTTAAATACTAGAAAAAATTCAACGATAAATCAAACCAATGATTTATTTTCAATACTATTAATATATTTTGACGTAGTGATATCATCATTACGAATTATAGAAAAAAAAGAGATTATGAAGATGAAGACACAAACTTTTTACAGTTTTTATTGAATAGAACTGAAAATCTACATAATGATATAGTACGTTTATAGTATTAAAATTTATTTAATACGTTTTATGTATTGTGATACTACCACTGAGCATAATATTAATAGCGGAGTAATTTGTATGAACGACAAATGTCCACTAAAAATAAAATCGATTTTTCCTCGATTTCAATTTCGGGCTCAGCGAAACAATCATATAAATTTCTAATATTTCCGAATGCCTCTTTCTATCTTTCGTATTTTCTATAAGCAAAAATTAAAAGGAGAATTTAAAAACGTTACTAAATTTTACGTTGGAAACAAAGAATTAAAAGTAAATACAACCGTAAATTTATCAATGAACTGATAATGTTATCAGCTTTCGTTAAAAATAAACCAAACTATCACTTTACAGTGTTGGTATTATTTTTATTTGCTTGTTTAGAAATAGAAAATTATGAAACCGCAAAAAACAAAATACAGGGTGGGCCAACTTGGACTGACTGTTTTAAAATACATGTAACTTTCGTATTTTCAAAATTTTTGATTTGTTTTTTTTGCAGATTATAAAGAATTTTATAAAAATTTTTTATGTCTTCATAGTTAAAGCAAGAACATGTCAAAATTGTGCAATTTTAAATTTTTTTCCGAACGATCTATTGTTACAATACAAAGAAAATACAGTTGGCATTTTAATACTGCCACAGTTCCCAGTGCAAACATGATAAGAAACATTATAACCCGTTTTTAGGAGCGGGGTGCAGTATTTTATGAGCTACGAATAAATGTTAATCGACCGGTTCGCAATGAACAAGCTGTGGAGGATGAACGCGAAAGTGTCAACGATGAACCATCTAAGGCTACTCGTCGGTGTGCTACTTAATTGGGCATCTCCAGAATATCACTACGACGTAATTTGAAACTTCATCTATAGATGCATCCATACAAAATTCAAGTGGCCCAAGAGTTATGGCCGAGGGATGCCAACTTTTCGATGACCGAATAATTTCAAAAAACTCAAATTTCGCTTGGCCACCTCGTTCCCCAGATTTATCGGCTCCTGATTTTTTTTTTGTTGGGTTTTGTTTCTTGAAAGAACGGGTTTACGTGAACAAACCACAAAACATTCGAAAACTGAAGCAGAATATTCGGAGAGAAATTGCAAATTTGATTACAAAATACCTCAGAAAGATCCACTAACTGTCAACAAGAAAATCGAAGTCATTTAAGGAATATTATTTTTCAAACTTACATATAAGAAAATTTTATAAAATTCTTTATAATCTGCAAAAAAAACAAATCAAAAATTTTGAAAATACGAAAGTTACATGTATTTTAAATCAGTCAGTCCAAATTGGCCCACCCTGTATATCGAAATCGCATTTAAAGTTTTATTAGGTAAGAATTTTTAAATACATGAATTTTACATAATATCCTTAATTTGTTAATTAAAAATGAATAACAATCTAATATAAAGCTTTATTCGAAATAGGGTTTCACTTAAACTCTAATAGTGTTTCACATAATGGGTGGGACAACCATTTAGAAATTTCAAAAAATCGATTTCTTTTTTTGTGCTTTAAAAGTTACTTTAATATGTGTAGAATATGAAAAACTTCATGACTTAGGCCAAAACTCAAAGCTAAACATATTTTAAATTTCTCGAAAATATCTTTTTTTTGATTTTGTATCTGCCATTTCTCCAATTCTTAACTTATTATTAAAATATTAGGTTTATAAAGTGAACACAGTGGGAATTCAAACACATTTTTAGTTTTACCGTTGTATGTGGTAGCGGTGCAGTTACAGTTAAACGCGGTAACTGTTTAACGTGGGGTTATCGAAAGTTACCGATAGGTAAGATCAAGTATTTCGAGGGGATTCAGTTTTTGGTAAAAAATGTACTTACAAATTGTTAAGGTTTAAACATTTTTATAGAATGATTTTATTTAATTCGCCTTGGGATTGACCTTTAAAAGATTCGTAAAGGTCATCGTGAAAATGTATTTGGCGACCACTATTTTTTTTATTATGTGATCGTTTAATTAAAGTCGGGACCTTTTCAGGTAGAATTTAGTACGAGAGATTTCCATTAGTAAAAATTAGCGTATTAACGGTTTCATCGAAATTTTATAAAAAAGTTTGGATTACAACTTTTTATCTAAGAATTGATGATCATTAATAGTAGTTAGTCTAAAACGTTTCCGCCATTTTTTTCTGAAATTACAAATGCCCCATTTATTTATTTTCTTTTTAACTTTATTAAACTAAATATGTACTATTTTGGTTGACAACTTACTGCTATGTTTCTGGTAAAACCATAATCCCGTCACTGTAAAATTTCTGTGCTCCTTAGGCGAAAAACTGTTCTACAGTGAACAACACAAATGCCAGTCTAATGGTGTAAAACCAGGACAATACGGTGGAGGCATTACAACTTTCCAACGTAGCTTTCTCCAACCTATGTAGGTGCTTGTCTTCACCACTGTTTGCATGATTCTATCGGCATTTTCAGTGATTGGTCGGCCAGAGCAAGATGTATTTTTGACATCGACATTTCGAGAATGAAATCGAGCGAGCCGTCTACGGGCTGTTCGGTTTTATACGGCATCATCATGATAAATAAACCGCATACATTTTTTTAGCAGCCTGCGTTGTCTTTCTTTTTTTGAAATAGAATTTTAATATGTATCTATAATTTCTTCTATAATTTCACTCATTTTTTACATGGAATAGCTTTTGACGGAATAAACAAAAGTCAAATTTTTTTGTATAATGATTTAGGGAATGTCACCTTTAAAACGACATATCAAAAATGACTTGTCAGCCTTTAAACAAATGAAATACTAATTTTATTGACACCTATTGTAAAAACGGCGGAATTTTTTTTCACCATCAATATTTTTAATCAGTACTCATTTACGACGCAAAATAATTTTAGAGAGAATTATTTAATTTACTTACAACCAAAAGCTTTAATATATTATATATGTAAACTAGAAACAAGTTTTTCACCATATAAAATCTTATATTTCAAGCGAAGACAGTTGGACAGGGACGGAATCTACAACTTTATATAATTCACAATGTTTCTCAGCAATTATGTTGCTCGTCCGCCAAAACAAAACAGGGCTCTTAATATAATACCCGGATAGGATGATCTTAAAGAAATGTGTTAATCAAATTAAAAAAATAATGGGTCTGGTCGAATTCGTGTAGCTGCCGAAATGGTCTTAAAGGTTGTTATTTATTTGGCAATTCTTCATATTATTGGAAAGCACTTAAATGGTATATATGGAGTCGAGTGCAATAACAGCAATCACGATAAGGGACTACATGGAGAATGCGAAGAGGGAGACCGACTGATAAGAACGCTGCGCCAACAAACAAGAGCTGGTTATAAAATACAAAATAATAAAATATTTTCATAAATAAATAGAATTAATTTATCAGAAGAACTACTCTAAGAATAAGTGAATATAGTATGTAAAAACTTCTAAGTATACAGTAACTATTATTCGTTCAGAAAAATTAGAGAAAACCTACTTAACAGTATTGTTTTTTACGAAAAATGTAACTCTTGTTATCAGTATTTATTTTGTATTAATGGGTAAATGTATAAAAAAATTAAGTTCTGATTAGAGTTAAATTTTCCGTAAAATATAATGGCCCTTAGTAATATAAAAAAAAATCAACTTAGTTTTTAAAGTCAACCCTTAACAAATATATTACACCGAAATTTTCGTTTAGGGTTGACTGTAAAACCTAAGCTGGTAAACTTTTAAATAAAAGTTTTCTCTAATTTTAAAGTACATACATAATAGTTGCCCTATACTTACAATTAATTATTACAGGTACGGGTTTTTACTAATTTCGATAGCAGTTCTTTTGATAATTTAATTATATTTATTTATGTAAATAATTTGGTACTCATTTTTTGACAATTCAGTAAAAAAACTTGAATCTACTAATCAGCTAATTTTGTTGTCCCGGGTCCTTACCTGTTGGCCTTCATCTGTGTCTTTTCCACCAAATCCTAGACGTGCCAGGTGCTGTTGTATGCACCCCCCCCCTCTTAACCATCATTTAAATGCTCTCCATTATTCGACAGAACTGCGCATCACAGCCATGATATTTTCACACCTCTACTCTCGCCATTTTCAACCAAAATGTAGACCGCTACGCCGCGAAATAGGCATTCACGAAAGTTTTTCATTTTTCGATTATTAATAATTCTGGCCATTCTAATAAAGTCTCCTGGGTGGTCATTTTGTGGTGCTATATCACACCTTTATATCACTAATGGAGACTTTTTTTGTGTGATATAAAAAAATGGAGAAAGTCTACAAACACATCCCTGCAAAATGAATTTTAAGGGAAAAATGATGAATCAAAGTGATAAGTTGACGTTTCCACATAACCTCAAATGACACTATATGAAAATTTTATACGAAGTGCTATTTGTGTGATGATAAAGTAATACTTTAATGCAAAGGTGTTTATTATGTAAATAAAATGTTAAAAATATAATAATCAGTCCTTTGTCAATCAACAATTTTATTTTGCACTTGGTTTCATGATAATTTTCATTTATTTTTTTAAAACCCCAATTTAGTGGTTTTCCATCAAACTATTTGGAGTTTGATCAAAAACAAATAAATAAAAGATCAAAAAATGAATGAAAATTATCATGAAACCAAGTGCAAAATAAAATAGTCGATTGAAAAAAGACCAATTAATATATTTTTAACATAACATAACTAGAAAAGCCTTTGGTTTGTTAGAATTTGATGTTTAAACATTGACCAATATTTGCATTTTGTGGGGTTATGTCAGATGGTTTATGTTGATTTTTGTCCTGTGCTATTATGAGCTCCCGATGAAATTTGTCATTCTAGACAACTAGAATGTTATTTTTAACAAATAATTTACTACACAAAATTAAAATAATTGTTGATTTTTGTATTTCATTTTTCTTGTAAATTTAACAATAACCCATTAATTTCATTTCAAAAATATATAAATGATCATTTTGTTAATAAATATCATTTATTTATCATTCGCGTCAATGTAAATTTCATTCATTTTTTGAAATTTTGATTAGAGGTGTTTTTAACCAAACTCCATATAAAAAAAATGTAAACAACAAAATAAACAATTTTTTCCACTTGTAGAAGACGGAAGATATTGTGGTCATTGCCATTCAAATCATTATACGACGTGACGTTGTTTATCCAAGATGGGCCCGCAGTAAGCTACGACAAATGTCAGTTTATCACAGTTTTATCACCAAATGTGATATAGCACCACAAAATGATAACCCTGGTTTCCATCAGATTCCAATGGACGAGAGATACCAGGAAAAAACCGCGTTTTCAACGGACAAGGGACATTTTGAATTCACCCGGATGCCGTTTGGCCTGAAAAATGGCCCAGCCACCTTCCAAAGAACAATGATCAATGTACTAACTACATCGCCCAATAGGTAAAATTTGCCACGTGTACTAAGATGATATCATCGTCATAGGGCATCATTTAGAAAACCACATGGATAACTTGGTCACAGTATTTAAAAGATTATCCCAATTCAATCTAAAAATTCAAATTGATAAATGTGAATTTTTAAAAAAGCAAACGGAATTTCTTGGCCACACCATCACCCAAGACGGAGTAAAACCCAATTCTGACAAAATAAACAAAATGTTAGATTGGCCGTTACCAAGAACACCAAAAGAAATAAACAGTTTCTTGGACTGTCTGGCTATTATAAGAGATTCATAAAGGATTACTCGAAAATAGCCAAAAACATGACTAAGTATTTACGAAAAGACGTTTCAATGAACATAACAAATCCGGAATACGTTAAATCTTTTGAAACCCTCAAAAGAATTATATCAACTGATCAGATATTACCGTACCAAGATTTTTCAAGACCGTTCATAATAACGACGGATGCATCAGATTTTGCGCTAGGTGCAGTCCTGTCGCAGATTCAGGATGGTGTCGAACGACCCATTGCATTGGCTTCCAGAACTATAAATAATACAGAATCAAAGTACGCCACGAATGAAAAAGAGGCACTGGCCATCATCTAGGCGGTCAAAAAATACCAACCCTACCTTTACGATAACAAATTTATATTGGTCACTGACCATAAGCCTTTAACATTTATTAAAACCACTGAAAAGTATGCGAAAATTCTAAAGTGGCGTCTAGAGTTAGAGAATTACGACTATGATGTCCTGTATAAGGAGGGAAAGGCTAACGTCGTAGCAGAAGCACTGAGTCGAATACCAATCATAAACGAAGTCAACGTCAATGAGGGCAAAGAAATCACTACACGTGAATCGGAAAGTATTGATGGAAACCCGCCAAGTACTACAAGTGAAGTAGAAACGGTCCATTCAGCAAATAAATAGAATTCTATCTAATAGTCAGTTTTGTTGAATTACTGTTCGTAAATACTAATATACTTTTCGTGTTAATCGAAACACAATTAAAATGGTCTAATCACCGGTAGTATATTAGAAATTACATGAATTAATTAACATTCAACAAAAAAATTAATAAAGTAAAATTAGCTTACACACAGAGCTGTGTGAATATCGTGAAGAAGAAAAAATTTTAAGAGATTTCATCTGTATTAATATGATTCGCTAGTACTTAACGCACAGCACATTCTGTATATATAGAATGTAAATTGTGCTATAATCAGTCCAGTCGCCGCGGCCTGATGAGAAGATTAATTTTTTCATAATCATAACCTCATCAGTTCGAAACTGGATTAATTTCTCTTACAATCTTCGGAACATATTAAAATCATATAACCAAATCATATGTAAAATATCCAAATTAGAAACTGTAATCACAGTACAAATCTTTCAAAATTACAATAGAATTATCATTTCCAAGAACCCGTTCGAGGAGGAAGATATCCTCAATTATTTGAAAAAATTCCACAATGGGAAACAGTCGGCCATCCTAGTACCGAAGGCTCTGTATCAGAAAATCCAAGAAGTATTCAATGAAAACTTCTCAAGAAACGGTCATTTGGTTTTTTCCACAACAATGATTGAAGATGTGACAAACGAGCATCGTCAAAACACTATCATTGTGAAAGAACATGAACGAGCTCATAGGGGCATAAGTGAAGTGGGAAGTCAAATTAGACGTTCCTATTTCTTCCCAAACATGGCAAAGAAAATCAAAAGCCACATTAACGCTTGTAACATATGTCATATGCATAAATATGATAGAAAACCTTACAACATAAAAATATCTCCCCGACCGATCACGAGAAAACCCCTTAAAAGAATACATATAGACATATTTAGCATCAATAGAACAAGTTTCTTATCGGTGATAGATGCGTTTTCGAAACATCTGCAGATGATTCAATGACACAAAAAACTTGTTGGACACAACCAGTGCTCTAACCAAATACTTCACACAATTCGGAATACCCAATACTATCATCTCAGACCATAAAACGACATTCCAGTCGATTCAATTCAAAGAATTTCTAAATAAACTTAACGTTAAGTTGGAATTTGCTTCTTCGTCCGAATCAAATGGACAAGTAGAAAAACCTCATTCAACAGTGATTGAGATTTTCAATACAAACAAAGATAAAGTCCCAAATTCCAGTATTACAACCGCCATTGAATTGTCAGTTGCCCTATACAATGGGTCAGTTTATTCATCTGCTGCCTACACGCCAAATGAAATCATCTTCAATCAAACCAACCACATTGACCCTAATGAAATTAGTAAACAAGCTAATAAAATATTTAGAAGTGTAACTCTAAATATAGAAGGCGCGGTTAAAAGAATGGAAAAACAAAATACTAACAAAGAAAATCCACCTAACCTAGTAGAAGATCAATTGGTATTTTTGAAGCCAAACACAAGATCTAAAACACAACCTAGAGGAGTCAAAGCTCAAGTCAAAAATATAACTTCTAAAACATTCAAAATAAATAAAAATATTAAACGAAATTGATTGATTGATTGATTGAGAGTGTACGGCCAAGCATTATAGCAAGACTCCCGGACTCCCGGGCGCACACCGTACACCCGTATACATATAACAAAACCGAAGGATAGGATAGGATTTTTAGTAGGGACAGACTCGACCCGGTTACAGACATCAATGCGATCGATAGTTAGTAAATTATTAGTACAATATATAGTAAATAAGTTAGCACAAGACAGCACAATCTAACTACATTATTAGATGATCATTTCTCTGGAATCCAGGGACCGATACTCAGGATGAAGCACTCAAGTACGTTACACCAAAAATAGCTGTGAATGGCGAGACGAGGCATTGCTCTGCATACTTCAAGTACCAAAATTAAAGAAAGAGAACTCTGAAATAATGATGATTGTACCATTAGTGGCTAGTAGTTAATGGCACAATCATTAAAGATCACCCTCAATACCTCATTAAGGGTAAAGAAACACTATACTCCACATTATACCACAAAAGTTACGTCCAAAGACATTCTGAAATTCAAGAGTTCCAGGACGATTGTGTCAAACCACTAATAATGGGAACGAGAAGCAACTGCAAAGTGATATCAGAGATGGAAACGAAACTACAGTTTATTTCAGAAAATAAACTTATTATAAACAACGACTGTGGACCCAACAATCGAATACTATCGAACACTAATAACATTCTGGAACTGCACTATAGCAATTAAAAATAGGGAATTTCAATCCAACGACATAACAAGCGATGTGCAAGAAACACAGGGAGCACTCTACAACCTACAAGCAACCCGACAATTCGTGAAAACACTGAACATCGATATGATTAACCAAGAAAACATACAAAACAGGAAACAAATCAAAAATGTATACATGGAACAACTCAGCCACAAAAATTGGATATGGACACTATCGGGAGGCGTTTCACTCTCATCAATCACGATAATAGTCTTAATCATTTACATTACCCTCCGTATTTATTAAACTGCGACAATAAAAATAACAAAACCAAGTATTTCCGAGACACAGGAAACCAATCAATTAAATCAATTATCAAATATCCTAAGAGAAGCTTCCAGGAAACTAAAGGACGGGGACGCCCTTTCTACACCCCCCGGAGGAGTTATATTCCAACAAAGTATATAATCGCAACTCAATAAAGTATATAGTTTCAATCTACATTCCAACAAATTGCATAGTTGCATTTCACACATTTTGAAATGCAACATAAAACGTAGACGAAACAATGAGGATCATACGCGTAACTAGAACTAATAAAAAGTAGCTGACTATGTACAACGTAATAAACACAAAGCATTGCATCAAATATTATAGACATAATCATTTTTAACTTTAAGAAAATAAAATAAATAAAAGTCAGTTCTAATCTTAACTTAGTAAAAGTAACATGTAAAAATTGTAAAAGAAAAATAAAGAATAAAATTAATTTTTTTTATGACCTCACACAAAACCAACAAAAATGTTTATACAAGCCAAACAGTACAAACCATAACCTGCTAAAATTCTCTCTTTAGAAAGCCTGATTGCGTTGATGGCTAACTTACACACATTTAATAATATATACTGAAGAGTGTATTGGTCACTACAAAAAACCATATAAAAAAAATTCAAATTTTTTTGTTTCTTACCACTACTAATTCCAGTTGATATCACACACTACTTAATATCAACTAACAATTGAGCATTTTACTCTCTGTTTTTTGCTCTTCTTCTACAACAAAACTCAATTTTACGAAATGTCAAAATCAAAACCATAACCTGCTAAAATTCAGGAGGTTATGATCAAAACTCAGAAATCGTGAAGTGCGGAGAAGAATTTCCCGATGGACGCTCCCTCATGAATCATCGTCATTCGCATACGAATGTTACAGGGCGACAATTCCCTTGTCGCGAGTGTGGCAAAATATTTGGTTCGCGTAGTTCACAACAAATTCATATACGTGTTCATACGGGTGAGAAACCTTACTGGTGCCGTTATTGTTGGAAAGCTTTTGCTGATTGTGGGACATTACGAAAATATGAAAGGATTCATACACGTGAGAAACCTTACGTTTGTTCAGAACATTACGATCACATCATTCGAGCCCTGACACCAAAAGGGGAAATTCCAATACACCTTATTACTGCCAAGTTTGTCACGAGTTATTTGTAATGTCACTAGATTTAATTCAACACAGTGACATGAATACGGCCGTGAAGAGACAATCGATTGCAAGTAAATGTAGAACGGTGGAGAATTAATTATAATATTTGTCATATCAATGTGTATTCTATTTTATATTTATAGACGGAGCCACGAAAATATAAACGGAGAAGGAAATTAAAACCGCACGAGTTGGAAAAATTTCGTGCCGAAAAAATGGCAAATTATTTTCGGTTTTTATTTTGAGCATAATTTGCATTTTGATTTATATACCAATTAATATTCCAGTTACCAAAGTAAGACGGCAATAAAATAATATGAGAATGATAAAAAAAATCGTTACAAAAAAATTAAAAAGAAAAATTCTTTCTGTATACATTGTTTATAGTTTAAAAATTAAATAATTATGTCAAAAATAGTTTCTAAGATTTTTTAATTACAAAAATAGTTTTGAATGCCTCAGAAGTTGACCAATAAGTCAAAATATAAGGTTAAAAACTGTTAAGTTTTTTTTAATTAAATATTGGGTTTTATTTAAAATAAGCGGAAATTAAAATATTTAAATAAAATGACTGTTGCACATGATTCGTTTTTATTGGTTTAGATTTTACTCTCTTTTAGTTTCATAGTATGCGAATGTTTATGTTTTCTACACTGTATTCACAACCATATATATATACGCTGTCATTTCACAAATATATTCATCAGTATAGATACTTCTACAGCATTAGTATACATTTGATTGGGCTTTCTAAAGAGAGAATTTTAGCAGGTTATGGTACAAACACTTAGGGTATAAAAAAATACGTTAAGGCGTAGTATTAGTGATGCATATAAATAAATCAGAAAGTATATATACACAAAACAGATAAGTATAGGTGATACATTCATAATAAATATAGTGTACATTTTTTTGATAGGGTGTAAGGAGGGAACGAGACGGCTTGTATAAACATTTTTGTTGGTTTTCCCTCACATGTTCCGAACCAAAACCAACATTAATGTACTACAAGCCTGATTGTCACCAATATTAAAAATTTATTTTGCTCTTATACATGAAAGTATTGGTGATCGACAGATTATATAAATGAGCGAGAAAAACATACAAATTGTAGATAAAACAAAACAAACGAATTGTGGAGGGAAAATTGGGTATGTTAATAATGAAAAAAACTAATTGGGATTGGTTAGATGATAGTATTTTTATTCTATTTTCGCACTAACACTTTCAAGGATAAGGTATCACTGAATCAGGCTTGTTACATTAGTGTTGGTTTTGTCCGAACTCATAATTATGTGTGTGTGTGTGTGTGTGTGTGTGTGTGTGTGTGTGTGTGTGTGTGTGTGTGTGTGTGTGTGTGTGTGTGTGTGTGTGTGTGTGTGTGTGTGTGTGTGTGTGTGTGTGTGTGTGTGTGTGTGTGTGTGTGTGTGTGTGTGTGTGTGTGTCTGTGTCTGTGTGTGTCTGTGTGTGTATGTGGTGACATTCGACCAAAAGGTGCTGTGTTACGCGTGTTTTTTTCTCTTTCTAGAGTCCAGTGGCGGGTTCTGCGAGCTCAAGGAACTCTTCACGGGACAACGTGGGATCATATTTTTTTTCGGTTTATATAAGCTAAAAAATTTCATGGATAAATTTTGCATTCATTTTTCCTTTGCTCAGCATTGTGTGCGCAGGAAGAAAAATTGGAAATGAGTGATATTTCTTTTCGTGTTGCATTATATCGAGTAGAGAAAAGAAGAAAGAATTTTCTATTGTAGCTTGGTCTATGACCAAAACCATTTACTAAATAAGAACAAATTGTAATGTGTTTAAATAGTAATTCAAGTATGTGTTGGTAAATTTATTGTGTTCAGGGGGATGACATCATGACTTCACCTTTCGTCACAAGGTCTTAAAAATCATGCAATGGTCATCTCAATCACCAAACCTGTCTCCCATTGAATTTGTTTGGGATGAACTCGATAAAAGGATGAAAAATCGATCTCCTACGAGCTCAGAATATTTGTGACAATTATTAGAAAACGCATGGAACAAGATAGATGAAGATTATTTTAAGAAATTAATTAATAGAATGCCTAGAGTATGCGAGAAGATAATAAAAGAAAAAGGTGAACACTTCGATGAAGGTAAAATTTAACTTTATTTTCATATTGTATGTTAAATTTTTATTTTGTTTAAGATAGTTTTTGTTGAATTTTTAATTTTATATCAATACAAGGATGACATGGAATTATGTGAATTCCTTTTGTTTTCAGGTCTTCCTTTTCGATGGGGCACCTTACTTTTTATTTTTTTGTATTTTTTGGAATTTTTCCGTTCGGGAATATGATGGTATGAATAAATGTTTCAAATTATTTCGTGGGATCACTATGTTTGCCTGAAAAAAACAGAAATTTTAAAATCCAGAATAATTGAAAAGTTAAAGTCCAGGAAAACAATCCCGAAAAAAATATCTAGAAATTGCCAGAAAAGCAATTAAGAAAAAAATCCAGAAAAAAGATTTTGTTTAAAATAAATGAAAAAAATTCAAGTTTTTTGGCATTTTTAGACTCTTATCATTACTTGAAACATTTGTGGTACATCTGTCTGTAGAAGTGATACGAGCGATGCAATTCCCTTGACCTGCGTCTGCAAGGTTAAGATTAACGAAGCATTAAATGCACAATTCAATCCAATACATTCGTCAATACAAAATAACTTGAAATATTTGTGGTAGAACTATCAATAAAGCGAAGATAAATGAACTAAGTCATTTAACTATTACCTTGGCCATTTAACCCACCTTACCCAAAAAGGTGTACTTACGCATCTAAGATTCGATGGAGTTCGTACTTTGATTTTAACTTTATTGCATTCTTCATACTTTTACTATACTCTAACTAAATTCGTCCTTCGAAATACTGTGTTTAGGATTTTGAAATGCATATATCGTAAAATTCAAAATTCATCACGTTGCGAATAAGTATAATCGTAGCGCAAAATATTTTGTGTTTTCTTAGGTTGGTTATGCTTATATTAGTGAATTTTTGTATATATGGATTGTTGATTCATTTGGTATAGTATTTGAATTTGATCTCTGCTGCCAAGAAATGCAGTACTCCATAGAAGCTGCTTTGAAACTGTGATATGAATAGGATAGTTTGATCATAGATATTTAATGACTTCAGTCAAATCAAATCTTAGTCGCAATAAATTTAATAATAACCCACTATAAGGTGGTATGAATTAGTGGTGTTCGATTGTACAAAACTTCCTTTAAATCTAATTTGGGCCTATGTAAATTTCGTTAGTTACCAAAAATTTCAAGAAAACATTAAAATGTCCTCTCTATTTTTCCTTTTGTCTCTGCTTCAAAGAGCCGGATGTTTTCAACGTACGGTGACACTGAAATTAGAAAAAAATTATTTTTCTCCGAAACTTCGTGATGTTAACTAACGCTTCATTTATTTGAGCTCCATTGTAAGTTTCACACTTGTAGGCTGTTGTTTAGGATATTGGCTCTAATTTGTTGACATCGAAAAATGAACGCTGAGGGTTTCCTGGGTCCATTACTGACAAAAACCAATAATATAAGTTAATTAAAACATTTATCGTATATCGATTCAGATATTCTCAATATAGAAGTAGATGTATTAATTATGAAACATTAGTATCATTTGACAAGCATTTTAATAACCTTTTTTTTTTTGCTAATTTTGTTCATACACGTTTCAAATAAGAGGAAAACACATAAATTTCATTTAAATCCAATATTTTTGTACTCCTACTCATATAGTATAATACAATTCACAACTCATTTAATTTCCTCCGCAGCATAAAAACTGAAAAGGGTTCACGATAAGACTAGACCACGTTTGATAAAAAATATACCTACCTGAATCGATCCCTATCCAAACATTTATTTAAATTTCGATTAAATTGTTAAATCAATTACAAAACACAGAAAAAAAATTTAAATTTTTAATTTAACAAAATACAAAAGTGAAAAACACGGAAAATTAATTTTCCACATCATTAAACTTTTTTTGTTCTTCACTTGGACACAAATTTATTTTGTTGTTGCCTTTATTTATGTCGAAACACACAACAACAAAATTTTGTTATAAATAAATTAACCCTCAATTATTCAGATAAGGTTAGGTATTAGGTTGAATAACTAATAAATTAATACAATCTGTTCAACTAATTAAATTGTTTTGTTTGGTCATTAGGTACAAATTGGGATGCGCTTCATTATATAAATATAGGAGGAAATGTATAGGTTCCATATGGGAATAAAAGCAGTTGTCATATTTTATCCACGGATGCATTTGATATTTAATATACTAAAACTATTGGGTATTTGTTTTTCATTAAATCAATTTATTTAACAATTTTTATGTTACTTCCAGTCCATCACAATATAGTAAACACAATTACACAGGTAGCGATGCATCTTATAAGTTATCGTGTATCAAATTAGATTCAAACTCAACATTTGCCCTTCGATATCCTATCGAAGCATAACCACCGAAAATGGCACACACTCACTAAAACCTTGCTGAACAAGGTCAAAATTAATCACGTTCAATAAGTCCTTTGTAGTGCGAAAATCATCTCAGTAATAATTTCCACTGGTCGTCATTTTTAATTGTGCCAACAAAATCTTTCGATCGTTAAAATGGTTTATAAAATCGTTATACAACAATGATAAGCTAATGTTTCGATGACATTATTTTCTATATTTATAGATTCCAGCCGTTTAAATACAATAATTTGGGTCCGTTTGTGGTAAATTCGTTAATATTGTTATCCTTAAAATTTAAAATAAAACATTGGACTGCAATGAGCTCTGCATAATGAATTACTGGGAAATTAGTTAATCGTTTAATTAAACCCTCGATTAATATGATTCAAATAAATTCATTGTAGTGACATGTGCACATCTCGGGTCGGTCACTTATAGTCATGATACTCATGATCATATATGTATAACAGTGCCGATGTTATTGGTATAAACATATGACGAAACAATTGCCAAACCACACAATTATATTAGCCTTGATGTATTCGACGGCACATAAATCCCAATCTGCTTCGTCCACAGTATCAACGTTTATAATGTTATTTCCAACCAGTATTGCATTATAGAATAACCCTTCCAAAACTATAGGACTAATCATTAACGGGTTTGAATCGATTTGATTTATTGTGTTATTTTCCAAATTCATTTCTGTTAGTACTTATTGATCTTAGTAAAACAGTCGATTAGCCGATTTATTAGCCGATAGATTTACTTTGAACCACGCTAAAATATTTGAAAAAGGACAAGTTACATTCTTGTCATTTTGTTGTGAAACAACATCTCCACTCACTTCATGATAGTAAAGTAAATAAAACATCAAGATAGTATAGTATATCGTGATACTATACCAAAACATTATATAAACAGACAGGAAATGCAAACATTGACTTACATGAACATAAATTATTATATAAAAGTGTCATAATGCGTAAAATTGAGAATTACAATTGTAACAGGGTGGTCATTTTGTGGTGCTATATCACATTTGGTGATAAAACTGTGATAAACTGACATTTGTCGTGGCTTACTGCGGTCCCAACTTGGATGAACAACGTCACGTCGTATAATGATTTGAATGAAAATGACCACAATATCTTCCTTCTTACTTCTACAAGTGGAAAAAATTGTTTATTTTGTTGTTTAATTTTTTTTTATATGGAGTTTGGTTAAAAACACCTCTAATCAAAATTTCAAAAAATGAATGAAATTTACATTGACGCTAATGATAAATAAATGATATTTATTAACAAAATAATCATGTACATATATATTATTGAAATAAAATTAATGGATTATTGTTAAATTTACAGGAAAACGGAGTATAAAAATCAACAATTATTTTAGTTTTGTGTATTAAATTGTATCTTAAAAGAACCATTCTAGTAGCCTTGAATAACAAATTTCACAAAACAATCATCCTTCTAACAGAAATGGATAAAAAATAAGCAATTCTTAAACGAAAATCAACATAAACCATCTGACATAACCTCACAAAATGCAAATAATGGTCGGTGTTTAAACATGAAATTCTAATAAATCAAAGGGTTTTCTAGTTAGGTTAGCTTAAAAATATAATAATTAGTCTTTTGATAACAAACAATTTTGTTTTGCAGTTGATATCATGATAATTTTCATTCATTTTTTTAAAATTTTAATTTAATTGTTTTATATCAAACTATATGGAGTTTGATCGAAAGCAACTAAATTAAAGTTTAAAAAAATGAATGAAAGTTACTGTGATAGGAACTGCAAAACAAAATTGTTGATTAAAGACTAATTATTATATTTTTAAGTTAACATAACTAGAAAACCCTTTGGTATATTAGAATTACATGTTTAAACACCGACCATTATTTGCATTTTGTGCAATTGCTTATTTTTTGTCCATTTCTGTTAGAAGGATGATTGTTTTGTGAAATTTGTTATTCAAGGCTACTAGAATGGTTCTTTTAAGATACAATTTAATACACAAAACTAAAATAATTGTTGATTTTTATATTAGATAGCAATATAAAAATCAACAATTGAGGTTACGTGTCAAATCATCACTTTGATTCATTGCTTTTCCCTTAAAATTCATTTTGCAGTGTTGTCATTTTGTGGTAATATATCACATTTGGCGATACTCTGCAAAAAATAAATTGTCGTAGCTAACTACGGTGTTGTCATGGATGAATATCGTCACATCGCAAAATGATTTAAATGAAAAAGACCACAACTTCTTCCGTCTTACTTTTACAAGTGGAAAAAAAATTATTTTGTTGTTTACATTTGTTTTATATGGAGTTTAGTTAAAAAAAGCTCTAATAAAAATATCAAAAAATGAATGAAATTTACATTGACGCGAAATATAAATGAATGATATTTATTAACAAAATGATCATTTATATATTTTTGAAATAAAATTAATGGGTTATTGTTAAATTTACAAGAAAAACGAAATACAAAAATCAACAATTATTTTAATTTTGTGTAGTAAATTATTTGTTAAAAATCAAGGTATACAGAAAAAATAGGTAGTATATTCCCGTGTCTCATTTTTGTCTTTCTTTGCGCATCACGTGACGTGTAGTCAAAAAAACACATTTGTATATGAAGTTTGGCGGTTTTTTGATTAATTTTTTAAACAAATCAAGAATAATCGTAATTTTTTTTTACAAACCGTATTTACAATTGATAATGTTAGTTTACCGAGACCCTTTTTATGCTTTATATTTTTTTTATGGTCCAAATATTTGAGAAATAATTCCTTCGAGTATATAATGTCTAAGATAAATGGAAAAAAGGGTAGACAAAATTATGAGTACATAACATAAAACAATTAAATTATTAAATGTTTTTGGTCATTTAAACATATGTACGTACCAATTATTAAAATTTTTATTTCTTTACGTTATGTACTCAAATTTTTGCCATCTATTTTCGTTTGGCTTCAAATTATTGGTATCCACGTACCTATTCAAATATTATGTTCATATTCAACGTTAAATATATGTAAATGTAAAAATATATTAAATAAAAATTCAGTTCACAAATTATTGTTTTCAGTTCACAAAAAATTGTTTTTTAGGTGTAAAATGTTTTTTAAAATTCAGTTATTAAACGCCCAGTTAATAGAAAACATAAATTTGAAAAAACGGAAATTAAATAAAACTATAAATTAAAATTAAATCTCTGGCTTATTTCATTTATTGTCTTATGGTTTTCGCTACAACTACATCAAAACACCCATTCACTGTTTAGTGTTCTATATGTGTTCTTATCAGAAGTACAACTGATAGTTTTGTTGCAATAGGAATTATTCAAATTTAGTATATTTAAAATCGAATACTCCCAAATTTTTGAATTAAATAATTAAAATCTAAACGTTCTCTGCATTTAACGAAAAAAATTTACTCATAAATTCCGAAACTTGTTATGCAATGTGCTCAAACAGTCTGCTCTAGACACGAATATTAAAACATGCCTATTTTCGCGATTTAATTCCAAAAGTATTGCAGTATATAACTAAAATAAAAATTGAAATGTTTAATTTTAACATAAAGTCGAAAAACAATAAATGGCAAGAATAAAAAAAAATTCATTTATTTTCCATTTATTTAAAAAATTAATAAAAATATCACGAAACTCCATATAAATATCAGCATTTTTGACAACACGTGACACGTGACGTCAAATTGCGAAAAAGTATGGCAACAGCATGCGCAATATTGTACCTTTCTTTTCTGTATATCTTGGTTAAAAATAACATTCTAGTTGCCTAGAATAACAAATTTCTTCGGGAGCTCACAAAGGACAAAAAAATATTCTTAAACAAAAATCAACATAAACCATCTGACATAACCCCACAAAATGCAAATATTGGTCAATGTTTAAACATCAAATTCTAACAAATCAAAGGCTTTTCAAGTTATGTTATGTTAAAAATATATTAATTGGTCTTTTTTCAATCGACAATTTTGTTTTGCACTTCGTATCATGATAATTTTCATTAATTTTTTTGAAACTTTAATTTGGTTGTTTTTGATCAAACTCCAAATAGTTTGATGGAAAACCACTAAATTGGGATATTAAAAAAATGAATGAAAATTATCATGAAACTAAGTGCAAAATAAAATTGTTGATTGACAAAGGACTGATTATTATATTTTTAACATTTTATTTAAATAATAAGCATCTTTGCATTCAAGTATTACTTTATCATCACACAAATAGCACTTCGTATAAAATTTTCATATAATGTCATTTGAGGTTATGTGGAAACGTCAACTTATCACTTTTATTCATCATTTTCCCCTTAAAATTCATTTTGCAGGGGTGTGTTTGTAGACTTTCTCCATTTTTTTATATCACACAAAAAAAGTCTCCACTAGTGATATAAAGGTGTGATATAGCACCACAAAATGACCACCCAGGGGGCCTATTCTCGAATTCCACATCCATTTTCCACATGTGGACATCTGTCAAAGTTCACACAAAAACGTTCGAAAATTGTAATTCATATATAAAACATATGCGGCATGGACATTTTCCTATATGGGGAATTTTTTCACATGCTTATACCCATTCGGAAATATTCCCTTAGTACCGAAAAAATTCAAGTTTTATGAATTTTGACAGATGTCCACATGTGGAAAATGGATGTGAAATTCGAGAATAGGCCCCCAGGCCCAAATAAATAAAAAATATTAATTTTTGACCTAGAAAGAAAATCAAAGAACTAAAAACCGAAATTGATGTAAAATAATTTGGTATATGAACACATGTTAAATAAAAGAAAATGCGAAATAAGTAATACGAGTGACACAAATGAAAACGAAAGCAATAAAATAACCAAAATTATTGAGAAATTTCGAAATGTAGCGCATCGATATATGTAAATTCCAGGAAAATGAAAATTCGGCAAAATCAATGTAAATCGATAGTATATATTTTGTTGGTGTAAACGTTAAATAAAAATTAGTATATAAGAACTACAAATTTTGTAGAAAAATTCATTCTGTTAACGTAAACCATCGAATTAAATTCTGTTAAAAGTTATCCGGCTAAACTCTGAAAGAAATTAATATAATCTAAACAAAAAATAAAAAAGAAAGCAAAGAATAATTAATCTAGTATAATCTGTGCGGTAATAAACAAATAAGAGAGTAAATTGTAATCTAAAATTGTATAATCCGAAAAAATTGAATAAAATAAAAGTATAAAAGTGAACAACTCCAGCGTTTAAACAACAAGCAACAAGTAAGGCCAAAAACAATTGTAAGTATAAATCAACCTACTAACATAAAGGTACCGGAAATAAATAACATAACGGGTGAATTCCTGTATGGGAAAACAGGAAAGTGAGCGAAACAGGGCGTATGCCTCAGTAACTCTCTAACTACGCTGTTATTTATTCGCCTCTAGTCAACTAACACAAACAATTCTCCTAATACACCATAGTACCTAACTAGTTAACTAACCCAACTAGTAAATGGTACAAAGGCTAATTTTACGAATCTATCGAAATTCCCGTCAAATCACTTCACGAAATTAAAATTCAAACTCTCAATTATAATCTTTATTGTCAGTACAATATATAGTACATATTATACTATATGACAAATATATACTTATATTCATATATCACACAATCGGTTTGATTTAAAAAAAACACATCTGTTATTGTTGGTCAACTAACCAGTCTATTGTTGGTTTCAGTACCAACACACAGCATAATAACGGCACAATAGACAACTCGAACTTAACGGAATATTGGTAAAGTAGACCCAAACATATATGGTATATAGAATATTGGCGCTGTAGAAATTAGAACCTGTAGTAATAAATAGTTAAGGAATCTAAGTCAGATCAAACTAAATTGTGCAAATTAAGGTTGAAACAACCTATTGTCCAATCAAAATTCGAAAATCCTCTATTTAAGAAACCAAATTTAAATGTTTTTTTGTGTGTGCTGATATACTATATAAAGCAATAAATCAGAAATTATATGAACGACGAATTGGAATCACCATTCCACAACAAATCCAGCAAAAAACCACGATCACCACCATTACAAACCACTAACAGACGTGAACCATCACTACTAAGAGTTGACCGTACTCGCGCGCAAAGCAGAAACACTGACAGCAGTGACGCGGAAAGTACACAAGAGAATTGCGGTACAAGCAAAGAGAACAAACCAGCGAAGGAACCACCAACTAAAACGAAACCTAAGCAACCACGCAAAAACCACAGTAAGGAAACGCAAACCAGAATATTTACCATTACAAATAGCTGTACTCAAACATCACGAACAGAACACTGTAAGGAAACACAAACAGATCAAGAAAACATTATAGAAGTAGAGGACACAAACGCGAGAAACAACCAAAACAGAAAAAATCAACAAATTGTAACACAGACAGATAAAACAAGAAACATGACGACAATAAAGGAAATTCAACAAAACATAGCATTTGTACGAGAATTCAATGGGATAAACGGTTTAGCACGATTCTTAGGCGCAGCAGACAGCGCGTACAGCATGTTAGAGAACGACGAACAAAAGAAAATATTTGGACAATTCATAAAATTTAAATTAACAGGGGAAGCATACGCACGAATAGTTAACAGACAAATAGAAGACTATGAGACTTTAAAAAAAATATTAAATGGTATGTACACCAAAATTTGGACTCTAAACGAATTAGAAAGGAACTTCACAGATATCAGACAATCATACGGAGAAACGGTTAGAAATTTCGGATACAGATTTAGTGACGCCTTAGAAAAATACAAAACCGGATATAAAATAAAATATGAATTAACAGACTTAGACCAAGCATACTCAAAACACTTAGAGAACAAGCAATACAATCATTTAAATGAGGACTTAATAACACAATATTAAGAGAAAAAATCGCGACAACTAAAGCAGCAAATGTAGACGAAATAATAAGAGAAACAGAATCTATAGAAAGAATGCTAGTAATAACTACAGGATTAACCACAATAAACACATTCCCAAACGAATCACAAAGACAAACTCGAATACAAAGACAGATAATATGTAATTACTGCCAGAGACCAAATCACACGTATGACTTATGTAGAACTAGACTTAGGATACAGAATGGCACACCACTACAGATGGATGGACGAAATAACAGAATCCAGTTTGAAACTGCACCAAGGTATAACGAAAATTCACAACAAATTCACACAGCAAGCAATCAACAACGATATCAACAAAATAACCCTAGGCAATACAATCAAACTGTACTGTAATAACAGAGAAATTATACGTCATACAACCAACCAACGCAAAGGAATAGTTACCAACCCAAATACTGTGAACATTGTAAGACGATAACAAGTCACATATTTGATGAATGCAGAAGCAAATATTTTACAAACAGAACCTACAACACAAGTCATCACCCTAGAGACAGGGCCATAGTGAACAACAAGGAATAAGAGGAAAAATTCAACAAAATGAGGATAAGCCGGATCCAACCGCACCAAAAAAACCACAACAATTGCAAACCACATCGGAAAACTCCAACGGATCCAACCAGCTGTAGGAGAGCTGCCGCAGTTGGATCCAAATAAAAACAAACGAATAACGCAAAACGAACAAGGACATTCTCTCCAAATGGGTAACATTCCAGCATTGTACCTAATTAACGAAAACAATCACTGTACAGAAAACCTCCAAGATTGCCGTGTCGACCGACTGAAAACAAAAAATGTTCAAGTTGACCGGAGCGACTTGGAACCGACAGACACAGACAGACGTTACACTAATCAAACAAAAGCCGTTGTCAACACAACGCAAAATAATCAAATAAAAGCCGTTGCCAGCCCAACGCAAAATAATCAAATAAAAACCGTTGCTAGCCCAACGCAAAATATTAAAATAAAAGCCGTTGCCAAATCTACGAGATTATACTACGTCAATCATATGACGCTGATTGCACTGCAGGACGACTTTATTAAAATAATTTTGAGCTGTAGCATTGTAGTAGAATTTAGTTAGTAAATAGTTGTTCAAATACAGTTTGCGAAGTGATTTCATTTATTGGAAGATTTGGGTACTGAAATGAGAAAGAAAAACAAAAATTAACATTAGCATAAGTTTTATAATTGTAAGAGTTTGTTATTTGTCGGCTCCCGTTCGAATATGGAGCGAAAATCAGTGTGGTATTTTAGCTCGATTGTTATTAAGAAATATGCGTGTACGTTATAATCCAAATTACAATATGTAGTAATCGATTTCCACCCATTACAGTATCGGTAATATTTTATCATAGAATATGGTGAACATTTGAATACAGTTATATTTCAGTCTATAGGAACATTTTAAACTGAATCAAGATGATTCAGAGTCCGTTGGTTTAACAAAAGGAATTCGAAACTGTGTGTGGAAAATACTTTTACAAAAGTAAAGAAACATTTTTTTTTAGTTAATACTATTGTAAAAGTTCGCTGTTAAACATTAACGTACCTAGCACATTTTGAAAATTTTTACCACGCACAATTTTTTTGTCGCGTTTATTCCCTTTTAAATAAAAGAAAATACATTGGTCAAATACTGTACCCAAATTATATTCTAAAGCCTGACAAATGGTGAAATTTGGAAAGGTAAATTTGGAAACAGGTTTGCAACTTACCCTTAAATAAAAAAAAAAATAAAAAACACGAGACAAAATAATAAATAATCCATCTCGTCGTGTGATTTGTGTGGTGCAATGGATTATTTTAATGTCATAGTACTTCTCAAAATCAATGCGACAAAATTTGATTTTAGAGGTAAAATTTTTATAGCAGCGTGTACAGCGTTTTGAATGGCTAGTAAAAACGATGTAACGTCCGTCGCCGCTAAAAAAAATAACAAAATTTTATATGCTTAACAAAATGTGTGCGCAGATGATAAAGTGGGAGCTGGGGTTAAAATTTATATTCGTCTGCTTGATTCCTGCAGCATGTACCACTGGCTGAGAAGATAGCGATTGAAAAGGTCTTAACGTGGTTGAAGCATAATGTGGTATCTATGTCGGTGGTCGCATTGGTGTTACGGGTGGAGTTGAGTTCTCACTCATCTCTCAATCAGATTTTTGCGATGAAATGTTTGTAGATTCGGCAAACGGATGATAAAGTAAGGTAGCTTATTTAGCCTTACTGGATATTTCACAACGGATTTTATTCACTTAATAATTTCGACTCAATAAAAACTGATATTGCTTGTTGAGATTTTTAACATGTAATGAAAAAGTATGTTTACAAAAATGGTGGTTCCTTTCCTTTACAATATTTAGGAAAGAGACAAATATAATATTTCAATACTCCATCGCAATATGGTATCATGCAAATTAACATCTGACAACACCATCGTAATTGCTATAAATTAGGCTATCTATTATAATCCTTCTATGTAATTTAATTCGCTTAAGTATTATAATTCTACCTTATTGGCGTTTGTTTACTACTACCAAACGTCAGTGGATGGTGTTATGCAGAATTTCTGTAAGTGTTATCAAAATGTAAGTAAATTTAAGTGTAAGAAAATATAGATGATTTGTTATTAGAATACTTTAATTACAAGTGATGCAAATCATCTGAATTTTCTATACATTATTGTATGAAGTGTAATATTTGAAAACCTTTTATATAATTCAAGATACAACTACAGTGGAATTAAATTCAGGAACAATATTAATAAGATAAGTATTTTTACTGATATTTTCTTAACTTAAATCTAATATTATTCTATTTATTTTCAGGTGACTGGACTGGTGTCAATGGATTTAACCATACTCCCCGGGTTGAATCATCTTCAGATTCAAGATTTGAAAGTTTGCATAATTTTTGTATAGGGCGTCTGAATGTACCACTTTTGGTTTTAATCTCTGCCACCCGAACATTGCCGTCATTCCCAGGAAATAATTTGATGACTCGTCCCATAAGCCATTGAGTGGGTGGCAAATTATTCTCATAAATTAGTACGACATCATTTAGTTCCTGGTTTTTTTATGTGTTTGCCATTAAGTAGTGCTGATTTTTCCAATCTTCCTCCTATTCTCATAACCCCGTCGCTGTTCATGAACGGGTTTAATTGTTTTACTGTACTTTTCACAGGTATCGCGCAGTTGATTTGAAGATGACGATACTCTTCGGGGAAATGCGTAATTTGCCAATAAATTACTACTTCCCGGTTTGCCATCTCCATTTCTGCTACTGTTAGTACTCCAGTCTGTCGTTTACCAGAATTTTTCTTCGCTTTCAAATTTGTGAGAAATCTACGAACATATGAAAATATTTTAATTATAATTAATATTATTTTGTACAATCACAAAACACCAACAGTTTTCACTTACTTAAAAATAAAAAAACCAAACTTTTTATTTTTGAATTTATTTACTTTTATTTATTTAAAATTACAACTAGTTTCGATCTTGTAAAGATCATCTACAGGTAATTTTTTGCAATGATTTTGAATTGCAAAAAATTACCTGTAGATGATCTTTACAAGATCGAAACTAGTTGTAATTTTAAATAAATAAAAGTAAATAAATTCAAAAATAAAAAGTTTGGTTTTTTTATTTTTAAGTAAGTGAAAACTGTTGGTGTTTTGTGATTGTACAAAATAATATTAATTATAAAAAGATCACTTACGTCACTCCGCTTCAAAAATAAATTTTTTTTTTTTTAAAAATGTTTAATATTTTAATTAGTTTAAAATAACTGAAATGTCTTAAGCGTAGAATGATGTCGTCTTGGTGGTTAATATCGATGGTTGGGCAAGTTGTATTGTACACTTCAACCTGCATGTCCTCTTTGGGTTCTGGTATGTGCGGTTGGTCTGGCCATAGTTGTTCCTCCTTTGATAGCCGTTCCGGTCCATTCCACCAAAGTTTACTTTCAAAAATTTCTGCAGTTGACTTCCCCCGTGTTGCGCAGTCAGCTGGATTTTGTCTGGATGGCACGTGACGCCATTTATCTCATTTATAACCGCCTATTATCTCCGAGACTCGATTGGCAACAAATGTGGTCCAGCGACTCGGTGGACTGGCAAGCCAGTCTACAACTATTTTGGAATCGGTCCACATCGTAACGGATGATATATTGATAGATAGAATGGCTGTTACTTCCTTTACCAATCGACTAAGAAGAACCGCACCCATTAACTCCAGTCTTGGTATACTGACCTGCTTTAATGGTACCACCTTTGTTTCGGCACATTCAGATGCGTTGAATATCCATGCTCACCTTGTGATCGAGCATATATTGTGAATGGTTATCCTATTTGCAATTGTGATGCATCGAGGAATTTTGATTTCTGGAAGCTGGCAGAGACTTTTCCTAAGCTCCATCCATGATAGTCTGGTTTCTGATGGCAGCGGCTCATCCCACCCATTCTTCTGCAACAACAAGCTTTGAAATATTATTTTAATTTTTATTATAATTGGTGATAGTAGCCCCAAAGGATCGAAGATTTTGCTTGCTTCGGAAAGGAAACTTCTTTTGGTATGGACATCTTTGTCTTCCAGATTGACATGAAATATAAGATGATCTGTGTTGGCGTTCCACTTTTGATATATAATAGCCCGATAACTATGCTGATTTCAAATAAAGAAAATGTGAAATAACCCATTGGTATTGTATAACCCACGCTGCTAGGGGCAACGTGAGTTATATTTGGTATAACAAAATGTTGAGTAGTCATTGGAATATTCGTAGTCAAATTGAAAGAAAAACTATATTCCAAAAATTAATTAAATTAAAGTATACCATGACAATTTAAAGAACGGGCACTATGATAAAATGTATTTCAAAATTCAATGCTCCAGTGTGGAAACACAAAATGGAACTATTTCCTATTAATTTACGAAATTTATTTCAACAAAAGTGGATAAAACGTTGTATGGCACTCGTGAGCAAAGAGATATTATCCACTCGGGATCGCCTCGTGGGTCAAACTTATCCCTCATGGATAATATCTCGTTTTGCTCACCAGTACCATAAATAACTATTATCATAGTGACAGTTCTTTAAATTGGCATGGTGTACTTTAATTTAATTAATTTTTGGAATATAGTTTTTTCAATTTGACTACGAATAATTTTCCAATGACTACACACATTTTGTTATATCAAATATAACTCACGTTGCCCCTAGCAGCGTGGGTTATACAATACCAATGGGTTTTTTACAGTTTCTTAATATGAAATCAGCATAGTTATCGGGCTATTATATATCAAAAGTGGATACAATTAATTTAATTAATATTATAAATTATAAATTGACTAACTATATAAATAAAATGCTAATTTGGAAATGTTGGTTTGAGTTAAGTTAAGATTTGATTTTTAACACATAGTGATGTATTCATTTATGTGTTGGAACAGTATTGTTGTATGTTCGCTGTGGGGGTTTTGCTTGTGTGTGTATATTATAGTTTATTATATTATAATGAATCATAATATGGCTCCTGATACGCACTTGATAGATGGTAGAAAATGTTTAACTTCAATATGTGTTGGTGTTTTAGTATATAAGATTATGTTATTTTTATTTTGACGTGGTTTTCTCTTTTGGTGTTTTTTTTGTATTCAAGAGTCATTCATACAGTCATTCCACACGAGTCGCGCTTACGCTGTTGCATTTCTTCGTCTCTCACCTCTTTGCACTGTTTTTGCCTATAAACAAAATTTAGTTTATAGGAAAAAACAGTGCAAAGTGGTAAGAGACGAAGAAATGCAACAGCGTAAGCACGACTCGTGTGGAATGGGAGATAATATTCTAGTAGTTGGCCGTTATTTTGTAGTCTTCGTGTTCTCTCATTAAAGCATTTATATATTTACAGGGTTCTAAAAATGTTATTTGCTAGAAGTGGTAATTTATATATTCGATATTCTTACAGATATAACCTTAGAACGAACATAAAATCTTTTGTTACTGTGCCTAGCCATAACAAACAGAATTTTTTTTACTTTTACATGGTTTCGGCTCCATCTTTATTTATTTCCTTACCTCAGTTCCTTCGGGATTCGAAAAAGTTGTCAGCGTATTTAAAAAGCATTGTAGATTGGCTATTCGGTATAGATATTTTAAAAATAGAATTTCTCTTTAAAGTTATTAAATAATGATTTTAACAGGGCATAATACATTTGTAAATTTAAACTGTATTTTTGTAATTTGAATATAATAGAGAAATAATTAAATCAAAAAAAGATAATAATAATTAAATTATAGATTAATAAACCCCATAACTATTAATTAAATAGATAAATGTTTACTTTTTATCAATGTTTTTGTTGAATGTTAATTAATTCATGTAATTTCTAATATGCTACCGGTCGTTAGACCATTTTAATTGTGTTTCGATTAACACGAGAAGTATATTAGTATTTACGAACAGAAAATCAACGAAACCGACTAATAGACATAATTCTATTTATTTAATTAAAGGAATTTTTAATATGTTTCGAAGATTGTAAGAGAATCCAATCCAGTTTCGAACCGATGAGCTTATGATTATGAAAAAAATCAATCTTCTCATCAGGCCGCGGCGACTGTAGTAATCGAAACACAATTAAAATGGTCTAACCACCGGTAGCATATTAGAAATTACATGAATTAATTAACAATCAACAAAAACATTGATAAAAAGTAAAAATTAGCTTACACACAGAGCAGTGTGAATATCGTGAAGAAGAAAAAAAAATAAAAAATTGTAAGAGAATTCATCTGTATTAGTACGATTCGCTAGTACTTAAATCACAGCACATTCTGTATATATATATAGAATGTAAATTGTGGTATAATCAGTCCAGTCGCCGCGGCCTGATGAGAAGATTGATTTTTTATATAATCATAAGCTCATCAGTTCGAAACTGGATTGGATTCTCTTACAATCTTCGAAACATATTAAAAACTCATTTAATTAAATAAATAGAATTATGTCTATTAGTCGGTTTCGTTGATTTTTTGTTCGTAAATACTAATATACTTCTCGTGTTAATCGAAACACAATTAAAATTGTCTAACCACCGGTAGCATATTAGAAATTACATGAATTAATTAACATTCAACAAAAAAAAAAAAAATTAATAAAAAGTAAAAATTAGCTTACACACAGAGCAGTGTGAATATCGTGAAGAAGAAGAAATTGTAAGAGAATTCATCTGTATTAGTACGATTCGCTAGTACTTAAATCACAGCACATTCTGTATATATAGAATGTAAATTGTGGTGTAATCAGTCCAGTCGCCGCGGCCTGATGAGAAGATTGATTTTTTTCATAATCATAAGCTCATCAGTTCGAAACTGGATTGGATTCTCTTACAATCTTCGAAACATATTAAAAACTCATTTAGATAAATGTTACTTAAAGGATCTTTCGCCTCTAGTTGTTTTCGTCTAACTAAAGAATGCATCCTAGTCATCTCTCCCAAAATATTTTTTTTTTTTTTGTTTTTTATAAAAATGTACAGATTTTTATAACTTTTAAATTATGTATCTTAAGATATTATTTGTTACTGTAAAATTAAATTGATGTATATTTTTAAATTTATTATTGTAAAATTTTGTAAATATTTTAGGAATTAATGAATAAAATTTAATAAAAAAAATTAAAAATAAATAATATTCTTGATCAAACATGATCTATGCAAACACAACAAAAGTTTAAGTGGATACGACTCAAATGGGATTCATATACATTGTATAAAAGGGTAAATTTGAATCGTATCGGAAACCGTCGTATATAATACACATGAAGTAGTATATTTAGATATGGTTTATTTTTTTGTAGAGTATTATAAAATATATTAATTATATTTAATTAATTTTTTAATATTATATGTTTATAAATTAACTAAATTATATAAATAAATACTAATTTTGAAATATTAATTTTGAGTTGAGTTTAGATTTGGTTTGCAATACATAAGCACCCAAGTAACAATTTGGGCTCTAAATATACTCTAGAAGCGCTTAAAGAGCTGTATAATAGAGCAATTAGCCCTAAATATTGCTCTAGCAGCGCTCCTGAAGCTTATTTGGAAGTTATATCAAGCCCGATTGGCGCATTTTAGAGCAATATTTTTCCTCTTGAAGAACCGAAATAATTGCTTCCGTAGAGCTATTAGTTCTATGTAAGAAAAATCAGAGCCTCGTATCAAGTTCTTATTATCGAGCTTGTAGCTCTTGTGATGTATATTTATTACAGTTCATGCCTTTATAAAAGAGCGATAATGGAATCAAATGCCTTATAATAAAATAAAATATACCAAAAGTAATTTAGATAATAATATTAATATATTATATACTTAATGTCAAGTCAATGTAAAACATTCAGGAATTTTATAAAATTGTTTTATATTTCAATTTTTGTTAAAATAGTGATGAATTAAATAAATTATATTATAACAGAATATATATTATGTGGGTATAGTTTTTAAAGGTATTTCTGAGTGCCGTTTATTTTTTATGGTGAATGTTTATAAGATAGCTGGAATAATTTTATTGCGCTTTGAAAATAAGTTTTAATTAATAAAAATAAAAAATAGAAACATAAAAAAACCTGTACAAAATTAGGAAAGATTTTATGTGGACTTACAGTATTATACAGTATCTATTTCAAATATTCAAAAATTTTAGATATTCACATAATGATGAGAATTATCTAAAAAAATAGAATAAACATCCACCGAAATCGCCCAATTTTTGATAATGCGGTATTAGTATATCTATATTTTTCCCTTGCTTATTGCCATTTTTTCATATAATTGTCGAAAATCAGAGCTGATTACCAAGACGTGAGAACCCAAGTGAGACTCTTGTAGAACTATTAACTTTATTAAAAATTAGTTTTCTACAATAATAAACACACTATAGAGCAAAATTCTAGATAAGAGCAGGTTAGCTCTTTTTTTCTCTTCTTTTAAACTTGGTGCTCTCTATCTTACTTGTATGATTTATAAATAGCGATAGTAGCTCTATTGGGTTGCATCATGAGTTTTAATAAAGCAAAAAAAAAAAAAAGTTTAAATAGCGGTATTGATCTGTCATTTTTAGTCGAACGATATCCACACTAAGCGTAAGTAGTTCGCAGGTTGCATAATTATAATTTTTAAAATAATAACTTTGTATTCCAGATATCACAAAAATTAAATTAAAAAAAACACTAAATAATGTCATTTAAAATAATACAAGAGACATCAAAAACAGGATATGTGCTTGCAATTATTCCGGAAGCGTTAGAACACAATGGTGTGTTTTGGTATCCACCACTAAATTGGAGCTCAATTAAACGAAATAAATCATTAAAAATCCCTACGTGCAGCCAGATAAAACAGCTTGGGTGGCCAGACCATGTGTAGTAAAGAGAAGCAAAATAAAATCCTACAGTATGGCGGAACAAATTGAGCAAGAATTACTCAATACATATATGACAACCGAGGACGATTTGAATGACAGTGATTGTGACACCTCTACGCCAACTGGTATGAGCAACAGGTTTAAGAATCCTAATGTCACCTGTTCACCTCAACCCGACTTCGATTTGATAGCAGAGAGCATATGCACAATCGCTTTAGTTCCTACGGTTGAAGCACACAAGAAAGCATCCTAAATTAGAAGTAGTGGGCCAAGCAAAGAAGTATTTTCGACACCATACATAGTCTCGGAAGAGAATTTAACAGTGGTCAACCCTGAACCACCAGAAATCATCCAGACCACTGATATAACTGACATAATGTACCAGCTACAGGGAAATCAGAAAACCATTATAGAAACCCAAAACGATATAAAAAATAGCATAAATAATGGATTTTTAAAATTATACAAACAAATCGAAAATTTAGTTAAAGGTGGTGTGTTAGAACCAGTTAATAAAAATAACAACAATAACGAAAATAATCAATTTTCCACCAAAGAGTTTAAAAAAATTTGCGACGGTCGATGATACGAAATCTTTAGATTCTCTGCTAAGCTCTGAAGAAAATATGGACCTTATGGTAAGCTACCTAACTTTTTAAATAGAACAAAAATGAGATGATTTTATATATTTTCAGGTTGCCCAAATGGCTTACGTGGTAGGGAAAAGTGGCAATAGATGTGGCGAAGGTTGGACGTTCTGTTATGAGCTCGTGGATACCATTTTCCTTAGATCATTTTTAGTAATATGCTCATGGACAGGCGCACCAACGAGCAATGAAAATGGGAAAGTTGCCTTTCTTAGTTTTAAAATTATAATAATGTGCTTTGCAAAAATTATTATATGTGCAGATCCAAACTTCTCTATTGCTGCAACACAACAATTTTTTAAAAGTTTGCTGAGAAATGCCACAAGGTTTCTCACTCAGGAAAAATTCCAAAAAAGAAAATCGACTGAAAGGAATAGACCCAAAAAACTCGATAATAAGAAATCGAAAGTAGGAATTCAAGTAGAAATTGAGGCAGTAATTGACGATGAAAATGAAATGAGCAAGGAACTGTAAGTATCTGTTTTAAACGTGATTGTGTGTCTTTTTAATTTAATTGTTTGTGTCTTATATGCAGCGAGAAACAAAATGATGAAACCAATCCAGTGAATGATGAAGCAAATCCAGTGAAAAATTTGTAAAGATTGGATAGACCTAAAAATAAAATAAGTAACTAAAATATCAAATTAAACATATGTACTCGTATGTAACTGAATTCATTTATTTATTGATTTAATTTTTATAAATTTTTATTTTGCAATGAAACCATTTTTATTTTTGAAATAAATGTGATATTATTTTCTTGACATTTCTTTTTTTGTTTTTAATGTATTTCTTAGAGAATTTTATAGACTATGAATGAGCGGTATGAAAACCAGACCTTGATCGCGGTATGGAACAGCCACTAACTTACACTTTATGTCACTTAACTGGCATTGCATTTGCGAATCTTCATCAAATGTTGCGAAATATATATTTAAATGCGATGATTTTATGGGTGTTGTAAAAAAATCAATTAATGTTTTTAAAGGAGTTCCTTTTATGAATATTTGCTTATTTTCTTGTATTATTTTATCTACTCCAACTACATTATTATTTATAGATAGAAATCATTTATTCGCCATTGAATTGTTTAACGTAAAATTCTCCAAAATAATCATATTATAAGATCCATCTTCGTTAATATGTTTAAGAATTGGGAGTTTATTCGATTCTAATATGTCGTATTTGTTTATTTTGTTCAGTTCCGCAATTCTATTAGCTGCTTGTGCTAACGGATTTGACCCTGTCCTTAACATATGTTTCAACGTGGAAAGAGAATTCTCAAAGGGATATGCATTGAAAGAGTCAAGATTTCCGAATCGCTCAACTTCATCAACAAGATGACATAAATTATGTACATTACTTGTAATACTTTTTTTTTATAGAGTTCAATGTACTTTTCTATGTAGTGTTCTAGTAAAATTTTTGCTAATTGAAGATGTTTGTACTTTTTATTTGAACAGATGGTTATCGCACAGAAAAATGACAATAAATGCTCATAAGCATCGTAGCGTAAAACATCTTTCAGAACTACTATTCATACGTAATATAAAAATGTTCGATATTCCGTACCTTTCCAATATGAAAGGCTATCCAAACCTCTTATTGCTCGATGAATCTCTCTGGGCATCTTTAATTTAATAAGTATTTCGGTAATAAGTTTAATGTCTGTTGCAGAAAATTTTATATCGGTACCTTTGAAATCTCCATTCGTCCAGCCATTTACGCATTTTTTAACTATACCTTTAAAAAAGAATAATAGTTCTCAGTAGACCATGTATGTGTGCCCATTTTTTATACATTTACCTAAATCAATTAAATGCAATGAGTCCCCTATTGGAAAATCTTCAATCATGTCTATTGGAAGCTCCTTAAGTATGGAAATATTTTTATGGTGAGATCCATATATTTTTTCGCGAAAGCCAAGATTAGTTCTTCTTACACCATGAGTGTGCAAAAAGACAGTACAATAATTTACATATTCTCCAACTACTGTACATTTCAAGCATCCGTGTTTTCCGTTGAAATAGGTGACATCTAAATTTGAAAACAATCATTTTTTTTTATTAAATCTATATAGGATAATATATGTTACCTTTGATAAAAGCTCTTGCTGGTGAATCACAAATAAAACATCTAATTCTAATATTCAATTTGTGGTCGTTCACAAAAATCCCATTTTCTATCAAATGTTTACATTCATCCACAAATTGACGCAGATAATCTGTTAAATTTGATGGTTTTCCTTTTCCACAGTAAATTCCAATCACCAAAGGTTTAAAATTTTTAATTTCAAATATGTTGAAAAGAATAGGCCAAAATTGCCACTGTGAACTCTTGTAAATTGGCAAACCGTCAATGTTGAAATTTAATGAAATGCTTATCGATCTATCGAGCGTATCGTTAAAGTATTGTCTAAGGCACCTCTCCAATCCCTGATGCCAGTATTGTCAAGTACCTAGAGGATACAATATTACTCTATTAGGGGTTTCTAATAAAGTCTGTGGATCTTGCGGGAGCCCCTCATCAGGCAATTTAGTTTTCTCAAGAAACCTAATAATTTTTGTAATGCATGATGTCTGATATTATATTCTATTGCCCAATCCCTTAGTTTTTCTCTTAAATTTATTTGGTTTGTTTCTATCTCGTAAACATGATCATTGCTCAAATTTTCAAATGTCTCTTCGATTTCCGCAACAGGTACTTCGTTATCTTAACTTAAATCATCAATAGTCACTGAATCATACTGGTCGTGATGTTCCACCAAGTTGTGAGTTGCACTTTCAGGAACTGATGTTAAAAGGCCAGATATCCTTCTTGTAGGCCGGTGGATTTGAGTTGAGATGTCGGCATCTATCGTTTTGTTGAAAATAATTCGGTTCTTTGAATTTGATACCTGTACGCACCACTGCGTTTAAATTTTTTCCACGACTTGGAGCTATACATTTTACACGTTTTTACAATACAACTAAATTGACAATTAAAAAAGAATCTCCACTCAAGACTCAAGAGTCTTGTGCTAACCTATCTTTTTACTATATATTGTACTAATAATTTACTAACTATCGATCGCAAGGTGTCTGTAACCGGGTCGAGTCTGTTCCAACTAATAATCCTATCGGGTATACGGGTGTACGGTGTGGGCCCGGGAGTCCGGGAGATCCTGCTATAATGCTTGGCTGTACACTCATAATTAATCAAAATCAAAACAATGACACTCCCAATATTTTTGATTTGTTAAATCAGAAAAATAAAGATGCCAATCCCTTATAACATGACTAAAAATTTCTAAAGAAATGAGAAACCTCCTTGAGTTCCTATGTTGGCCAGATACTTAATGTTAATGGCGAGAGTTGTATTTTTGTAGTTTGGTCGTAGCTACCTGATGAATAAACCAACTTTCCAGTACGAAACCAATCTACCAACGTAGGAACTAATAGAGGGTTTCTCATTTTTGAAGAGTAATACATTTGTATAACTCTTGGCCCTTGGGTTAAAGTACGGGGAGGGGGAATGATATTTCAACTTTTTTCAGTAGATAGATTATGAGGGGTTGGCCTCTTTATTTTTCTGATTAACCAAATCGAAAATATTGGGAATGTCATGAATAATTATTATATTTGTCTATAGAAAGCCGGAAAAATCAATTGATTACAGACAGACAATTTAAATTCTTTTGTTATGTAGTCTTTTGAAAATAGATTTTTTATTTTTTTATTCTTTGAGCTCTAATATGAAGATGTTGGATATCTGCTCAGTGTTTGGTATGTATCTTGCTTTTGCAATAGTTCCATCATTTTTGCATCATATTCCGACCTTAGTAAATTAAGTCAGAAACAAATTGCTAATTAGTCCAGGAGACTAGATTGTAATTACATAAAATAAATAAATAAAATTTATTTTAAATTAAAAAAAAAAAAAAAAAAAAAATATTCCGACCTCAACATAATAACTGACATATTCCCTTTATCAGCGCTCAGAACAATAATATTTCAATTAATTTTTATAAAAATTTTTGTTTCGAATGTTAATTCCTGTAGTTGTCTCTTCTTCATATATAAATAACTGTTTTTTGACCAAAAAATTTTTAAAACATGACCTATTCTAAATCTAGCTGTATCTCGTTATTGTTCGTTCTCAATTCTTTGAATAACAGATTCTGTTTGGCCAACACTTTCAAATTAGGCATAAGTGTCTTATTAAAATAGGGCAAATTAAATTATGGTCCCAAACCAACAATCTTCAAAACATTGTTCGGAACATCAATGTTAGTGATATTGCGACAACCATTTGTATTTGCAATATCACACATATTTGAAATATTACACATATTCAGTTGAGATTTAAGTGATTTTTTAAAAAATCGTGCTTGCGTAGAATAAAAGTCGTTTAAAAATTGTATGTCAATATCTAAGTCTTCTAGTTTGTTTTTATAATTTAAAATACACTGTCCAAATTCTTTAATTCGCCAAAAAGGAATTTCGATTTGATAAGTTGACTGGGGAATAAGCCATACCTTCTACATTTTATCAAAAATGTTTTCCTTGCTGTAAAGCTGGCTAATTTCCCATTTGTCTTCATATAATTTTTGATGATAATACATGCATCGATACTACATAGTTCATGAAACTTTCTTGTAGTTGCTCCATATCGTTCATAGTTTCTTTTTACCCCAATAATATTCAATCAACACTTCTAACAGCTGGATTTATTTTATCAATCTTCTTGCGTTCATGTTGCCAGCCAATTTAAGACATTTAAAATGTTTAATACTTACATTGGACAATTAGTTCGCTAATATTATTAAAAAAAATTAAAAAACGTAGACAACTTTTCATTAAACTTCTTACCGTATCGCACTAGTCGAAATAAACGTTTCCCGTCAATAATTTGACGATGGACCAATATATTTGTAGTCTGTATTATATAAAAAAAAGTACCAAACATATCTTATATGATAACTATATAGTAAAGGGTTAAAATCTCTAGAAACAAATAACTTGAACTGTTAAATATTCTTCCCATCTCTCCTTACTAGACCTGAAAAAATTACTATGTTGAGCAAGATAGTCGATTTTATGTACGAACCAGTTTCAGCTTTAAAGTTGATTCTTGACGAAGGTTTTTAACTCAAACTATGAAGATAGTTATTGGTATTTTTAGGTGGTTGGAATAGCTTGACATACTTCCCTCTTAATTCCTTCCACCGATTTTAAAGTTTTTTGTTTTTGCTGCAATACCTATTTTGTTTCCCTCGAACCAACTTTCTCGCGTATTCGATTAGGTGGAAAACCATTTCCCAATTCATTATCTAAAAATATACTCGTTTACATATAGAGGAGACATAGGTTTTTGAGACGCAGAATTTAAGACATTTTTACCTTCTCCAGTAAAATGTTATTGGGCAATGGTTATCTTATCACGTACCAATTCAAGTAAGTGTGTTGAATTTTAATGTGGATCAAAAAATGTAATTAAAATTTGGCTTTAACAATAGTAGTTATAATAATAGTAAAAAGTTAACTTATACGATGGACGCTATCTAATGAGAACCTTTCAGAACCCAGATTTTATAAACTATTCATGGAAACACCAAACAAAGATCATTTTCACAATCGTTTAAAACTATTAGCCATTTGTTCTTCATTGAATCAATTTATTTAACAATTTTTAATTTACTTTCAGTTCATCACAATATATACAAAATTAATTAGAATATTTATTGAAACATAAAATTAAACTCGTGGATGGATGTATTTTTATGACTCATCGTGTATAAGATTTGATTCAAACTCAACGTTTGCCTTCCGGTATCGTAATCGATTAATAAAGCGGGCCGTTGTATCTCCGACTTGGGAGCGATAGTAAACGTAACCACCAATAAGAGCCATCATCAACAAGATAACAGGAATAACCCATAATTTTGAATGTCCCGTATATGTACTGCTACTTGCGCCGGTCGTTGAACCTTCCGTAGAATTTGACACACATTCATTTAAATCATAGTCAACAAGATCAAAATTAATTGCATTAAATAGGTTCGTTGTAGTGTTAAAATAATCACAGTAATTATTACCATTCAACGTCATTTTTAATCTTGGCAACAAAATCTCTCGATCGTTAAAATGGTTTATAAAATCGTTCGTAATTCGTAGTCGATTATTTTGCAGTAAAATTTCATCAACTTTGTTATACAACAACGATAAGTTAAATGTTTCGATGGCATTATTTTCTAAATTTATAGATTTCAGCCGTTTAAATACTTCGGGATTCTGCCCGTTTGTCGTAAATTCGGTTAGTTTGTTATCTTTGAAATTTAAAATAAAATATTCGACTGGAATCAGCTGTGAATAATCAATAAATGGGAATTTATTTAATCCTTTATTAACACAGTCGATTAGTATTATTCGAGTAAATTCATTGTAGCGGCAGGAGCATGTTTCGGGGCACATATAATCATGATCATAAAATATTTGTTCTTCACAAAATACGCTCAATTTACATTTGTGTGGATGTTGGAACCGTATAACAGTACCAAAATCTGATGTGATTGGTACATACGAATGATTAAACACGTGCTTTAGTAAATCACAATTTTCACAGAACAGTGGGTTTAAATCCAAATCTACTATTAAATTAGTCTTCTTGTATTCACCGGCAAATGAATCCCAATCTACCTCGTCCAAAATGTCAATGCTCGTTATATTATTATTAGCTAACAGTAGATTATCGAATAATCGTTCCAAAACTACCGGACTAATCGTTAACGGTCTTAATTCGATTTGATTTATAGTGTTATTTTCCAAATTCATTTCGGTTAACTCTTTGATTTTATCAAAACAGTCGATTAGTGCAGCAGCGCTTGCTATTTGATTTGACGATAGATTTAGTTTAAATCGTGCTAAAATATTTGAGAAAGGGCATGTTATATCCTCGTCATACGATAGTTGGTTGCCTTGAATTTGAAGTTCGTTGAAAAAAATTTGGCCCGTGGCATTGTAGTAGAATTTTTTTAGTAAATTGTGATCCAAATATAATTTGCGAAGTGACTTGATCTGTTGGAAGATTTGCGAACTGAAATGAAATAATAAAAAGTTTAACATTAGCATAACATTAATATAATTAAGTATAAATGAAGAGTTTGGTTACTAAATTGAATCTAAAACTGAACCGCGATGGGTAAAATATCTTTGAGCGAAAATTTTGCAAATTAATAGTGAATCTCTTTGGAATAATTAAAAAACAAACTATGTATTTTAGAAACAAACGATCTTTGTCTTTTGTGCGAGAAATAATTTCACAAATGGTTACAATACGCAGGTAGACCTTCGAAAAACGTTGATAGAGCAATGAAATGATGTACCTTTAATCGAGTTGTAAAAATATTGAAAAAATGTTAAAAATAAAAAAAATATATTTAATAATAGCGCCTGGTTAATTTCGCGCAACTAATAAAAGAAAACCGATGAATTAATTCAATGTTATTTAATTAACAGAAACATTGTGTCGTAATACTTCGTCGCGTCGTAATTACAATAATTGTGTAGTACAATAGAATTTAAGTTACTGTGTAAAACCGGATCTAGATGCAAGAAACAAGAGTGTATTAATTAATATGTTGGTTCTTTTCGAACCTTCTAGAAGGACAGCGGTGTAATTTAATAGTGATCAAAAGTGTTAAGTAAATAAGAAAAAGTTTAGTTGTTACAAACAAATAATTTAATATAAAAAAATTAAGAAAATCAATCCAGAGTGAGTACAGTGTTTCCTTTTTATTATTAGATATTGCAATCATAGTATAGAATTATAAGAAACTCGGTCGAAAATAAAGGGGGGGGGGCAGTAATTCCTGCTCGCTTCCCAAAAGCTACACGGAATCATCAATCAGTAATTTTAGTGATGATGAATTTAGTGACAACAATTCTATAGTAACAATAAATGTGGAATGTATAAATCTAAAAGACACCACTAAAGCACTTGTAAATGAAATAAATGAAAGTGACGTTATTTCGGGTAAAAAAAGAAAAGTGACAAATACAATTACAAGTATGTACTGATATTATAACACTTATTACTTTTATTTTATTAAAATATATTTTTGTAATCTATGTTATTTATTTTGTATAATTATTTTGAACAAATTATTTATGGATAATATAATTTATTTTGATTCGGTAATAATTTCCACCACAGATTAATTCGTAAAAAAGTGATGCGTATTGAATGCGCATTAAGAAACGACTGTTTTTTTACTGTCATCCGAAAATCGGAGACGATGAATAAACGAAATGAAAAATGTTTGTAAATTGGTTGCTTGGATGAATCGATTGCGCTACTGTTTGTTGGTGAAGTTTTGCTGGTGAAAATGTAATAAAATAAGGCGAGTTATAAATTTGAATTAGAGCGCGTACCAAATATCAAATTAACCCTTTGTGGTGTTGAGTGTATTTTAATTTAAATAAATAAATGTTTATTTATTTAAATGAAAATGCGTGAGGCGCTACAATATTTTAAATAGTAATGCGCGAATACTATTAGTGGCCAATATGACAGAATTACCAGAAGATATTATCGGTACTACAGATAACGGTACTAGCAAAATGGGAATTAGAACGGTAAATAGATATGATATTCAAAACAAAGGCCTCTTTAGAGTAATTATTCATAAAGAGAATTTAAATCTGAAAGCTTTAGGTAGAGCTTTTAAACTCCGGAATATAGAAAAATGGGACGCGATGGAACAAATTTGCAAAAATATGGTGAGGATCAGCTTCAACAGTTTCAGGGAAGCTAACACCTGTATAACCTCAAAAACTTTATTAGAAATAGATGGGTACAAAGCATTTATTCCAAATAATTTTAACACATCAATAGGGGTAATCAAAAATATTCCAATAGGGATGACTACGCAGGAAATAGAAGAGAACATCAAATCGAGCGTTAGGATCGTGCAAATAGAAAGGATAACAAAATGGAACGAAAACACAAAAACATTAAACAACATGGAATTAGTGAAAATTACACAGAACCAATAGTAACATAGTTTTGTTGTTAAAACAATATAGTAATGTATGATAATATCCTAATAAAAGTTCAATCTAAACTGCCTAGATTATGGACACACTTAACAAGATGCAGAAGTAAGAAAAATGTCAGCTGCACAATTTGCGCGAAACTTAAAGAAGCAAATCACATATGCGACCCTAAGCATAGATGGAAATTCTGCGGTGAAGGCCATATCACTAATCACAAGTCATGCAGTGAAAAGTTCAGACAAAGTAAAATATCAGAACATATGACAATCAATAAAATTTCATTTAAAGAAACTAAAGAGATACTATTTGGACCGAGACCAAGTGCACTCAACTTTGCCGATTTTCCAATAAATAAAGAAATAAAGGATTATAGACATCCGACTAATAAAATAAAAATTGAATTTTACTTAGTAAAATAAATAAATTAAAACTAATGGTATACTGATCACTTTTGGCCGGTTACAAGAAATCCTAGAGATGTCCTAAGTAAATCTGAATATGCCATATTATTGGTTGCTTTTAGTAGAACATATGGGCCGTGAATCATTTTGACGTGACCCTCAAGATTTCCACACTTTTATTTTATACAAATAAAGGGTAGCAGCCAATTGTTAGCCAGTTACAGGAAATCCTAGAGATGTCTAAGTAAATCTGAGTATGCCATATTATTGTTTGCTTTTAGTAGAACATATGGGCCATGAATCATTTTAACGCGCCCCTCACTGGGTGAGATATCGCATTTCGCATGCGATATCTCACCCCTTGAGGGTCGCGTTAAAATGATTCATGGCCCATATGTTCTACTAAAAGCAACCAATAATATGTCATACTCAGACTTATTTAGACATCTCTAGGATTTCTTGTAACTAGCCAAAAGTGACCACTATACCATAAGTTTTAATTTATTTATTTTGCTAAGTGAAATTTAATTTTTATTTTATTAGTCAGATGTCTATAGTCCATTAAAAATAATTTTTAATTTCATACTCGGTTTAATTTTTTTCCGCATGAAAATAAATATAAACTGATCCTGCTACATTTTTTGTGTACAACTACACTATTTACTAAATTGTGAAGCTACATTTTTGAAATCTGTTAATTTGTGTAGCTACACTTCTGAATTCTGTGGAAAACTTCACACCGGTAATGATGGAAACTATAAATATAATCCAAATTAATATTAGAAGTCTTAAAAGTGTGGCGGTTTACGCATGTGTACAAGCGTTCGCTGTCACACACGTCAAAACAACGCGCCCATTCTACATTGTTTTTCCAGGTGTACCAACTGCGCGACACAATACAAAACAAAATTACAAAACAGATAAACAAAAAAAATCACAAAAATGCATTACACAACAAGACAGTGACAGTCTCGTCTTGAATTTAGTGCTGAGCGCACACGCGCTCATCTCTACCGGAAAATTGGCGAACAGAAAAATCGTGGCGGAGAATTAAATAAATTATAGGATAATAAATAACATAAAGATAAATTGTACAATAAAATAAATAATGAACGAATAATTTATAAACAAATAAAAATAAATTAATTAAATACAGTGGGCGTGTTATGTAATATTATATACAAAACTAGTTATATACCAAAGTAAAATTTTGTGTGTTTTTCTACATACAAAAATGGCGTACACACCTTCGTCATCATCACGAAACGCCATAAAAGCAACAAATTACTCGTAGAACAATATTTAATTCAAAAGAATATATACATAGCAATTATCTCAGAAACATGGACGAAAACTACAGATTACATAGAATTTAACAATTTCAATTTAAATACTCAAAATCGACCGGATCAGTATGGAGGAGTAGGATTTTTAATTCATAAAAAGATTTCATTCAACTTAATCAATCAAAACACAATATTTAACAGACTACAATCGTTCAAAATTAGTATTCATTATAAAAACATAAATGTTAATTTAATAAATATACAACAACAGCAACAGAAGACCGGAAGAAATCATAAGAGAATTCGGAGCATTATTGGATGAAAATAATGGAAATGACACCATAATCGTTGGAGATATTAACGCGCACAATGGACTGTGGGATAGCAACTACAGAGCAGACTATTTGTGAAACAAAATTGCAGATATAATCACAAATAACCCTTTTCATATGTTGAATGATGGTTCTCCAACTAGACAAGACAATTTTAGAAATATCTCTTCGGCGGTCGACATTACTATGTATGTGTTCAAGAAACCTAATTGATATACTTCAATGGATTTCTACAGTAGAAAATATTGGAAGTGATCATTTCCCTATTAAAATAAAATACACGACTATAAAAAAACTGACCAAAAAAATCAAAAACTGGAAGAAGATTTTCGCTGAACTAAATGTAACGATAAATAAAGATACCAACAACATTGAAGATTTACTAAGTAACACTATTAACAAACACACAGCATCAATAACTATTAACCCTAAACATCGTCCAAAACCATGGTGGAACGAGCTACTAAAAAGACTTTGGGATATAAAAAACGAGAAACAAAAAATATACAACAGAAGGAAAACTTCATTTACAGCCTTGGAACTGAGGAAAGCAATTCAATTGTTAAAACTCAACATAAGGAGGGAAAGGGAAAAAAGTTGGAACGATTTTCTCACCAATATAAACCATTATTCTAATAATAAAGATATTTGGAACAAAATAAATAAAATAAAAAACAATCTCAATTCAGATTTTCAGAAAACGTACAATCAGCAAAATCCTTTTTGGACTACAACTTTGCAAAATCAGTGGAATTCCCTATTATAGTTCAGTACAAAGTGGTGAATTAAGAAGTAAATCCCAAAGAATTTTGCTCTTTAGAAATCTTGGAAATCACCTAAAAAGCTAAAAACTCAGCTCCTGGACATCACAAAATTTTAACAACCAATAATAAACAATTTCTACAACTTATAGCTGATCACTTTAATATTATCTGGTTAAAAAAATATATCCTTTACACTGGAAAACGGCAATAACTATAGCATTAAAGAAAACAGGACCAAATGATCATGATACTAAGAACTACAGGCCAATATGTCTACTACCTACCATGTCAAAAATATTCAACAAATTAATACTTAACAGAATAAATGACCACCTAGATAAACAAAAAAATTTAAACGACAATAACTTCGGATTCAGGAAAGATACGAGTATATCAGACTACGTGGTACAATTAACTAATTACATAAAGAGACTCTAGTTAAATAATCAAAACAGTAATCCTAATAAATACAGATATAACAAGAACCTTTGATAAAGTTAATAAGAATGCATTAATTAAAATAATGGAAAAATTGTCATTCCCTATCAATATTATAAACTGGATCTATCAGTTTCTAACAAACAGAAACATTTAAATTCACAATTCAGAACTAGGGCTAAATCAAATAACGAATATCGGAATCCCTCAGAGTAGTTGCTTGAGCCCCACTCTTTTCAACATATACACATCATCACTACATGAACTCAGCAACAATAACTGCAAAATTTTTCAATTCGCAGATGACATTTGCATAATAATCAGCGGAACAACACATATTGATAAAATTCAATCATAAACTAAATATCCTAATTTTAACAATTAACCCAGAAAAATCGCATTATCTAAGATGTTTCACAAACAGAAACAATAAATATAAAACGAATATAAAATTGAACAATATAAAAATCTTAGAAAAACAGGAAACTAAGATCCTAGGAATTTCTCTTTCAAATAGACTCTCTCTCAATAATTACTACATAAAATTAAAAACAAGCATACATAAAACTCTAAATTTACTAAAAATGTTATCTCATCTTAAAGGAGGCTCCCATCTAATAACAATGTTAAACACATTCAAATCTTTAATAAAATCAAAATTAGAATTCGCATACATCATCATAGAACTAAATGATAAAAACGAAAACAGAATATGTCAAACAATCAAAAATTCAGGTTTAAGAACGTGTCTTGGATTGGCTAAAACTACTCATGTACCAGCTGTTCTAGGAGAAGCTACAGAAATGAAAATTGAAATGGATCACAAAAAATAAATCACTAAAATATGTACATCACAAAACACCTATATATACAGAAATTCAAATATTGGCAGAGAAATCTAAAACTTAATATCAACCCCGAAATTAAATAATCTATACATCAATAATAACTTTTTTACGAAAATTAAAACTAGTCATACAAAAACAACTTCTCCAAATAATTTGATGATCCAACCATTCATCACTGGCATTACGAATAAAAATGGATATAACCCCGCTGAATTACTCAAATTAACTACATAAACGTTGACACCGGTTATAGCAAAATCTACACAGACGGGTCATTGATTGGAAATGAATCAGGTAAAGGAATGTACGTGGAAAATAATAACAACAGATACGCCATAAAACTAGTGAACAATACAGACATCAAAACTATAGAAACAATAGGAATAAAAATAGCTACAACTCTAGCACTAACAAATTCACAAAGTGCATGCTTATCTTTACATGAGGCGCTGTTAAAGAAAACTAACAAACATTATGAAAATCAAATAATAGACTTAGCTGGACATAACAAAAATAAAAACATTTAACCACAAGTGTTTTTGAAAATTTGTTTAATATTACGTTTTTTATTTTTGTATAAATAGTTACTTATTAGTAAGAAAAGGGCAAACACTGGACAGAATGGAAGAAATAGGAATATACAGACACAGAAACATACTAAACTATCGTTCAACTCGGACGTGTTTTTTTTTCTATTTTCAACGATATTTTACATATTGGTTCCTTATTTTATTTTATTTTTGCTTAAAAAAAAGGTACACGACCCGTGCACAGTTTTAACCATAAATATTTAATTAAAAAATAAAGCGGAATTTGCTGCCTGTTTATATCATCTTTGAAACATCATTCAACAGAGGGATCCTGAGTTCTGAATTCTTTCCCAGCCAATATATGGTTTATAGATGTGACCGTTCACTGCTAACAAGTAATAAAAAAATCGGTGGAGGAGTACTCATAGCTGTCGAAATATCCAACCTGGCCATCGAGCAATTATGTTTTAAAATTGCAATTAACAAAAAGTCAATTTTCATATATGTATAGGTTTTTCAGATTAAATGAAACCTTTTGCAAATTAAGTGCAACCTTTTGCCAATTTAACGGAACTATTTGCAAATTAAGTGAAACATTTTACAATTAGAGTGAAACTTTTTATTTAAATGAAACAATTTGCAAATAAATTGAAACCCATAGAATTTTCCTTCCTGAAAGATAAGAAAATACCTTCTGTTTTAATTTTATAATGGTACATTCACATATTATTCATTTCATCACATATTCATTGAAACACGTATTATTATGCATGTATCATGTTTTATGTTCATCAGTCATAATTAAAAGTTATTAAAATGAATTCATCTGAATCCAATAGTTCATCAGATAATGTAACATAATATAAATATCATCTACTATAATATGTGAAAATATTTTTATTACAATAATAAACCACTTTTAAGAACCTCAACCAAGAAACAACCGACGAACCGTAAATTACCAAAAACATCTTTTAATAAAACTGTTTGAAGGAGGGGAAACAGTCCAAAATGCGGCAAATATCGCCGGACTAAATATTAACTCTGCTAAAACAGTGCCTCGTCGTTATAGACAAAATGAATGCGAATTGTTAATAAAAAAGACAGGAGGAAATCGACCGAGAAAACTAACCGCAGAATTATTAACCAAAATTGAACGGGTAGTTGAAACTAACCCTGGTTTAACGTTGGCTATTATCAAACAAAAGCTTGTAGAACAAAACTTATCACTAGGCCTCTCAAGCATTCAAAACGGCCTTAGTAAACTTCGGATTACATTGAAATGGGCTAGTCTGGAAATGGAGTCTATGAATTCACCAAGAACAATAGCCTTGCGGAAAGAATATGCAACAAAACCGTGAAAAATTGATATTCATCGATGAATCCGGGTTTAACCTGCATTTGCGCCGAAGGCGAGGTCTAAAAAAAATACACCAGCTTGTATCATTCTCCCTTCAGTAAGAGGTAGAAATGTTACGCTTAAAGCGGGTTTAACTGATCAGGGTATTATCTATCATAAAATAATATCAAATTCAACATGCAATGTAATTAAGATTTTTGGCTTCCTCTCAGAGTTAATTTCAAAATTGGGTGGTACCAATTATTATTTTATAATGGATAATCCCCAGATTTATAAAACGTCAGAAGTAAAGGAGCTGATTGAAACATCCCAAAACCACATCAAGTATCTTCCGCCTTACTCCCCGATGTTGAATCCAAGGAAAAAGCATTCTCAAAAATTAAATCCAAAGCTCGAGATTTCTTAGTTTCTGTAATAGACCAAAATCTTGTCGATGTGATTACACAGAGCGTAAATTTTGTTACAGCTACAGACTGCTCCAACTTTATTTTCGATATGATGATGACACTCCCATCAGCAGCAGCAGGGGAAGTGCTGACTTAGAAGTTAAAACTATAGTTAAAATGATTTAATTTGTTTTAAAAAAAATTATTTTAATTTAGAGATAAAATTATATGGGTTTCAATTTCAAAAAGTTTCACTCTAATTGTAAAATGTTTCACTGAATTTACAAATAGTTCCGTTTAATTTGCAAAAGGTTGCACTTAATTTGCAAAAGGTTTCATTTAATCTGAAAAACCTATATGTTGCATATGTTCCGCCTGGCTCACCAATATCATCTTACACCGCCTACTGAGACACAATAATGGAAATCAACAATGCTGTTAGTCCATCTGACACCATCTTAATCACGGAAGATTTTAAATTTCCAACCATTGAAAGACACAACTTAAACCAAAAAAAATCACTTTAAATTTGCATTGCATCCTGTTCCATAACATTAGACAATATTTCGTCATCTTCGTCTAGAACATTAGGAGTTTCAGAGGCATCGCAGTTATCAATAACATCCTTATAATATTTAAGCGATTGGCAGTTTCTCTAATCCAATCCGAAATGTTTGCTCAACAATTTATCAACATCGTCGAATTTCGCTTTTTTCACCTTGGCTTCTAGAGGCACTTCCATTGGAACTATATTGCTAGCATTTCGAAACCTTTTAAAAATCGATTTCGGGTTGCCTAGCTCAACTCTATAGTTTACTTCCCCTTGAATATATATATATTATTTTCACTTTTTCGTTGAAAAATAAATTTTTTGCAGGGCGCAAATTTAAAATGCCAGTTATTGAGGGGCTTGAAAACCTGTTGGGCTGTCGATTTCCAATCGTAAACTAGAAGATCCTCTAAATTGAAAACCGTTCCGTGATCTTTGAATATATCAATATATTCTTCGGGCTGTACAATTGTTTCTTTCTTTTTAACTATCTTTTCTATGCGTCCAAAAACTCGATCCGGTGGGATAAAAGAGTGTCCTGGTACTGGAAAAAATATTGTCACTTGCGTAATTTGTACTGGAGCGTTGTTCAGCCATTTTGTTACCATAGAAATGATTGAACGGTTTTTATTTTGCCCACCACATCCATCACAAAAAAGTTTAACTGAAGTGACACTTTCATCAAACTGAGTCAAATTTAATTGATGGTAAACCGCAGAAGCGATTTCATTAGACCCTTTGGGTCTCTTTGCTTCATTCCACGTAAAACAAAAAACATTTTGCCATGATTGGTTAGATTTTGAAGAACCTTTGCATATAGTGAAATTGTACTGATACAGCTGCCTTGAAAAATATGTCGACTGATCTGGCAATTTAGGCAAGACCATGTTTTTTTGACAATCGAAAGAGAATGCAATTTCATGGTCGTTTTCCTTTCGCAATTCTTCGTAAAATGTTTTTGCTCTCTGTTTGTGAACGTATAATTCCGTCATCCCTCGGCGTTTTCCTACAAGGTCCACTGAATTTTTTATAACTTCTTTGAGGCACAAACATTTGGAACATACATCGGTTGATGGAGAGGCAAAGCTTAGATTGAATCTGTTCACAAAAATTTTGTGAAAAAAGTCATATTTAACCAAATAAGAAACATTCTCTGAATTAAATTACTTCCACAGTATTTTGATGCTTAACTCACTAGGCAGATACTGTTTATTTATATTGGAGTTTCGGCAATAATGTGATTGTAGGGTTTGCAAATCACTAATGAATTTGATAACTTGTTCTGTTCTGTCCTCATGCTTTTGTGAAAATCTTTTTCCACCGCGATTTTCCTTCGGTACCATGCTGGCTGTTTGAGAATTCCGGCAAATGCGTTGCAGGCGGAATCTCGATATTTTTAAAACTTCTAATATAGATTTTTGACATACCTTAACGACTTTGTATATTTTTCCATAAAGTTTTGGGATATGATAAGTAGTTGATACGTTTTTCTTTCGACTTTTAGTTCTAATGGGAGCAGTAGTTACACAATGTATGAGTAGATAGTAATCTTGCTCGATTTTTGATTTGTTATCATAAAATTTTTGATGAAACCTCCTTATATCTTGCATAGATAATGAGCTGCAATAATAGCTTGAAGAAGTTGGATGTTTGCAAAATGGTAGAGTCGGCAAGGCTTTTGCGGAATGCCTAATAGTAGCCAATAATGTTATTAAGATTAATTCGCTTGATAAATTTTAAAAAGGACATTTACCTTAGATGTTTCTTCTTTGTCTTTAGCCAATTTTCTTTACCTTGATTTTTTTTCTGCCTTTTCCTGGCCCACATAATTTTGCCTTTCCATCAATACGATCCGATTCTTCTATATTCATAGTTATTATTGTATGTATATAATTAAAATTATTTTCAAAACTTGAACTGTACAACTACACTCACTTAAGCACAATTAAGTCATTGAAAAATTATTCGTAGATTTTGTAATTTACGTCATAGAAACACGTCACATAAATTTAAAGAACGGTCACTATGATAAAATGTATTTCAAAATTCAATGCTACAGTGTGAAAACACAAAATGGAACAATTTATTATTAATTACCGATTATTTACATTTATTTCAACAAAATTGGATAAAACGTTGTATGCTACTCGTGAGCAAAGAGATATTATCCACTCGGGATAATGTCCCACTCGGCTATCGCCTCGGGGGACAAACTTATCCCTCATGGATAATATCTCGTTTTGCTCACTAGTACCATAAATAACTATAATTTAATAATAGTTATATTATTACACATCCGACGCGTACTAATTTGAAAATCCAAATGAATAAAATCCAATTTCATTCGAAAATACTGTTGGATATTAACGGTATTACGAATCATACGGTAGATTTAAAAAAACATTTAGAGAGTTTTGGAAATAAATGTGTCCTTGAGTTATAGAATATATGCAGTTTTGGAACAAAACACAAAACGTAAAAATAGAGAGTTTTGGAACACACGTGTTTAACAATTTAGAGAGTATTGGAAAAGTTCACATTTTTTTTCTTGATTTTTTGGCATAAAATATGGTTCTGGCACATTATTTTGGATGTTGTATTGTAGCCCTCTCCGAGAGCTTTAATTTGATATATAACAAGCGATTATTTCAAAAATGTGTTTTAGGCTGTTTCGGAAACGGTCACCTCATCTATAAAAAGTCAGGAGTTCCTTTATTTACATAAAAACAGAAAAAACTGCTCCTACCTGAAAGTATTTTTTTTTTTTTGTATTTTTTTATTTTATAAATTTTCAATTTTTATGTATAATTTTGTTTGTCTAATTTTAAATATTCTGCTCTTATGAAACATGTCAAGTCAAATTTGTTGACTTTTTATTTGAAAATAAATAAATTGTTTCATTTATCTGAAAATAAGTAAGCAGGGAATGGCTCAAGGTACAAAATTTACAATATATAGTGCCGATGTGTGCTTTTACCCTGGGGATGGATGCCACTCGAATATAAATCGATATAGGGATGAATTCTAAGCAAAAAATGTTTTATGAAGTTTTTTCGATAAATCAATATTGTTGAGTTATTCGCGATTGAAAATGTTTTTCATTTTCATATATATTTTCCTAACGGCTGGATCTTAATATTTCCTCTAGTCTTCGGGTTTGGCAGCCAATAAAACTAATTTTTAATATTTAAATCGACGTTTCGATAATTTTATTATCTTCTTCAGGTCTACAACGGTTTTAACAATACATACATACATACTGCATCTAAAAAATGCAGGTTTGAGGACAATTCGAAAATTTCACCGAAAACGAGATCGGTTTTTTAACGATAACTTCGTTAAATTTTAAGATATCTAATCGCTCCGAATTTTTGGGTTTCAACGGTACGGAGAAGGTGGTCCTCGCACTCAAATGCGAACTTAAAACGGTGATATCTCAATTAATTTTCATCCTAGAGAAAAAAATAATAATAAAGATTTCTGCCCTAAATTTTTGTACTCTTGCATTTTGTACGTAAGTATCTTCTTTAGTTCTTGAATTATTGTGAAAAATGGAAATTTTTCTTCAAAAATTTCACCAATCATTTCAAAACTGAATTTTTTTGTTTTTTTTTTTGGTTTTCATTTATGTAACTTTTTTTTGGGGCTCAAGGCACTCCCAACTCTTTTGCAGTTCATTTTACCGTCCTACTTTACGCCGTAGTAGCCAAATCGAGGACGTACGGCTATAGACCCGCCTTTGTTTAAACCACCTGCACATTGCATTGCTTCATGCCAGCCTATAGTGATGACATGAAAGGTGGGTCGGCCATTTTATTTTTATTATAACTCCGTAAGTTTTTATGCTAACGACTTTTACTAAAGCTCATTTTAAAGTATTTAAAAAAGATTTTAAAAGTTTCTTTGAAAAATTGTTCGTTTTCCCGTTATTTAACGTTGAAAGGTACGAATTCAGTTTTCGGCGAACAAACAGTCACCTTCAACGAACCACAAATCGGTTCATATTGAATCTACAGAAATAAGAATAAACTAATCGATTTGCTATTTTATAAGCTTTATTTTTGTTCTACATTATTTCTTGATAAAATGTAAGGTTTTTGAATTATTCGTGAAAATAAAAAATCAACATTTTCAATCGCGAATAACTCGAACGAAAAAACTTCATGGAACATGTTTTGCTTAGAATTCATCCATCTATCGATTTCTGCGGTTATTTTAAGTGTACTAATTTTTACACCCGTGGGGGTGACATCCACAGGGTAAAAGACACATAACTTTTGTTCCTTGAGCTATTCCCTACTTACCGTTCAAATTTCATATCAATCGGTTTCGTTCTTATTAATTCTGAGCGAGAAATTAAGAAAAGAGGTGATGTTACTCTCATTATTGAGAATATGACTAGGAGATCTCTCTATTTGAAAATAAAAAAGGAGACACTTACGTACTCTTTACTTAAATACTTGAAACGTGGTGTATTTATTTAAAGAGTATATAATAATAGAGGAATTCGCAACTGGTTCATCTACTCCTATGCCCAACCATAGTTCGTCAGATGGAAATTAATAATCAACATTTTCTGTCGTGGACGAAGTATACTCTCGACGTTACAAAATATCTATATTTTATTAAACAAGAATTAAGGCTTTCCAATTATAGTTTGCCAATTTGCTGGAAGGTTGGAAGGATAAACAAGTTTTATTAGGAGCTTGGCCAAATATTTAGCAAACAAATTTTCATGTGTACCCTCAATGATTAGGCTCTCTATATACTTTGAATATATTCAAAATTGGCAAAAAGGGGAAGAAGCGCTACTCAATTATAGTTTGAAACTAAAGAATAACGCCAAAAAATATAAAAGATACCGTACAACCAAAACCAGGTTCGGGCTACCGAAGCAAACAATAATTTATCTCATATTCCGGCACCGCAGAAGATAGATTTCCCAGTAAATATTCCGGTACAAATCTTATTCAGCAGAATTTGTTTCAAAATAATTCGAGAGTCTGTTAACTGACATCATGCAATTAGATATTTAGCAGGGAAGCATTGTTACCCTAATGCTGTGAAATAAGACCCGAGGCAAAAAAGTTTGGTCATTAATTTGAAATGAAAGCTCCAGAAATGATTTTCGGTTGGGTTTTTACATTATTAAAGCAAAATGAAGTCCTAGAGCCGTATAGCTACAGCAATTTTATAATATTCTTGAAAAGAGTGATTTAAATTTAAAACATTCATAATTTTAATATGGGCGGCCTATTATGAAATTTTTCTATTTCGTTTTTTTTCGATATCGGAAAAATTCGATTCGATGCGGATTTGTCCTATTATGAAAGTTAGTTTTAGAATTTTTTCGATATCGAAAAAATTCGATAAGTCGCGTATTAACCATAATAGAAACACATTTGACATTGATTTTGTCTTATTTTTTTTTGCGTTATAGTGTGTGATACTGATTAATAAAGTTAATTAAAAATAGTAATTAAAAAAAATAGTCTCTTTGATGTGTGTGGAACATTTGAACAATTCATGAAATCCATACTTTTTTCCAACCAATTATTTTTTTTGTTGGAGAACCTTCGTCATTTAGATCTTTTGTCAAATCTTCCAATAATTTGTTACTAGTCTCTTTAAATTAAGGGGCATTTAAATAATTTTTTGCTGATGGCGTTTATCGAATCGTCCTGATAGATAAATTTGAATTTAAAAAAATTTATTAGTTGTGTTATATATTTCTTAATCAATTTAAACATAAATAATTAGAATAAAACTTACAACGAAACATAAGAGTCAACATAAGAAACGTAATTTCTGTATTTTTTAAATAAATTCTCAAAAAATTGTTTGAATAAACTTTATTCAATAATTATTATTATTATAATTATTATTTGAACACCTAGTTATTATTTTTAAAAATAATTTAGAATATATTTTTTTACACAAAAACTAATAACAGTTTGATAAATGCGATCAATCATATACAAAATTCGTCAACTAAATAGCAGTCGAATTTTATCGGTGCATTCGGAAAAATTCGCTGCCATTTTTTCTTTTTAGTTTCACAACAGGGCGAATTTTTTCGATACCGAGAGGGGTCGAATTCGGGAAATTTCATAAAAGGCCCCCGGGGTATTATATATAGAATTAAATTATATAAATTATATTAAATTAATGTAAATTAAATTAAAAGATGACGGGATTTATTGCTTCATAAGCATGGTATTAATGTTGAATAATTTTCTAAACCTACAAATAAATTATTAAAGCCCAAATTGGACATGGTTACAACACGCAACATGCATCCTTGACCAACATCAACAATAACCGGCCGATTTCATACAGATGAGTTTTATTTTTCATAATTTTATTTATTTGCTTTCATTCATATGCATACCATTTAATACAAACAAGTACTGTTTTAATGTGAATTTTAATGTGAGTGAGATTGGAATGGTGTGTCTACCTCAAAACTGGATAAGTTGTTGTTTATAGTTTGCCTTCCTATTTCTTCCCTCTTCCTTGTCGTTCCTGTGGTCTAACAAAGTTTATAAATGGTTTAGGAAAACGAAGAGCCGACTTGAAATTACCACCCTAAAGCCTATTGATAAATATATTTTTCTGCTAACAGTTGGTACTATGTGAGAACGGATATGAAAGTATCACATTTATGATATTTTCACATTCTGAACCACAATCGATATTCCGTTACCTCTTACAAGTCGCCCTCATAACAGTATTTTTATACCTAAGAACCTAACGGACTGTGACCAAGTTTTCGTCACAGTGGTCCGAGTTAAGATCGGCTTAACTCCTCCATATGACGGGCCATATAAAGTAGTGAAACGACTTCGTAATTATTTTTTTTCTAGAAATGAAATGAAGGGAAAGAACATTTTTATATCCTTAGAACGACTTAAACCATACATGACGGATCCCTTAAGTGAAAATAACGATCCGCTTGTACCAAACTCAAAAAGAAAAGTAAAGTTTAAGGTATAGGCATCATTTAATTTCGTAATGGGTGAGTGAATGTGGCGACTCAAAAATATAATTAATTTGAGCCCACACAAAAAATTATATGTTCTTTGCAGAATATCCACGCTTTTCCACATTTTGCCCAACTATACCCTATTACAAATCATATTCTCATTGATTAACAAAATACAAAATATCCCGTAATAATAGAATAGAATGCAATTCATAATACATGATCAAAATGTTAGTAAACAGGCATAGTCATCATGGCTCATGTACACCAACTAGTAGCACTTAAATAGTTAAATCAAAAGGTGTTTTATTCTAAAAAAAAAAAAATAAAAAAAAAGGAAAAATCATAAGTGTTGAGTGTAAGCCGAAAATAGGTGTAGTAGTTGCCCGGCTTAACGGTGTCATTCCAAACAGCAACTATAAATCCGAATATTTGGGTAGACTTTTGCAAATACATCACATTGGAATTATACTTAAAGATTTATAAAATATTTAAACAATTTAAACCTCTACGAGTGACTTCATAAATATTTGTTTGTATCTGTCTAGTTTCCAATTAATTACTTTTGGTACACTTTGTTGTGAATGGGTTCATAACCTCAAAGAAGGTGTAGCAAAATATATGCAAATTATTAGGTCAATAAATAAATCAAAAATAATAAAATCGAATTGATATCTTGTACAAAAAATAACTTACTTGTCAAACACCGCAAAATTATTTCCCGATAAATTCAAAAGTTGCAAATCGTAGTTATACTTGAACATATCACGATCTAAGCTGTGTAATCGATTTCGCGACAAATCTACCACAAATAAGTCACTCAATGATTTTAAAAATTTAGCCGGCAATTTATACAGCTCATTATTATCCGATATCCTTAATATGCGTAACCTTCTTATCCCGACCAATAAATCTTCATTGAATATAACTTCATTACTACCGTCATCATCACTCCCGCTGAATGTCATATTTTTCATAACCAATTCAACTAAAATATTATTCTTGAATAGGTTTGCCGCATTCAAATCATGACTATCCACTTCACAATCGACCAATTCAAATTTATAAAGACTCGAAAATTTCGCTAAATTTATTTGATTTAAATTAAATATGCGATTTTTTATTATTTCAATTGTCGTCAATGTTGTATTGTGGGCGAAATTATTAAAATTAATTGCGTAATTATTGATTAATTCAATATGTTTTGAGTATAATAAATTTTTCAAAAATGTATTTTTACTGTTATTACTGTTCGGAAAACCAATATTTTGAATAACAACCGAAAAATATCTTTGAAATTGAAAATTATTGAAAAATTGATTTTCATCGATAAATGAAAATTCATTAAAACGTAAACGTAATATTAAATCATCTAAACTTATATTAAAACGATTTAAGAAATTACTGAAATTAAATTCGTCGGTAATATCACTGCTCGTGTTACTATCATTTTTAAAGCAATTATTAAAATAAATCCCCTTAAATTTTGTAATATTCGGCGAAATTAATGGGGCATCGATTAATTTATTTAATGTGTTATTATTGCAATTAATCGTAAAACGACTTTCATACGATGTTGTATAAATTTCCATTCCAAATCGATGGTTGGTAACAGTTTTTATTTTTGGACACTGTAACGTGTAAATATTGTAATATCGGTTGATATTTGTCGTACAATCACATTCATTCGACTGTGTAATATCGGGACACCGTAGCTCGCGACATTTCACTATCGTAAATAATCCAAACACTGTATAAACTACTGTATTCAATTTCATTCTGACAACACTATAAATTTCTTTTTAATGTTAACTCACTTATGATTATTGATTTACTGTTCTTGTTTGTACTCCAAGAGGTTGTTTAGAAAATATTTTATTTCATATTAAAATGGTTCTTCTTATCATCTCGTAAAGCAATTAGAATATTTCCTTCCTGATAATTTATTTGTTGTTTATGTAAATTAATGTGTGACAAAAGTGATTTGAAATGTATCGAGGAGGAAAACCCAATGATATCTATATGTTAAAGTATACCAAGCGTTCAATTATTGCAATTTGTGATAAGAATTCTTAATTTCTTATCTCAGTTTTACGGAACAAATATGTCCATGCATTTATAGGAAAACAATTTACGAATGGCGTTTTGTTATTTGTATATACAGTGGGGCAGTTAAGTATTTAAAGACCAAACAATTTCTAGATGTTTAAGTAATTGAAACATTTTATAACCAATAAACGGTTTTATTATATTTTATTAATAAAACTCAAGAATTAGAGAAAAATGAAACCCCATAAAGTATTTGAACACGTTTTTTAATTATCTTTTATAAATATTTCCCTATTTAAGTTTAGCCTGCAATCGCCTTGGCATGGATTCCACAAAATTGTGTGTACTTTTGACTGAAATGTTGGCCCACTTTTTGTTTTTATGTTGTGATTCCTGATTTCTCGATCTAAATGAGCTGTCGATGCATTAACGAAGAATTAAATCCGCAATTCGCTCCAATAGATTCGTCGATACTATACTAACCCAACGAATTAAGCCAACCACAAAATAATTTGAAACATTTGCGGTACAACAATCCGTAGAAGCGATATGAACGATATAATTCCTTTGATCTGTGTCTGAAAGGTTGAAGCAATTTTTATTACCATAAATATTAAGAACTCTACGGAAAAACTCAAATTTTAAGGCCATTTTATGAATTTTAATTTTAACTTGGGCCGAACTATGATAATTGTGTTTCTGGATTTTAGTTTTTTGCATTTTTGTTTTTCGGAATTTTTTTGTTTCTGGATTTTTTTTTTTTGATTTTTTTTTTTGGGATTTTCAATTTCTGTATTATTTTTTTCTAGATAAAATAGCCAACCCGAAGAAAAATTTTAATTTAAAGTAAAATAAAAGTATCTTTGCGATTTTGTATCCTCGGGATTTTGTATCCTCAGGATTATGTATCCTAGGGATTTTGTATCCTCGGAATTTTGTACTCGCGATTTTGAGTTTCGGGATTTTGTCTCTCTCCCAAACGTAACATAAACAACTTTAAAAAATAATAAACTTTTCGAAAATATTTAATTTAATTTAATTAGCTTAAATATTCTGCTACCCATTCCAATCTAAAAAAAAATTGAAATTTAAATACAAGAGAAAATTACGGTTAATTTCATGTTTAACAAAATTATTTGTGGGTGTCGCAAAAGTCTGGAATGAGCCTATTTCGATGTATTTTTGATCGCTGACAGGAATATAACCCCGCAGTTCATTTCAAACCTCCAAAAACTTCTCAAAAAAGAAGTTTTACGTAAATTGCGACCGTTGAAGGCTTGACAAAAGTCTGGAATGAGCCTATTCGCATGTTTTTTTCATCGTTAAACTCCAATTAAACTTTACATAAAGTAATTAATCAATATCAATGATTAGATCTCATCTTAATGTATCTCTATTTGGCAAGTGAGTATATAGAAGACTTTATGTATGATTTTTATATCGCTCAAACTGTGACCTACTTTTAGCATTATCCAGAAATAGCGACATGGACGTAGTAGGCTTTTGTTTCCTTTGGAGTGCTTGCTTACAGTGAGATTCCTTGCCTCTCATTTTTCGGGGTGCTTGATTTAAGTGAGTCCCCTTGGCTCTCATTTTTCGGAGGTGCTTGATTTAAATGAGTCACCTTGCCTCTTACTTTTCAGAGTGCTAGATTAATGTGAGTCTTCTAGCCTCTCACTTTTCGGGTTGTTTGAGTTATGTGAATTCCCTTCCCTCTCACTTTTTGGGGTGCTTGATTTAAGTGAGTCGCCTTGCCTCTCACTTTTCGGAGTGCTTGATTTATGTCAGTCCCCTTTCCTCTCACTTTTCGAAGTGCTTGATTTAAGTGAGTCCCCGAGCCTCTTACTTTTTAAATATTAATTTTAAAGCCTTCAGCAGCATCTGAGTTTCTTTTAATCAACAGTTATTTTTCTTCTGTGACTAGAAAACAGTGGTTCTTCCAAGGGTTCTTCTGAATTTCTGGTAAAGGTTTCGCTGACTCTAACTTCTTATTGAGTCTCCTTTTCATATTGTCGTGCTCTGTTTTACCAAAATAAAAACATTTTAATAACTTGGAATATTTTTGTGCTCACTTGAAAAGAGCATTATGTGTTAACAAAGCATCTTTTGGTTTTGCTGTAAGACTAACTCTACATGCTTCTCTCTTGAAAACTGCACCAATCCCATCGTAACAACTTTTTCCAAGAGCAGTAGCACAGAAATGCCTAACTGCTTCTACGCCTAAAATCTTCTTTGTGGTGCATGAGGCTAACTATTTGATACCGGTTTTTAAAATGTTATTTTGCATCATCGGTCACATAAACATTTTTTTTTAGTTCGACAACATTTTTATGAATTTCTGGAATAATCAGTATCGTGATGTATGCTCTAAGATAAAAATTCTCAACTATTATGCATTGAGCCAGAATTGGCCTTGTAATAATAAATGACATGAAATACAGTGCTTTAATCATTATTAAAATGGAATGCTTGAGCTGCTGCTTCATTCAGATTATTTTTCTTATCAGCGAAAAAAGTAGTTTGTTGCTTGTGTGATTTCATAGTTTTTAATTTATTACTTAGTCCATCGACAAAATCGATATTATTCTATTTTACATCTGTCAGTTGCCGTCCAAGAGCTGTACTTTACTTGAGAGTAATTTTCTCTTTCAAGTGAATCTAACGACATAGAACCGAGCGCGTCAAAGCCGGGACAATCATCGCATTCATCAAGGTGACACTTTGAACTGAATTACTGCACATGGCTTGTTCCAAAGATTCTTTATATTCAAATATTGGATTATTTGGGTTAGTTGTTTGATATTTATTGCTTGCAATTTTGATGAATAGTGCATACGCACATACTATGGATTTAACTAGCTCCAGCAAGAACACAGTGTTTAGGACGTAATTTAGCAAACGTACTAAAACCTATTTTAATATCAGGGTGAGATTATATATACATATGTATATTATAACAATAACAATTTTTTAAAGTTCAGAAATACCATATTTTGCCAGACGATTTTCACTAAGAAATTATCATTTTCATGACTCGATTATTCAATAATAAAATTACATGTTTTAAAGACATTTTCTTATAGAAGCAAAACAAACAAAGCCATAGTCTAAAAACTAAGCTTTTATAAAGCAGTTAGAAACGAGGAAAAACCCAACTTTTCGTAAAGACCGTATTTTAGTACATCAGCTTCACATACATTTTCGTAAGAGGCGCTAGTCCGTGTACAGTATTGTTTGCTTACATTTTTGTTATTTGGAGTTTCGGCAAAAACAAGTCGAATAAAACAAGTCCAAAACGTTGAAAGTTATGTTAAAAATTAGAAATACCATTTAACATATTTTGTTTAAATTAAATAATCCGTTAATCCTCTAATATCCAAGAAAACTATAAAAAAAAAAATTTTGTAATTTTTCATATTCTATGAGAAATTTATTAGCAAACAAAACAAGGGATTTGAGCAAAATTTTTTATTTAAAAACAGAGACCGTTGCTAAGTTGCATCGAACAGTATAAATTGAAGAGTTGGTAAATCAACTATAAATATGTCAAAATTAGCTGTGTTAATTTATCGTTTTTTCTGGATATTAAAAGGTTACGGATTATTTGTCTTTCAAAATAAATATATTAATCCATTATCTATTATATCTATTATTAATCTATTGTAATTTATTTCTTTTCTTATCTATTTTTTATCTATTGTAAATTTTCATAAAATTTTGAATTGCAACATCGGTTAAGAATATCATTTTCATTTTCTGATAGTAATTGGTTTATTTATACCAACATCATTCTGGTGAAATTCAAATAAAAGTTTACTACAAATCATGTAGTCACTAAGTCAATCACACATGACATAGATGTCAGCACAAATTCGTTGAAATATTAAGAACGTGTGATAATTTTGTGATTAAAGCTGTGTACCTCATATGACTTTTCAAACTAAACTTTTCAAATTTTGAAGCTTTCGCTATTTCCTCATAGATGCTAGATGAAAAGTTAATTTACCAGGTTACTTTTCGACGGATTTTCAATTTGTATCACGTACTGTTTAAAACATGTAGTATGCGTAGTATGTAAATGTAATTGAAAAACAAAAAAATTTTCAATATCTGTAATTTTAAAAAAATCGCCCGCCATCGGTTTTCATAATTTCAAATGCATTTTCCACAATGCATAGTGCTTTGCTATGCATAACGTTAAATTTTTTTTCTACTGCGGTTAAGTTGCCTTTTCTTTCGAACGGTGTGATAATAGCTACCGGGTCTAATGAACATTTGTATTCACTATCACGTAATAGAAAAAATCCATGAGGTGGGAATGTTTGCTTGCGATGTAATTGACTATTCCGTAGGACTCGTTGGTCATGTACAGAAACCGAGTATCCACAACAAATATTAATGAATTTACCAGAACTCTCGCATACTGCTATAAAATTAATGCTGTAATCAAGTTTACGATTCATATATTGACTGTGTAACGCAATCGGTACAAAAATTTTTATGTGGCATCCATCGATAGCTCCTAACGCTTTCGAAAATATCGAAGTGGCCGATAATTGATTAAATTTTGCGCCAATAAGACTATATAAATCTAAACTTGGCCATTTTTTTACCTTTGGTGCGAGCTTTACAAACATATCAAGAATTTTGTGAACAGTTGTTTTCACAGAATATCTTAATGTATTGAAGCTTATACCAGTGACCCTATAGTCCGCTCCACTGGCCAGCCAATATAGAAACACAAAAACACGAAATTTTATTTCAAATTTGAAACATTTAAAAGTTTGATGTTGAGCGAATAGACCACAATTTTTATTAATCGAATTATCAGACACTCACGTGTATGCGAATATTAGCATTATCATTAGCAAATATATGATTGTAAATTTCAGTTTTGTTATAGTTTCTTGTTACCTATAAACAAAATAAAAATTTTACAAACCTTCACAAATTAAATAAATTAAATATTTTGAGTTGTTTATGAAATTGGAATGACATTTAAAAAGTTTAGTTGGGTATAAGGCACAATTGAATACTTTTAGCCTAGTGACATCTATTTAAATATTGCATGAATTACTGGGTCTCACAAAAGTTTAGTTTGAAAAGGCTTCTGAGGCACACAGCATATATACAGCATGTAAACATCTTAGACATCTGACGTACACTAGTAAAAACTAAAGATAAATTTAGCAAGCACAGAAAAATTTAGAAAGTTCGAAAAATATATTTTAGAAATAATTTAATTTTAATATTTCTGCAATTAACATTTATTTAATACCAATACATTATGTAGTCTTCTTGTATGTTGTTGTTAAAGATTTGTAGAAAATTTTTATATAAACGTTTTATAATATATTTGCTTTTTTATTGAAATTCAAATTTTTGCTTAACAAGATCATTTTTACTATGGATTTCTAGGGCGAGCAATGAAAATGTATACCTGTAGAAGTCTCTGATTATGTATGTTGATCCAATGCCACTATATAAAAAGCCATGACAAAAAAATTTGTATTGGCGTTAGTTAAGGGAATAAAGATTTTTATTTTCCTATGATAAGTAAGCAAAATCATATACATGTGTTTTTGTTTTTAAATTTCATTTCGAAGATTACTAGAGAGGTTTTATTATAAATCACGGCAATTTATGTAGTGGCATTGGTAAATTAATAAAACTAATCTAGTAATCTATGAAATAAAATTTTTAAAAAAAGGACGAAGCCTGACGACGTTTGAGAATAAAAATCAATTTACTAAAATGCAAAATTGTGAATCAAAATATAATTAATTTCAATTAAAATTGTGTACAAGCTGCAATTCAATATATTTAATTTCAAATTATTTATATTTATAAATAAAAATTTTCATTTAAAGGGAAAATAAAGAAAATAATGCATTTTAAAATTCCATATGATTTGGTTTACTTGGTTTGTTTGGTTTGGTTAAATCTTTATTCCGCTATTTATATTGGTGATTTGACTTTTTAAGACTGATATCCCGGCCATTTATGTAGTGGCAATTGAGAACAATTACATCAAAAGCAACATTTTGATAAAGCGAACATTTTTATATTGCGAAACAATTTAAACGGTCACTCTCTAATAGGCTCCTTTTAAATGCGAATAAATCTTAGTCGATTATAATTTATAAAAATCGCTAGATACCTCGCCCTTTCTTGGTATTATGCAGGGTTCCCGGTTTTCTGCAGGGTTTGCTAATTAAATATTCAAGTACTGTTAGGGATCTAGGCTTAAGTAGTTATTTATAAAACTCTTACTAGGAGTGACCATTTAGTTAGTATTAGTAAGTGGTTCTTTGGCATGCTTAGTTGTTTGTGTAAAGTAGTAGGATTTTCTGATAGTCAGTTTAGGAAAAAATGTTTTTGTCTTATCTTCTTCCTCATTGTATTTACGGTGATATAGTTTTATTCGGTATGCTTCTGAAAAATATGAATGTTCTCCAAAGATGTTTCAATGCTTGTAGTAGGTTTATTTTTGGTATTAAATTCTATGAAATTTCTGGCTACTCTAGTTTATCTACTTTTTACGAATTTCGTGTCTGTCTTTTTATTTTTAAGCTTCTCAAAGCAAAGAAGCCCTGTTGTATTTATAGGACATTGTGGTTTAATAGTTTCCATTCTTCTAACTTTCGCCTAATTCCGGCCAAAAATTGTTGTAGGTCGTTAAACAAATCCTTTTATATTAGGAGAGTTTACCTTTGAAATACAATTCGGCAAAAATTATTTAAGTCAACATTTTTGGAGTGGCATGATTGATGGGCAATCCGTAGTTTTTTAATTTATTTTTATTAAAATTGTTATTATTGGTTATTTTTAATAGTATTTGACCTCTTGCTGTACATTTTATTGTAAATGAGCTACTGCTCAAAATGGAATGTGTAAACATGAGGTGGAAATTGTTTGAAAAAATTTAAGAGGTTTTTATGCTTAATTTTCGTAAAAAAAATACTTTACTATAACGATACTTTTAGTTATCGTTAAAACAGTTTTGCTTATACATATCTAAATATTCCTTTTGTTCTGAATTTAAATAATTCGAGTTATGTTGTTTTGGGTTATTGTCACAGATTTTTCGGTTGAATTCGATGTACATGTCATCTTTAAGAAGAGTATTTTTTGTTTATCACTCTAATGGATCCTCTTCTTCCTTGTGTAATGTGTAAACAATGGGCTTGTATTTGTAGAGAACATTAGTAAAGTATTTTTATATGGAATATTTTATTACAGTTTCTGAAAATTTCCGTTAATAGGTCCGTTCTGTTATGATGTTATGTCAGTTTTGTTTTTTAAGTTAAAACTCAAATAGAAAGTGGGAAATTTTTGCCCAAATAGTCACCTACAACCAATGCAGTGTGAGACGGCGCATTATCTTGATACAAAAACAAAGAGTTGTCTGTCCAAAATTCTGACCCAAACGAAATTTGCGAAATCCTTGACTTCTTGACAATCAATGGCGAGTCAATGCGTTCTTTGACTTCTTTCAATAACTTGTACGAAGCGAAAACACTTGCTTTGGATAGGGCATTGTCACTAAAAGCATTTTCCAATATTTCCAATGTTTTGGAAGCCAAAATTCCATTCCATTTCCTATCAAACTAAGGAAAAAAAAACTACTCGTTTGTATTGTTGAATTGTAAGTTATTACCTTGTACCTTGTTAATTTTAATAATAACATCAGTGTTAAATTATATTTTTCTTAAGGTAACCTTTTGGATTTTAAATTATTCATCTCCCGGTGATGTTTCGTCAAGCGAGTCATTATTTGTACGACAATAAACAAACTTGATTTAATTGTGTTGCAATAATTTGTTCTACGTTTGGAATAGAAATTAAAACAAATCAATGTTTTTGGTTAAATATTGCAACCAAGTTGAACTTTTTAAGAAATTTGCAAATACATTTTTATTTTCAAAATTTTACTGAAACTCATTTTTGGTGATCACAATAAAAATGAAACCAATTAAGTTTATAATTAACAGATTGTAATGGCTTTATATTCCATTGAACTGCGCTCATCTCATTAACATTTTTTAATCTTTCATCGGTTCACAAATGTTATCACTTATAAATAAAATATAATAAATTAATTTACTTACTCTTCAATCTGCATAATGTGATTGCTCGACAAAATCAAATATTGCAATTTATTATTCAATTTGAACGTATCCATTTCTAAATTGGACAATTTGTTCGCCGACAAATCTAGCGTGACCAAACTATTTAGCTTCGAAAATAAATTCACAGGCACCTTATTCAACGAAATGCCGCTTAAAGCCAGAATACGTAATCTTTTCAAACCTACAAAAAGGTTCTCGTGAAGCAACATCCCTCCTCCGTCATTCGTGGTAATATTATTAAACAACAGCTCACTAACATACGTATTATAATCAAATAAATTTTCCACGTTCAAATCGTTTTGGTTCAGCGTACAATTGGTTATATCGAGTTTCGATAAATTTTGAAATTTCTTTAAATTGTTTTTATTGAAATTATAAATTTTGTTATTTTGTATATCCAACGACACTAAATTTGTATTCACCGCAAAACTATTAAAATTTATAAAATTGTTGCTGAACAATTGTAATTGGGTCGAGTTCGTGATGATAGGCAACAAATAATTCTCTTCCGTACTAAACCCCAAATTTTTAATTTGAATCATATAGAAATTTGTTAATTGAAAATCCTTAAAAAAATCATAATCATTATTAATTATCTGATAATTATTAAATATTAAATTAAATGTTTGTTCATCTAGTGTTAGGTTTAGTTCTTTAATAAAATTATTTAAATTAAATTTATAATCGTTATTTTCGGCGCTATTAAAACAATTAACAAAATTAAATTCTTTGAATTTAGCGTCCGACGATCCTATTATTGTAGGTAAATTATTTAAATTGGTCACATCATTTTTGCAATCGACGGTGGCACGACCATTATGTTTTGACACATAAAATTCTAAATTGTAATTATAATGCCCCAAGCCACTTTCTTGTTTCGGACAATACACACTATAAACAACAGAGTACGTGTTTACGGTCGTTTTACAATCACATCCTTTAATATTATAACAAGAAAATGAATGTCTTGCACAATTCACAATAGATAATATTGTTAGTAGAATCAATGTTAATAACATTAATTTTAAATTCATGTCTACACTTAGCTTTAAATAAACAATAATTTTTTTGACTTTAAAAGATTAAAAGTATAAAGACTAATGTTGTATGGATTTGAAATTAAGAGTTTCAAATTTGCTGTACAATGAAAAAAAATATTAACCCATGGTGTTAATTAATTAAAAGAATAAAAGAGAACGGAAGGAACACATTTAATTTACTCTTGTAACCGACCACATAGGGTTAATATTGTTTCTAAATTAATATTATTACAATTATGAGATAAGCGTGTTTTCAGTGTTATTTCCTTTTAAATTTAGATTACGACTGGAATGGTGATTAGACCCAATTTCCAAACAGATATGTACAAAATCAAATAGACAATAAATCAGGCTGTGTAATAAGCGCTTAACAAAAGTATTAAGCCGCTCAAATAATGCAAATTGGCAAATTGAGAGAGATAACGAATTATCATTTTCTTTGAATTTAAATTATTTATAAATAAATGTATTATACTAAGGTGTTTATGTCACTAAATTATCAAAAATAAAATTGAGGCTTCACTTCTACATGTGTATGTATATGTCTATTATTGTATAATTAATAAGAAGTTTAAATATAAAGCATTTCAATGAATCAAAATTCCTCATGTTATATCAGAAATTGAAAAGTTACGCAATTCAAAATAATATAGAAATGATTTGATTTATCAACCAAACCCAGTCAATTAATTTCCTGTTAGATTAGCAGAAATTATTTGTGACTGTAGTCTTTAATTAAATAAACAAAAACATATTTTGTAATATTGCGAATTTAACTAAACAATTTGAAGAAAAAAACATGCAAAACAGCGTTGCTGACTCATAAACTTAGTCAATAATCTGGATCCATTAAACGCAATAAAAACGCGTGACTTTTCCGTTGCCTCAACCCGCCCAGTCTTCCATTCTGTCATTATTTACTGCAGTATTCAATTCTTTAGGATTTTTTCACAGTTTACTTATAGAGAATCGGGTACCACATAGTCAGTGCTGCCAGATGAATTTTATTTTTATCTGTGGATTTCCTACAAAAAATTTGTTTTTCACCATAAAAATCTGTTTTTACGAAAATATTATGAAACACATTAACAACTTGAGAAATAAGATAATGAAATTAATTAAACAATGTTTTATATAGTTTACGTTTATTTAATGAATATCAATCACACATAAACTCGAATTATACTTATTTTTTTATAAAATTATTATTAATTTTCACAAAAATTTCAATATCACAAAACAAAATAAGCTGGTCTACTTCATTATAGACTAAGGCTGCAGTTTGCCTTAAAAGTTTTGAAAAATAAATTAATTTACTGAAAAGTCAGGTAAAAGTTGATTTTTACCCGACCATTGGTTCGCAGCCTAAATTAACATAATTTTATGTAATAACTAAATCCTAATACCTTTCAGAACTAAATTTTTTATACATATTTCGATTTGGATTAAAATTGGTGCAATCCTGCTGGTTTTTCTTCATAAAATCTTTCGTGTATAAAATTCCACTTAAAGTAGACGGCAGCAAGCTATTGCGAATTTTCGTTTAAATTTATCTGCGAAAAATTTCGCATTTTTTTCGGCTTATAATCCAACAGTGCTGGCAAATCCGTGAAAAGTTGAATACGCTCTGGACTATTCTGAATAAAGTTATATATGTCTCTGGTGCCCGATTCAACATATTTAGGTAAAAAGCTGCATGCGTGATTACCACATAGCGCTACAGAATGACAAGTACATTTAAATACCACTAAATTTGGACAATCTTTCTTTAGTAGAGTCGCTACTGAGTGATTTGAGCCGGTCATCACATTGGCACCATCAGCCGCTAAACCAACCATATAACGCTTGTAATTGATTTGTTTATCGGAAAAAAGGTTTATAATTTTCGAGTAGATTGATTCGGCATCACATACCTGAACCTTCAGCAAGGCAAAAAAGAAATCCAAAATTCGTCCATTGAGCGGCGTCCTGACTACAATACTTAACAATTTAGTCGTTGAGATATCAGTTGATTCATCTAAGCATATTGAAAAATAATTGGATCGCATTATTGCACATACATCATCCATTTGGGTAGTTCGTATCACGTTCTTGATCACTGCCGTAGTTTTGGTCCGGCCGCACGATATTTGCTTGACGATTTCCGAATCAGGAATAGCGTTTTTTAAAAGCGGGATAAGATGATCCATTGTTAAAAATGAAACAATATGTTCTGCACAAAATGCGCTTAACTGAATTTCAGCCTTTGCCACTTGGTCGTTTCGAATGACAAACGAACTCTTAATTTGACTATGCATTTCAATAGCATTTGATTTTGCGACATGTTTCACTGATTTAGCATGTCGTTTTAAGTCGGTGATTCCACCAGCAGATTTAAAATCAACACTACAAACTTTGCAATAAGCCAATGAGTTGTCTGATTTACATAGCCATCTCTTACAATCTTCGTCGTCCTTCCAGCTTTTTAGATAAACTATAGCACTTCTTTTTCTTTTATAGGACTAAAAAAAAATAAAAATCGACATGAATACAAATTCGCAATTAAAATAAATTATCAAGTTTTTATAATACCGAATGTTCCTCAATTACATTTGAACAAGAAGGAATATTATCCACTTCGGCAGCAATGGATTCAGCTGGTGTTTCAATAGGTCCTGTAAATTTACGAGAATGCATTTTAATTTAACGTTACACAAAATAAAAAAATGAATATAGCATGAAAATGCAAATGTTTATTTCTGTGCGCGAAACTTACCAATTTTCTTCAAATATTTCTCCATTAGTACGTTAAAATAAGAAAAAATATTAACGCAAATTTTAAGTATAATAATTACCCGAGAATATACACTTCTTTATCTAATCACTTTTCATTAAAAAAACTAGTATGGGTTATTTGTTTTAAAAACAGTAAACAGTTAAAACAATTCGATAACACTTTTCTTCTCAAAAGTTATTTTGAAAATCCTGTATAAAACGTTCGGATAAAATTGGTAACTGAATTTGAACGTTGAAAAACGAAAAGAAGTACATAAAACATAACTGTTTCTAATACTAATACATCAATGTAGAATATAAATCGAAATAATTTCCACAAATGTCCACATTTTTTACCCATCAGGCAATGCAGTGGAATATAAATCGAAATTGACTCCACCAAACCATAAAGATCAGCCCAATTAACAAATTTTTGGTTTTGGTGGAATATAATATTTAATCTATATCTAATATCTAAAACAAAATTAATTTTTTTTTGAGAAATCTGTTAATAACAGGGATTTCATGAAAAATCTGGCAAATATTGACTGAAATCTGTTTTCCTGTTTTAAGATCAAAAATCTGTGAAAAACAGACAAATATAGTTGAAATCGTAACAAAATTTCAACATAGTTGAAATCGTAAAAAAAAAATTTGTTCGTTCATTTTCACTTTTGATTTAAGGTTGCATAAAGTTAGTTCCATTTTATTGGTACAATTATCAAAGGCCAAAAACACATTTTCACTGAATAAATAACTAAAAAAAATTTATGTTTGGTACTACCAAAAATGGTAAACTTAACTCTCCAAAAAATATTCGACTAATCAAAAAACAATGAACTGAAATAAATTTGACTCCCGTCTTAAAAATGTAGAAGAAAACCGAAATGTATTCGGGTTATTTATTAGCCAATTGTCGCTTCAAAAGGTAAGCGCACCTGAATGGTAAGAGAAAGCAACGAAAAATATCTAAACTTTATATTCAACTTGTCTGTGATACAATAATACGTAATTAATAGGCAGTGATAATAATAATAATAATAATAGTGATAGTTAAACATTTCGGTGATTTGTTATACAAACCTAATAACTAATAAAGTGAATTATTCCGTAGTCCTAACTAAATACTGTATTTCAATTCATTTTTTTCGTTGTTGTTTACAGTGTATCGATTTATTTCTGCCTAACTGTTATTCTTGTTTTTAATTAGTATACACTTTTAAACTATAATTACTGTGCCGAGTTGATATTTCTTTTTGGCGCCAAAATGGCTGGAAATTGTGAAAATTGTCTCAAGGGCATTATCAAAAGTCGCCCTGGAGTTAAATGTGGAACTTGTACGAGTGTTTTCCACGTTAAGTGTGCTGATATAACAGACGAGGTTCTTAAGGACCTTAAAGCTGGATCAACAACATGGCTTTGTCCCGATTGTCGTTCAACCTCTAACACATCCATTATTGATGATATGGTACCAGTTAAAACAAATGATGTTCTCGGTGATATTACGATACCCAATTTAGCGGATGTAGTAACTATACTGAAAGGCATACAAATTCAACTGGACTCATTAAAAAATTCGGTTAATTTCTTGTGCCACTCACTGGATGATATGAAACTCACCGTAGCTGAACTGTCAAAGGATGCGCAACGTTCTAACCAGAGACTTCAGCTTCTTGAACAAAAAGCCGAAGCGCAGGCCGAACAAATCAACACTATGGAAGCTCTATTAGATCGTCCTACTCAAGAGCTAAATAATAACAATATAATTTTATGTGGCATTCCGCCAAACTGTGAAGACATTCCGAGTATAATAATGAAAATTGGTAACTTAATCGGTGTTACAATCACAAAGGAGGATTTAATAACTACCAAACAGATGTCACATATTAAACAAACAACTTCATTATTAAAAAATGCATTTATTATAACACTTAAAACAGTTGAACTTAAACATACGTTACTAAATTCGTTTCGGAAAAGGAAAACAATATTCTTTCACGAGCTGGCAACTCACTATTCCACAGCACTTCAGAATCAGAGGATATTTTTATTACACCATCTCACGAAATTCCAGTCACGACTATATAATGCAGCTAAAATTGTTAAAAATAGACTCAATCTCAAATATCTATGGTGTAAAAACAATATTATTTACCTACGGGAAAAAGCTGATTCAAGGATTTATCAAATTGATTCATTTAATCAAATTGATCAATTTGATAAATTTCATCATCCATACGATTCATCCAGTATCAGGACACCAAAATCACCACGGGCTGCTGCTTCCGTTACACAGGAAACGGTTTAATACACATCTACAATTAATAAAGTATCATCACAATTACATCACACAACTACATTTGCACTATAGATTGGTATCAACATTCTGTATTTTAAAGGTAATATTACACTATCGTGATTCATTGTTTCTGTTCTTCGTCTTTTATCGATATTTTTAATTTTAATGCATGGATTTTTTTTATTTTTTTTTCCACACTTTATATTATATCAAAGCTTACCTAAATATACAAGCCGTCAGGTTCAAATTCGAACTTAATATAAGGGGGATAGAAAGACAAAAAAAAAAATGAATTTTTCATACAAATCATATGAAAAGTTATGTTTTTTTAATATCGTTTTTTTTAAATGAAAAATCTTACAAAAATGAATTTTGATTTCTACGTTATCAAGAAGAATGATTGGTAAATACGAGTATACGATTTGAAAATCAATTAATAAAATCTTGTTTATAGATATTTAATTAATGTTTTAGTAAAACCCCTTTATTTACAAACACATCTTTACCACCTCATGACGTCATAACTTTCGTTCATGTTTTTTTTTTGTAATAAGCCATTAGTGACACCTACTTATAAACTCGACTAATTAAAAAAGTTAAAAAAAAACAAAATGGCCGTGTAGTTTTCGTGTTTGAAATCAGATGGCGGTAATAAGAAATTGAAATAAATTCATATTTCAGAAAAACAAATCAAAATAATGTTTTAGCAAGTTAGGAGTATAATTTAGTAAATAAAAAGATTAACGAGCATGCGAATCTATTTCATCCGGACATTATTGATTTGAAGTCGAAAAATTCGGACGATGCGTTTGTTTTCAACATTCAAAAATTGCAATAATGATTTGAATGAAATTTGAATAATGATATTCCTATCTCTAACGGTGGAAATGTGTTTAACAAAAAGAATTCATCAGCTCAATTAAAAATACTAAAATTAATTCAAGTAAAAGGTACCATTCGTCGATTAAAAATTAATTAATTTACAAAATTTTTTTTTGTGATTTTAATAAAATATTGTATTTATTTATTTATTTGTATAATAACAATAATTTATTATTAACAGGAAAAGCACACATGGAAGCAACAAAAAAAAACAGGACAAAAAATTAAGAAAGTTGCTTCCATTAGGCATAAAAACCTTTTAAATTGTTTCAAACAATATCCACATAATAAAGCCTTATTGACTGAAGTCGACGAATGATGTTGCCAACGTTACTTATCGGCATACACGATCCAACCTTGAAGAAATTTGGAGGCAATTCCAACACATATTCAAATTGTGAAGCGGTTCTTCTCTAATTAATAATAAAAAATTATGTAATTTAGCTGTATTATTAATGTGGTATAATTTTGTTAAATCTTGGACTTTTTGATCGAATCACTTTTCAGAGTAAATTAAATTAGCTTAAATAATTCATAATTCATGTAAATTTAATACATATGTACATACTTATTTATATACTCGTATATGTATTTTTTAAATAATAATAATGAATTTAGTTAATAAAATAATGCAAACTTTTATAATGACTAGACTAGATGTAGTGTAGATGACTAGATTATATGTATATATATATATATATATATATATATATATATATATATATATATATATATATATATATATATATATATATATATATATATATATATATATATATAATTATAAGTTACACGGATAATAAATCGAAAAAAATATATTTATTTTATTTAACTTTATTATTTTATTGTGTACACTTTGAGTTAGATCTTAAAACTAAACTTATTTTCTATTTCTTATAATATCTTTCTTATCAAAAGTGCAATCATGCACTTTTCCTGTTGTTAACCTATTTCTTCTTTTATTATATTTCTTGTTGGTCAGCGATATTTGTTTGATATTTACATGACACCTTTTGTCTGTAATGATGGAATGTTCTTTATTCATCACTTATGAGCGTGTGACTATTTGTTTAATAGTCACTTGACACCTTTCTTGTGCGATCATGGAATGTTCGTGTTGATTCTTGTGCGATCATGAAATGTTCGTGTTGATTGTGGGAATGTAACTATATATATATATATATATATATATATATATATATATATATATATATATATATATATATATATATATATATATATCAGGGGTACAAATTGAAAATGCGGGATTGATAACAGATGGCGTTACTAACGCTATACGCATCAGGCAGTACTGTTACTATGTTCATGTCAAAGCTACGTCTTATAGCTTTAATTTTCAGTATGTGTCAATTTGTCGCAGTGTCAAATTCATAGTTTTTTTGAGCTCTCAATATGTCGAGTTTCGTGCCAACAAAACAGCATTTGCGGGAAGTTTTAATTTACTTCTTTAATTTGAAGAAAAGTGCTGCTGAAGCACATCGATTGGTCTCCGAGACTTATCCGAGTCATGTTCCATCGGTTTCAACGTGCGAGAGATGGTTTGTGCGGTTTAGAAGTGGTGATTTTGACGTTGAGGACAAAGAGCGGCCGGGCCAAGTGAAAAAGTTTGAGAATGCTGAATTGGAGGCAATACTCAATGAAGACTCGTGTCAAACTCAACAAGAGCTCGCAGATTCATTGGGAGTGACACAACAAGCCATTTCCCATCGTATAAAAGCCCTCGGAATGATCCAAAAGCAAGGACATTGGGTGCCGTATGAGCTGAAGCCGAGAGACGTCGAGCGCCGTTTTTTTGCATGCGAACTGCTGCTCGAACGGCAAAAACGGAAGGGTTTTTTGCATCGCATTGTCACTGGTGATAAAAAGTGGATCCATTACGATAACCCGAAGCGCAAAAAATCATATGGTTACCCCGGCCATGCATCATCATCGACGGCCAAACCAAATATTCACGGCGCCAAGCTCATGCTCTGTATTTGGTGGGACCAGCTGGGTGTGGTGTATTATGAGCTATTGAAATCGAACGAAACCATCACAGGAGCACTATACCGAACTCAATTGATGCGTTTGAGCCGCGCACTCAAAGAAAAACGGCCACAATACGAGCAAAGACACGACAAAGTAATTTTGCAACATGACAACGCTCGGCCACATGTTGCAGCGCCGGTCAAAACATACCTACAAACGCTGAAATGGGAAGTCTTACCCCACCCGCCGTATAGCCCAGATATTGCTCCTTCCGATTACCACCTTTTCCGATCGATGACACATGACCTAGCTGACCAGCGCTTCCATTCTTACGAAGAAGCCCAAAAATGGGTCGATGACTGGATAGCAGCCAAGCCGGCCGAATTTTTTCGCGACGGTATCCGTAAATTGCCAGAAAGATGGGAAAAAGTTGTGGCTAGCGATGGACAATACTTTGAATAATTCATTTGTTACCATTTTTTCAGAATAAACGTTCAAAAATAGAAAAAAATCCCGCATTTTCAATTTGTACTCCTAATATATATATATATATATATATATATATATATATATATATATATATATATATATATATATATATATATATATATATATATATATATATATATATATATATATATATATATATATATATATATATATATATATATATATATATATATGTATATATATATATATATATATATATATATATATATATATATATATATATATATATATATATATATATATATATATATATATTTTATATATGTATCGTTTAAATAATAGGAGTAATGAATTGCGTTAATAAAATAATTAAAATCTTTGTAATGACTAGATTAGATGCAGCACTTTTGATACATACATACATGTATTTTTTAAATAATATGACCAAAAAATTTAGTTACTAAAATAATTCAAATATGTATTTATAAAGACAACATGAAATAGAAAATACAACTAAAAAATTATTTAAGTATTGTTAATTTTCTCTTTGGAAGATAACTGGAACACTGGATTGCATTATTTTGATTTTTGCAATAATTGTTTAGGAAAATATTGCACCAAATTTTAACGCAACGTTTTATAATATTAAAATCCGTTTCGTGACACGAGTTACACACCTCATATAAAAAATAATTATCGATATATTTAATTATCACTAAGTACAAATAGTTATGATGATTATTTGTATTGAAAAAAATGTTAACGAACTTTTCCGAAGTTAATGTTTCAAAAACCTGATAAACACAAATACGAGTACTAATGAAAATTGAAAACTCTGTAGGGTATTTCAATCCTCCGCGGTCTAAATCTTTTAAATAACGTGCAGTTTCCGAGTTTAATTCAAAAACGAGATCTCCGGAAGTTATTAGCTTATCTTTACAAGAAACACAATTCAATTTTTCAGTCACCTTCTTACCAACGTATCCGGATATATATGTCAAAGCTGAACAAATTTCAGGGTTTACTGAAACCTGTTCAGAGCATTCTAGAATATTTTCTAAATCTGTACATTTAATTTCTGCATGCATGGAATCCGAAAAATTAAAATTACTTTTTACATTAAGACTTTCGTTCCCGGATTTCATTAATTTTAACAAACTAAGTAATTTTAATTTTTTCAAAGATTGTAAAATTTGTTGTACTGTGACGTTATAACAACATCCACCCATTTGTCTGTATTGTCCAAATATAGCCTAAAACGAATTTAAAATCTAAAATTTTAATTAAATAATCCGCGATATAACAGAGGGTACCGGTTGTACGTAATAATGCCGTATGCGTTTCTTTCGTAAGTTTAATACCGACTTCTAAATCATCCCAGTATTGTAGCCAATGACAGAAATTTTGTAGAAAATTTAGCCCACTGCGATTCGTAGATATAATTGGTAGAGCTAAAGGTACTCGTAAGTGAGTACCTTTGAGTGGTGTTTTCACATTAACTGTGGTCCACCATTTTCTTATGATACTAAGAAATTCTGCCGTACCAGTAGAATTTGGTCCCAAAATTTCTCTGTATTGATTTAGTGCTATTATATTTTTATCATCGAAAATCCGAAGCGCGAGTGATACGTTTTGCCGTTCGAACGAATTGGGGTGAAGAACTTTCGGAGCACAGCCATTTTCTCTTCTTTTCTTAAAATAACTTCCAAGTCCCCCTTTGGTTGTTATCAGATATAACAGAAACAACCTCATATCCTACCTCATGCAAAATATCCAAAATTTCTTTTATCTTAGAAAATAAAAAATCTGAATTCATTTTTTTAACCGGGTACAGACCGACAATATCTTTGTTTTTAGATAATAGTGAAGAAATCATAAACGCTTGTATGGATTTAGCTACCGTAAAAGAATTTTCGGATATCTCAGGATGATTATGAGCCAAACCTTCTATTTTGCTACCTTTGTATGTCATAGCTGACTTTACATGGATTTCGTCTAACATCAAATTAACGTATTTCTCGTGTGGCTCTAATATTGAAATTTTTTTAATTAAATAGTTTTTTGCTGCACCCGATTCTAAATTACCTTTATTAAATGGTTTCAAATACGTGGGATTCGGTAATGTTAAAATATTACTATCTCGTAAGTATCTATACGCAGCTGGATACGAATAAGACATCATTGAAGAAAAAACAATTAATTCCGGGCTATAACGAATAGCATTTAAAAATAAAAGTTCGCATTGTTCTTGAAGGATCGTTAATTTTTTTGTTGTTTCTTCAGTAAAGTCTTCTACAGCTTTCAAAGATTCGAGGCTAGATTGAATTAAAATTTTGTGGTCGGTGATACTTTTTACCGGCAAAATTATATTATTTAAAAAGCGAATTAAATTATTTAGTTTTGGAAAAGTATCACATTTTAAATTGTTCTCTAATAAATGTTTAAAATCCGCGCTTTTTTGTTTAATATTGTTGAAAAAAACTTCTACTTTAAAAGAATTGGAAATACTAAAACTAATGTCGACAAAAGGGTAGTCAGTTGTACAACTAATTTTAAAAAAATATATTTTCTCATCCGCTGGTTTGATTATAAAATCGCGGATGGTATACTTATCTGAGAGGTAGATATCCTTCAAATGATGAATTTTTTGTTCGTCAATTGCAGCTTCGAGTTGTTGATTTTTCAAATGTTGTTGGTGCATTTTTCTCAAACCTGGATCGGCTCTTTTAATTGTTTTCCGAGTAAAGTAGGAAGGGAGCTCGGGGAATAATGTTGGAACCGCATTATTGGACAACCTCCACCTTTGGATTTTTTGTTGGCCCGGGTCCTTCGCTTTGTCTAAAATAAATTAAAAAATTGTAAATGAGATGATCTTAAATAAGCCAAAATAAATTTACCGATATCAGTATCATTAGGTGTTATAATGTGCTCTGCCTCAAAATGGATGTGACATATTTTACTCCATTTAGACGATTTCCAATTTCTTCTGGGAATATTTTTTTCCCATTGTTCCATTAACTCAACATTAATTGGAAAACCAAATAAATGTTGCGATTCGAAAGTTGAGGTGCAATTTGGAACACGGCATCCTGAAGGCATTATAATTATTTATTTGCTTAATTTAAATATAAAATTTATGTATTATAATGTTTTTAATATGTATTAATTTAAAATACAAAAATGCAAATATTTATACTCAAACATATACGCAAAATTAAAAGACTGGCTTAATTAATTTAACTAATTTAACCGGACAGGTAAATTACAATTGAAATTTTTTGGACTTATTGTTACTGTAATACTTACCAATTAAGTACTTTTCAAATTGAGGTCGTAATCCAACACTTTCACAAAAGATTTTCAAGTTTTGATTAGCTCTGATAAATTATTTATTCTTAAATATATTAATAAAATATATTAATAAAATTGTTGTTTTTTTTGCAAATAATTAATATTAATGCACATAAATTTCGCACATAAAAACCACTTTGACATTTGATTGCTCTATTAACCATAATAGGTCCGGGGAAAACAAACTAAAACGGATTATTAATTTTTATAACTCATTCGAACAGAAATAGTAACCGAAATATATATTTTTTGTGGTAAACTACTGATGTCACACAAATTCCTCACTTGAAAACTTGACAGTGTACAAAATGGAAAAGCTAATTTTTTGACATATTCTCAACAAATGTCATACTTGTCATTGGAGAAAAGTAGTAAGTTGAAATTTTTTTTTTTTAATTATTTAAATTAATTTATTTATTTTTATTTATTATTTTATTATACAGTCGAAAACAAATTTTAGAATATTTTTCTCGACCGATAAGGATGGCAGATCTCATGCTCTTGAGGTAGTTTTACAAGGCTTTTGAAATTTTAATAAGGCATTGGATCGAAAGTGGGGTAATTGAAAATATGATGCTTGAAGATACAATGGAAGATGAAGCAAGAAAAGCTTTACAAATACTCGTATTAGCATCATGGTAAATATAAATTTAATTAAGACTAGTTTTTAAAAAACTGAATTCATCTTTAATTTCAGCGCATCAATTCAGTCGCTCAGGCAAATGTACCAATTCTTCAGGATTATGGTCTTCTTGAATTCGGAATGAAAGATCCTGGATTTTATTCATCCGTACTAACGTTTTTACTAAATTTAGTACACGACAAATATGATTCCAAATTTAGGCGATTCAGTCCAAACGACCAACTCGTTCAAACTGTTAAAGAAACTTATAAATGACTGTATTTTGGAGCGGAAAATTTTAAAAATTTTAATCTCATTACCGCATGCGTATTTGATTTGATTTATCAAGTATCACAATCACCAGATAAAGTGAAAGAGGAAATATTATATGAAATTTTACAAAAGATCGAGAAAAAATCGATTAAATGGTTGACCAAGGACGAGAAGAATCATAATGTTGGCGGCGAGATTTTGAAGCTCCTCGCTTGGTTGATGACACGGACTATTTACTTAATTGGATATGTGGCCATGAAGGAAATGATATTTTTGAATATGGATGTGTACAGCAATACATAATACCGACATGAGTTGCATAGGGGTCGCGAAAAACAAATGTTAGACAGGCATCGAAAGACAAAGAACGCATCAGCGAGCATAACGCATTAAAGCGATTATCGAATCATGAAATGCAACCAAATGAGGTATAGTATTGTAATTTCTTGGCTGTGTCGGTAAAATGTTCATCGTTAAAAAGGTTTTTTGTTTTTTAAACTAAATTTTAGGAGGAAGTATGTCAGGGTGCCGAAGCTGATGACCGGATTGCCGAAGCAATAAATTATTTATTCGGCAAAGTTCTTCTATATTAGGACGATATTATATTCCAAAAATTTGTGACACCTATTTTTGAAATCTTAAAGTATCCAGGACGGAATCAAGACAGTTGTTTCTTGGCTGCGGTTACTGTAATTCTTCGTTTTATGTTCGTGTCAACATTATTAAATTATTTAATAAATATATAAATATATATATTATTTAATTATTTTATTTAAAGTTGAGCTGGAGTAAAAGAAATGCGACTAACGAGATTAATAAATTCATTATATCATTACAATTGCTTAATTGCGTCTTTTTTCTTTTGTTTGTTGCACCAAAGCCATACATCATAGATAATTTCTTTATAATGTAAGTAAGGGGATTATTTGTGATTATGTGGAACACTATTAAATAAATCCGGGAATGCCACAAAAATATCCGGGTATAATTCCATAAATTACATGATGCCCAAAGGGGAAATTCAAGAGCTCGCGCTTTAGATGAGGCTCAAATACCGGATGGATTTTGTCGAAAACGAAATGGATTCAGCGCTAGAAAGCTAGATTTGAGCAAAATACAAAATGTGAACATTAAAATAAATGTAAAAAGTTTTAGTAATGAATTTATTTTTTCCGCGTCCACGCGGATTCTATAATCGACCTGTATATTTGAAAAGCATAAAATACTTTACCAAATAAAATAAAACATTAAATAAATTAACTACATACGTTAGTTTAAATCAGGGTTTCGAACCGAACCCGAACCCGAACCTCGAACCCGCTCCGGTTCAAAGATTTTTAGTAATTTTTTCGAACCTGAACCTGAATCCGAACCCAACATTTCGCGGGTTCGATTCAACCGGTTTCCGGGTTGACAAAAAAAAATCGCATATTATATACAGTGGAAGTCGGATAACACAAAATCGAGGGGAACAACAAAATGTTTCGTGTTTTCAGAACTTCGTGCTAAACGAAAATAATATGAAGAATGTTCTTGTTATCCGATATTTCGTGTTATCCATTTTCATGTTGACTGAATTCCACTGTATAATATTTATCATAATCCAACAATTTAGACAGTTGGACTAACTTTGAACTAAACGTATAGCAGGAGTTTACGGTTTATGTCCCCAAGGAGAAAATACTATGGAATAGTGAGAAAACCATAAAATTGAAATTCCACTTTTATACGAAGCTGAAAAAATTTTGTCAGCGATTCCTGCAACGAAAGTCAGTGTGGAATGGGCATTTTCGGCTTTAAAGTTTATTTTAGTACCACAAAGGGTACACCTTCAAGAAGAGTCATTAAGATATATCCTATTCGTCAAACTAAACAAAATGTTTTCAATGAAATAAATAAATATCGTCATCTCAGTATTTAAGTGATATAAACGTATTTTTGTAATTTTGCAGTAAAAAGTATTTTACGTAAAAATGTAGACTGTATCGTCAAATAAGTTTTCAACGTAGGCAGTTATTATACCACTTCGTCAGTCCAGTGTTTGAGTGACACAGATGAGTTTTAGTCAATTTGCAGTTAGGACCGTCACATTAGATAATGGCAAACCTAACTTCAAAATGATCAGAATGCGTTTGTGGCGCTTGAATACTGAGGTGATGATATATAGATTTTTTTAAATATCTGTGAAGTTTTATTTTTTTTGTTAACCCGAACCCGAACCTGAACCCGAACCGAATTATTTTCTTGCTTTGAACCTGAACCCGAACCCGAACCCAAAATTTTGCGGGTTCGAAACCCTGGTTTAAATTACTTGTAAATTCTTAGTTTCCCATTTAACAGAATTATTGCACTGTTAAAAAATTTTCAAAATTTAAAAAACGTTGTGTAGCCCACTTCATAGTATTAAAAAAAAAATTTTGTTTTTACAAAACAAGATCTTACGTCATTGATTTCGTTTTTATAAGTTTATACTGTATTTTTCCAAATTTTTCACATAGTCATACAAAGAAAAAGTAAATTTGTACAATTTTATTTTAATTATATTAATCAAATTACTAAATTTAAGCTATTGGTTTTAAAATATGTTATACTCAAAGGTTTGATTTAAATATAAACCTAAAAATATTTTCTGTTACGAGTATTTTTCATTCATAAAATTTTAATCAAAACTGTTCAATTTTACATGGGTTCTTATGGGAAATCGTAAAATGTATCCCCCTTAAATGAAGCTTCTTTTAAAATTGGTCTGAACCTGACGGCTTGTATATTTAGGTAAGCTTTGATTATATCCACGTTCAGCTTTTCATATTTTTGTATTCAAATTTTTTTTTTTTTTTTTACATACTTTTAAAATTTTCTTTCTTATATATCGCTTTAGATTTTCTAATCAGTTTTTATTGAATGACTTTTAAATCTTTGAAAACAAAATGTTTTAACAATTATTTTTCAAATATTGATGATTTCTCATTGGATCAAGTTGATATGAATCTTTCGTCTAAAAGCTTGTGTGTACTTCAATTTAATATTTGGGGCATGAATGAACTAAGTAAGTTTGACGATTTACTAAATTTCATTGATAGTTTACATTTACATACTGAGATTCATTTGATAGTTATAACCGAAACATTTATTAAAAGCTCAAATATATTCTCCTATAATATTAAAAATTTCTCAAACGTCTTCTCTTGTAGAGATGACAGGTCTGGGGGGGAATTGCGATGTTCATCATGGAAGATATTCGCTATAATATCCTAAACACTGACGATGGGACCTTGCTGTTCCAGTTTATTTGTATTCAACTCTTAGGGTTTAATGCAATTAATGTTTGTGGGATCTATAGGCCACCTGGCTCTGATACTACTTATTTTTTAGAAATCTTGGAACAACTTCTATGTAGCAACAATTCCAATTCTAACTTTATTACTGTAGGAGATTTGAATATACCGATTAATAAAAAATTAAAACTAATTTCTGAGTACAATTCCACCTTATTAAGTCATGGTATGATTATTACTAACACATTTTCTACCAGACCAGTAAGTGGTAATATCTTGGATCATGCTATTTGCAGTTTTCTTAATATAGAACGAGTTTTTAACTCAACAATTGAATCTGATATCAGTGATCATAGTTTTATTTTTTCAAAACCGAAATACATAAAAAAGGTATTAGAAAAGAAAACGGTAAATTATGACAAAGTGAATCAATACTTCGATGAATTTTTATTTTTAACCTCATTTGACATTCACAACCCTGATTCAACCCTAAAATTAATCTTTGGAAAATATAATGAGTTGGTTGGTGAATTTTCGAAGTCTAAACAATTACAGGTGAAAATGAAAAATGCTAGTATTTGTCCCTGGATGAATCTAGATCTTTGGAATCTAATAAAAGAAAAAAATCGCACACTCAAAAGGTTTAAACAAAGCACAAACAACTCTGCGTTAAAGGACAGACTAGATTTGCTCAATAGAAGGATCAAATCTAAAAAATACTACGCAAAAAAATTGTATTTCAAAAATTAGTTTAATAATTTAAATTAAAAGGAAGTATGGAATCAAATAAATCAATTCATAAAGCATAATACTAAAGCGAATATCCACTCCATTGTACAAAATGATGTCGAATACAAAGAACTTCCCAGTATTGTAAATATATTCAATAACCATTTTGTAAATGTTGGCAACAGCCTCTCTTCTACAAGTAATGGTAACACTGAATTATACAATCTGCACAATAACAGCCCGAATTCTTTTTTTTTTTGCGCCCAATCTCCGTTACGGAAACATATAATATAATTAATAATTTAGACAATAATAAGGGTGGTGGGTATGATAATATTCATAATACTGTTATAAAACGTAACTCAGCATTCTTTTCTCAAATATTGACGGATATATTCAATGTAGTGTTTGAAATCGGTATTTATCCTGATTGTTTGAAGATTGCAAAAGTGACACCAATATTTAAATTAGGAGACTGCAAAGCTGCTAGTAACTACCGACCAATTTCTGCCTTGTCTGTGTTTGACAAAATATTTGAAAAATTAATTGCAACTCGCCTGACTGAATATCTAAACGCTTTAGATTTTTTTTACTGTCATCAATATGGTTTTAGACAGGGGTCTGGCACAGATACCGCTTTAATTGAGATTACTGATCTGATTTACCGAGATTTCGATAATCAGAAGTATATATGTGGTCTATTTTTAGATCTGCATAAAACGTTTGACTGCATTGATCATCGTCTACTTCTAAATAAGTTGTATTGCTATGGCTTTCGGGGCTTGGCTTATAATCTTTTGATGAGTTATCTTCAAAATGGTAAACAATTTGTGGCTTTAGATGGTGTAATTAGTAGCACTCTAACTATTAATTGCGGCGTCCCTCAGGGTAGTGTACTTGGCCCTATTCTATTTCTGATTTTCATAAATGATATATCACACATACCTCTGGCTGGGAAAATCAGAATGTTTGCTGATGATATCGCAATATTCTATAATTCCAAAGATTGCTCCCAAACCATGACACACATTGAAAACGACGTTACTGCACTTATATAATATGTCAATGTAAATAAAATATCTGTAAACCTCAACAAAACCAAATTTATTATCTTTCAATCCCCATTCCTCCCTCATTGTGATTTCAAACCCTTGCAAGTTTCAAATTGAATTATCGAGGGAATTGATAAACTCAAATATATTGGAGTTTTACTTGATAAGCATATGTCTTGGAATGAACACATTCATACGTTGAGTTTAAAAGTCAGTCCGTTTATTTATTTGATTAAGAAGCTTGATTCCTTTGTTTCACAACATATTCTAAAAATGATTTATTCTTCATTTATTCACACAAGATTTTATTTTGCGATTGCTTGTTTTGGTCATATTGGAAAATCAAAGATAAAAAGGTTGCAAATTTTACAAAACAAAAGCTGCAAAGCTATCTATAGGCTTCCACACTTGTTTCCCTCCATCGAGCTGTATAAGAATGTGACTGAAGGAATCCTGCCAATAAACGCATTATTTCAATTTCATGTTTCACTATATATGTATAAATGTTTGCGGTTATCGTCAACGCTATCAAACATTGAGTTTCAGTATGTAAATCATAGCCATACAGCCCGTCGTTCTAATCTTTTAAAATTGTACAAAATCAAAACTGAATTTGGTAGAAAATCCATATCGTACTTTGGTCCATATGTATATAACCATTTACCAACTGTTATTACTAGATCTGTGAATGTTCACAATTTCAAGAAAAATTTAAAGACGTATTTGGCTGAACGGGTCGAAGATTATCTCTAACTCGACATATTATCTGTATATTTTTTTTTTTTTATTATTAAATATGTATTTAACTTTCAGTTTATTACTAAATTGTTATTTTATATCTTGAACATTATTTCTGTCTAATTTTTTGTTTTAGAGGAGAGCTGATTAGCTTTTAAAGGACCATAAATCCACTAGCTATCCGCTCTCCTCAAAACTCTTAGTTTAGTACTGGAAATATTTAATAGTTTCAAATACTACAAAAAATTATAATTAATTATCTTTAATAAAAAATATTTTAATTTTAATTAAAATTTTTCATATAGGAAAAAAAAAATAAAAAATAAAAAATAAAAAAAAAACCTCCCTCAGAGGAATGTAAAAACTCCGGGTGCCGCCAAACTGTTCAAATTCAATTCTTATTTTCTGAGAAGCAACGGTTAATGTACCTGGCTTCAGTCAAGCAATACAATCAAACGGTCGTGAGTTAGGGACACTGGCACAACCTGAATTAATTCAATATACAGGTTACAAATTTGTTTCAAAATGCCAAATTGCTCTAAGTGAAAAATTGTTTTTCATATATTTGTGAAAAATCAACTTTTGTGTTTCTGTACATTTCTCAGTTCGGTATAGTTTTGAAGTGATTAAATTGTTTTATGTCTATAAATATTCCGTTGTTTGTACTCAAAGAGCATTTCACGTGGTCTACAACAACAACGATTAAATTATGCTCAATTATGCAAAAACCATTACACACTTTTGGCAGAAAATTATCATTTATCTATTTATAGTATTTTATAAATAATTTAGTATTAAAAGGAAAAGCACTCATGGAAACAAGCAATCGGAAAAAAAAATAATGAAGTTGCTTCCATTAGGCATAAAACCCTCTTACATTTTTTCAAACAATTTCCACCTCATGTTGCTCATTTACAATAAAATGTACAGCACGAGGTGAGATAATATAAAAAATTAACAATAATAACAAAGTTAATAAAAATAAATTAAAAAACTACGTATTGCCCATCAATCACGCCCCTCCAAAAATTTTGACCTAAATAATTTTGCCGATCCTAATCTCTTAATTTCCAATGGAATTGAATTCCAAAGGGAAACTCCCCTAACATAAAATGACGTGTTTAACGACCTACATCCATTTTTAGCCGGAATTAAGCGGAAGTTAGAGGAATGAAATCTACTAAACATTAATTTCCTATAGAGATAACAAGGCTCCTTAGTATGAGAAGTTTAAAAATAAAAAGACAAACGCGAAATTCGTAAAAAATAGATAAACTACATTCTAAAACAAGGCTAGAGTAGGCAGAAATATGATCGAACTTCCTAATACCAAAAATAAACCTGGTACAAGCATTGTTGAAACATCTTTGGAGAGCATTCATATTTTCCTAAAGCATACCGAATAAAACTATGTCACCGTAAATAAAATGAGGAAGAAGATAAGACAAAAACAATTTTTTCCTAAACTGACTATCAGAAAATCCAATTACTTTATACAAACAACTAAGCATGCCAAAGACTCTCTTACTAATAGTAACTAAATGGTCACCCCGAGTAAGAGTTTTATTAATAACTAAGCCTAAGTCCCTAACAGTATTTGAATATTCAATTAGCAAACCCTGCCGAAAAATATCAGGAGAGGACGAGGTATCTAACGGTTTTTATAAATTATAATCGACTGAGATTTATTTGCCTTTAAAACGAGCCTGTTACAGACTGACCAACTAACGATATAACTTAAAACTTCATTTATCAGAGAAATATTTCTAATAATAGAATCCTGATCTAAACGACTATTTCTATCAATTTGAACATCATCAGCGAAAATATGAAATGAACAATGTTGAAAGGAGGATTCTATGTCATTTAGGTACATAGAAAATAACAGAGGACCCAGCCCTGAACCCTGAGGCACGCCGGAAATTACAGGAAAGAAATCAGCAAGGAACTGTCGAAAAAAACTGCCTGAGAACGATTAGAAAGATAGTTAAAAATCAATTTGGCAGCAGAAAGCGAAAATCTCAACTGAGATAAGAGTTTATTAAAAAAAATTCTGTGATTACTGGAATCAAAGGTTGAATGTTAATTAATTATGCGAATGAAGTTTATCCTAAATTAATAATAGATTTTACAACAACAAAAAAATTGCGTTTGTATGTGTTTAAAAAAGCATACATTCGGGCGAATTTATTATATGCACAAAGAAAAATGCATTAAAATCAAATATTTGAACTTAATGCTGAAATAACAAAAATCCAAATACAAATTTTTTTTTAAGAATTAAGCTATTTGGGATTTCACAAAGCTAATCCCATTAAATTAATAATTGGATCAAGGAGTTTACCTATTAATCGACAATGTTTGACAATTAAAATTTTAATCTTATCCATGTATAAGAAAGGTTTCTTCTATTGGCACACATCCCACTATACTATAATAATCAGATAGGCCTATGCGTATAATTTTAACATGCTTATCCGCTAAAATTTCGTATTGGGTTTACCTATTGAAATATCGATTATTCGAAAACTTCAAAAATTGGGTCTTACGCATATCTAAGAAAATCGATATCTTAAAACATTCTTCTATCGGCAAACATCCCACTATAATTTTTCGATAGGTCTATGTATGTAGTACAATCAATCATATTTGCTGAAATTTGATATAGGGTTTACCTATTGAAACAACAATTATTCGAAAACTTGAAAATTTGGATATTATGCATATCTAAGAAAATCGATATCTTAAAACTTTCTTCTATCGGCAAACATCTCACTATGATTTTTCGATAGGCCTATGTATGTAGTATAATCATGCACATTTGCTAAAGTTTGATATTGGGTTTACCTATTGAAACATCAATTAATCGAAAACTTGAAAATTTGGATATTATGCATATCTAAGAAAATCGATATCTTAAAACTTTCTTCTATCGGCAAACATCTCACTATGGTTTTTCGATAGGTCTATCTGTGTAGTATAATCATGCATATTTGCTAAAGTTTGATATTGGGTTTACCTATTGAAACAACAATTATTCGAAAACTTGAAAATTTGGATATTATGCATATTTAAGAAAATCGATATCTTAAAACTTTCTTCTATCAGCAAACATCTCACTATGATTTTTCGATAGATCTATGGGTGTAGTATAATCAACCATATTTGCTAAAGTTTGATATTGGGTTTACCTATTGAAACAACAATTATTCGAAAACTTGAAAATTTGGATATTATGCATATCTAAGAAAATCGATATCTTAAAACTTTCTTCTATCGGCAAACATCTCACTATGGTTTTTCGATAGATCTATGGGTGTAGTATAATCATGCATATTTGCTAAAGTTTGATATTGGGTTTACCTATTGAAACAACAATTATTCGAAAACTTGAAAATTTGCATATTATGCATATCTAAGAAAATCGATATCTTAAAACTTTCTTCTATCGGCAAACATCTCACTATGATTTTTCGATAGGTCTATCTGTGTAGTATAATCATGCATATTTGCTAAAGTTTGATATTGGGTTTACCTATTGAAACAACAATTATTCGAAAACTTGAAAATTTGGATATTATGCATATTTAAGAAAATCGATATCTTAAAACTTTCTTCTATCGGCAAACATCTCACTATGATTTTTCGATAGATCTATGGGTGTAGTATAATCATGCATATTTGCTAAAGTTTGATATTGGGTTTACCTATTGAAACAACAATTATTCGAAAACTTGAAAATTTGGATATTATGCATATTTAAGAAAATCGATATCTTAAAACTTTCTTCTATCGGCAAACATCTCACTATGGTTTTTCGATAGGTCTATCTGTGTAGTATAATCATGCATATTTGCTAAAGTTTGATATTGGGTTTACCTATTGAAACAACAATTATTCGAAAACTTGAAAATTTGCATATTATGCATATCTAAGAAAATCGATATCTTAAAACTTTCTTCTATCGGCAAACATCTCACTATGGTTTTTCGATAGGTCTATCTGTGTAATATAATCATGCATATTTGCTAAAGTTTGATATTGGGTTTACCTATTGAAACAACAATTATTCGAAAACTTGAGGCGCCTGCTTCTGTCCCAAATGTAAATTCTAATCTTTCGATCGATCAACAACTTTCAGAATTTCGCAAAACATTATTATCGGAAATTTCGGAAATTTTTCAACACAATTCTCGATCTCGATCAAATTCAAATTCTAATCGTCACTATAAGTCTCGGTCGCAATCCGGTTCTAATAATTCACGACAAAACTCACCAAATTTTCGAAATTCTTATTATCAAAATTCGGGTGATCCGTCTGCCGCAAATAATTTTACTTGTTATTATCATCAACGTTTCGGAGCTAAAGCGCATAAATGCAAAACCGGGTGTCTATTTTTATCTAGGTCTAGTTCTTCCGATAATAATGTGCCGAAAAATTAATAAGTCATTCGCAACTGGCGGAGTGCAATGACTTATCCAAATCCAGCCGCCTTTTAGATGTCTCAGTCTTGCCGGCTCGCTTTGTTCGGAACCCAAGGGTCGACCCATCGTTCGGGTTGTTTGCAGCTAACGGCTCTACAGTAAACGCTTTCGGAACCAAAATTTTAAAGCTTGACATCGGACTGCGCCGCGAATTCTCCTGGGAGTTTATCATTGCTGACGTGTCGATGCCTATTATCGGCGCAGATTTTTTGTGGAACACCGGTTTGCTCGTGGATATACAAAGACAAAGGCTTATATATCCGTTAACCTCTTTGTGTTCACACGGTGCGCTGTCCTCCATCGATGTTTCTGCTGTATCAAGGATCGACAGGTCAGTGATGGACCCAGGAGTGTTCGACGTTATTTCAATTTTTCCGACAGTAATTTACGGCAACATCAACATCGACAATATAAAACATAACGTGACTCACAAGCTAGAGACGAACGGACCACCGATTGCGTGCAAACCACGACGACTGGCACCAGACAAATTCATCATCGCAAAGACAGAATTCGAAAACATGATGAAACGCGGGATCTGCAGACCTAGTAGCAGCCCTTGGTCGAGTCCCTTACATTTGGTGTTAAAAAAGGATGGAGAGTGGAGACCATGTGGAGATTTCCGAGCACTTAATCGGATCACGATTCCGGATCGGTACCCAATTCCACATCTCCAAGATTTTACACAACGACTCGAGGGGCTGCTCTATTTTCTCAACGATAGACCTTGTCCAGGCCTACCACCAAATCCCCATCGAACCGACGGACATTCCAAAAACAGCCATTTCGACGCCTTTTGGACTTTTTGAATTTTGTAGAATGACATTCGATCTTCGCAATGCAGCACAGTCGTTCCAACGTCTTATGCACTCAGTCCTACGAGGACTTGACTTCGCTTTTGTGTATTTGGTCGACGAACATCTTCGACACGTTAAAATTATCTTCTCTAAATTAGAAGAACACGGACTTGTAGTTAACCTCGACAAATGCACTTTTGCAAAACATGAAATTACATTTTTAGGACACTTGGTAACTGGACAAGGTATCTTACCATCGCATGAACGTGTTCAAGTCATCAAAAATTTCGAACGACCACTGACCGTAAAACAACTTAAACGCTTTTTAGGCATGATTAACTTTTATCGTCGCTTCATTCCTGGTGCTGCTGCCGACCAGGCATTACTGAACGACTACCTAAAAGGTTACACAAAGAACAGTCGCGTTCCAATACAGTGGTCGACAGCAGCTATAGAAGCGTTCGATAACTGCTAAAATAAACTTACGGACGCTACCTTACTGATTCATCCTTCATCATCAGCACCTCTGGCCATCATGGTCGACGTTTCCGATACGGCGCTAGGAGCAGTGGTTCAGCAGTGCATTTCAGATACTTGGCAACCACTCGGGTTTTTTTCAGTACGTCTCAATGATACGCAAAAAAGATACAGTGCTTATGATCGTGAACTTCTCGCGGCTTACTCGGGCGTCAAACACTTTAGCCACCTCCTCGAAGGTCGTACGTTCACGCTGTACACCGATCATAAACCATTGATCTACGCTTTTAATCAGAATCCGGAAAAGGCATCTCCTCGTCAATTTAGACACTAAGATTTCATTGGTCAATTTACGACCGATATCCAGCACATCTCAGGCATGGATAATGTCGTCGCAGATACTCTCTCACGTATTAATCAAATTACTATTCCCGAAAGTATTGATTATGCGGTCATCGCAGATGCTCAGACCAATGACGAAGAGCTTCAAGAAATCTTAAGGAGTAACTCTGCTCTCAAATTCGAGAAATTTGCGGTTGCGTTCAATTCAAAAACCTTAATTCATTGCGATATATCAACTACTACACCTAGGCCATTCATTCCGCTAAATTTTCGAAAAAAAGTTTTCGAAGCGTTTCATAACCTTTCTCATCCTGGCGTCAAAGCTTCCATTAAACTTTTGACTCAGAATGTCATTTGGCCATCGATTAATAAAGACGTCCAGAAAATGGCTCAAAACTGTGTAGCTTGCCAAAAGGCTAAAGTCTCTCGACACACTAAATCTCCACTGAGTACGTATAAATTAACCTCTCAACGCTTTTCAAATATTCACCTCGACATCATTGGTCCGTTACCGGTTTCTGATAATCAGCGGTATTGCGTCACATTGATTGATAGATACACCCGCTGGCCCGAGGCGGTTCCAGTTCCTGATATAACTGCTGCTACCGTCGCTTTCGCTGTCTACTCTCATTGGATAGCTCGCTTTGGTGTGCCAGAGTTTATTGTCACGGACCAAGGCACGCAATTCGAATCACAACTTTTTCACGAACTGGCTAATTTACTTAGTTTTGAACGAAGGAGAACAACTAGTTACAATCCAAAATGTAATGGCATGATCGAACGTTGGCACCGTGTAATTAAGTCTGCCATTATGTGCTACAATCGAACAGATTGGACTAATGTTCTTCCTGCAATCTTACTTGGACTACGAACAACGTACAGTGACGAACTGAAATCTACGCCAGCTGAGCTTGTTTTCGGACATACGACGCGAGTTCCAGGAGATTTTTTGGAAACTACAAATGATCAAATTTTACAGTCAGACTTTGTAACGAACATCAAACGACACTTCGACGAAATTCGACCTGTACCGGCTTCGCGACATGCTACGGACAAAATTTTTATTAGTAAAGATCTGCTTACTTGCTCGCACGTTTTCTTACGAACTGACGCAGTACGCAGATCACTGCAACCACCATATACAGGACCGTTTTTGGTTATCGATCGTACATAAAAATTTTACACTTTAGATTTGAATGGAAGACATGTCAAAATTTCCATCGACCGACTTAAACCGTGTCACAGGGACAACCAAGACACGCAGACTACACAAACTGGACCACCTGTACCGACTCACGAAACACAACTTCCAATTTCGGCTGACGTATCTAAATTACCTACTGTAGAGTCAAAAGTTTGCAAGCAGGTTCGCTTCGATCTTTCGCCGAAATCTCCGACTAAAACTACGAGGTTAGGTCGTGTGTCCAGGACTCCCATTCGCTTCGAGTGAAGTACGATAGATCTGCGATCTCTCTGGGAGGGGAGTATTTGTGGCGTCGATCGAAAGTAAATTTGTCAAATTATAAAAATGCACCTTTAAGAATAATTAAGTACAAAATATTCGCACCATTTTTAGATTCCTAAAAAAACGTAGCAAGCAACAAAAAAGGGTTTTTGTTTTTTCAAAAAAAGAGAAGTCAGAAGAAAAACAATAATATTACTTACGACTTGAGTTTCTTGGTGCAATTGTATCTCCTCTCTGTTTTAGTAAAACAGAGAGGAGATACAATTAAAATCAAAGTTTAAAAGCTAAAGTACTTGTATTAATATAAAAAGCAATAAAAAATATATGTGTTACTAATCAAAAAAACACACTAAAGAATAGCGAAAGCGGGCTTCGCCTAATTGTGCTCGATAGGGAGTTGCCATCACCGAGCCGTTAGAGGGCTTCGCATAAGTGTGCTCGATAGGGAGTTGCCATCCCAGAGCCACCAAAAATATTTAAGATTATAGTACCCATATCATAATATTATATTTCTTTTTACTTTGGGGTTGGTTTATGGTGTGTGCACGAATTTTGCACCTCCATTCAAAGCATTTTCCACTTTGCTTTTCTTTCAGATTTTTTTGAAATATTTTTCATTCTGTTTTTTTTATATATGCCGTTTTTTTTTGTTTGGTTGGATATGTTGGATTTTTTTTACGGTTTCAATTTAAATTTGTTTTGCTTTGTTTGATACAGTGAACAGTGATTATTAGATTTATACAGTAGATTCAGTGATAAAATTTTTGTGCGATTATTTGGTGATTTTTTTTTTTGTGTACCGTTGTTTCCTGAAGGATAGTGTGATTTTCTTATTTTTTTTTCTCGTATGAATCACATTCACCTCATGTATGAATAAATTCTTTATTTGATCGGATGATGTGGGGCATGATCTTGTGGAGGGTCGGCTTTTTCCATATTTGTTCCGGGCGTGCCGTTCGTATGGGTGGCACGCCATATGTGTTGGTCATGCTGGGGCAACGGTTTCCGTTCCGGGGGGTCGTCGTTAGGGCTGTCATACGGGCGTTCTTCCATGCCTAATTGGCATAGGTGACCGCCGCGACTGGAAGACAGCATCCCAGTAGGCGGGCCGATGAGGGGAGGCCCGTGTGACAGTCATTATGGGGATCGCCGAGAATTGAAGCTGTCGCTCGTGGATGATCACACCTGGGTTTATTATTTCCTTAGCTGAAAATATTTTCAAATTTTTCTTTTCCCTTTTCATTTTATTCTTCATGCGGTTATTCAAGCATGAGAATATGTCTGGAAAACCCCACGCCGCACCGTGAGCTCTAGCCAGCTACAATACCGCACCAGATCTCTATTCTCATGTCTGTTAACGAAGCCCTTTTGGGGTTTCGTTACATGATTTACCCGAGAATTCGACCGTAGCATAAATTCACAAAATACACATATACTTGGAACTATTTTTATTTCATTTTTTCGCAAGACCAAATAAAGATATGTTTACTATTTGAAGTTTGCAACTGTTGAAATCAGTGACGTTTCCTGGTTGTGTGCTGCTTCGGATTTTCATCACCAAAAATAATTAAATTAATAATAAATAATAGAGAAAATAATTTTTAAAAAAATTAAACTAAAATTAAATTTTGAGTTCTGTTGATTGCAATGTTCACACAGAAAAAGTACAGCGGTTTACAGTGGTTGCAGGTCGCAGGTAAAACTAAGTATTTATGGCCGTTTGATTTGGGCAAAGCAATTTTTTTGTTAAATTTACAAGCGATTTACCTATTGTACCGCTGATCACAGGGATTGCCCTCAACATCGGCAACTGACACGTGCTTGGTATAGTTAGTCTTAACGAAATTACATTGGTTGCATTTCTCAACCAGGTCAAATTAAGTGTTTATGGCCGTTTGATTTGTGCAAAGACAATTTTTTTTTGTTAAATTTACAAGTGATTTACCTATTGTACTGTAACAGCGCACACGTACGCCGTCACAACAATTTTATTTTCACTTTATTTTGGTTCAAATAATTACGCCTGAATGATGACATTCAAAAGAATGAAAGTCAGATAGAGTAGAAGAAGCTGGTTGATCGATAATCACAGACTGAAAGTTTTTGATCTTTCTGATAGAGGATGCTGGTGGTCGTGGTATCGATGAAGTTGCTTTTAATTTTCTCAGTGAGCGCCAGTTAGGACATCCCGGATGTCCACACGTCACAACACCCATTACATCCATCCAATAAATTAAATAAGTATTTACTTAAAGACATAGTATCAAGTTCGATATTTTAATATTCTCACACTTTTCTTGCAATTATGCAAATACTGTAAGTCTGTAATTCGTAATAAATTTTTGTAATCTTATTTTATGTAAAATCAGTAATTCTCATAATTATATTTAATATTCTTTTTCCTTTGATAAATAATTGAATTTAAGTAAAAGAAAAATTGAAGAGGGATTGTACTTGTTATCGGACGAGGGAACATCGTCTTGAGCAACATTATAAAGGCTATAATTTGAAGTTAATTTGATGGTCCGAAATTAGTCCTCTATTAAATTTAAATTGAGATATTTTGGTGATTAAAGTAAAACCAAGTTTGTTAAATAAGTAATATAAAAGTGGATATTTTTTTAATTGTGAAAAAAATAAAATAAAAAATAAAAAAAAACATCCCAATTGATAATTATAAGTAAAATTAGTTAATCTTGGGGAATTTTAGTTATATTTTTTTTGTTTTTGAATTATCTTATTGTTAAGGAAATTAACATTAATAGTTTAGTTTGGTTATAAAAAAAAAGTTCTATAACAAGGGGAATCCCCAATTTAATTTAAGAACTAGATGATTGTGATTTTAGTGGTAAAATCGTTTTTTTTATATTTATTTTCATCAATTACTTGTTATTATTTTAGTAATTGAGTGAAAATTATTTATTGACTTTACACAAAGATGTGTAACAAGAAAAGAAAAACATATTGGTGTGAAAAAGAAAAATTCCAGAACATTCACGCATTCAAGGGAAAAAAAAGAAAAATTGAGAATGTTCCAGCTTCAAATACAAATGTGGCAAAGTGATTTGTTTATTTTTTTTGTATACCTCTGAAAACATTAAAACCGTGGTATAACTAATAAATCACTTTGAATGGCAATGTGAATTTGAGTAAATAAACTGATAATTCTTGTGTTAAAAGAAAAAAAAATATATTTAAATGTTTCGCATGAACAAGTCAATTTAGCGAATCATTAAATAAAAAATAAAATAAATAAAAAAAAATCGTAAATATTAGTGAGAGTTAAATGGTTCCGTATTGTACTGCCATAAAAAAAAATAGAAAATATGTACAACATTCAACATAGCACCGATTGATACCAACGTACTTCAGTCAACATTTTTACTGATAAGTTTCAACTTTTGTTTCATTTTATTATATTAATTTTTTGCTTGCTTGTCCAATTATGGTAGCAAGATAGTTTAGTTTATAAAAAATTGGATTGTTTTGTTTTTTTTAAATTTAATTTTCTTACTTGCGATCAATAAATTGATGGTTGATTTCATGTTGTGAGCTCGAAATTTAGTTTTTTCTTTTTAATCAACAAATATGAGATAGTTGAGAACCGTCAAGCTGATGATGAATTAGAGTGAGTGTAGGTATCGTGCAAATTATGGCTAGGTAATTAGAGTCATTCCTTACTCTTATATACTCTTGAACTTCCAACGCCCATACCCTGATGCTTAGCCGGCAACGACCGCCAAGAGTCCCTGCGTAGGTCCAATTTTTCTGATGACACTAGCATGACTTTGAGGATAATTTTTAGATTCAATTTTAATTTCATAAATTTAAAAATTTGGTTTTTTCTTTTTGTTTTATTTTGCATTTTATTTAAATTGGACATCCTTCAGGTAATGCGAAGAACAGTATCGCTGATCACAGGGATTGCCCCCAACATCGGCAACTGAGTCGTGCTTATGGCTGTTTGATTTGCGCAGAGACAATTTTTTTTTTGTTAATAATGCTCAATGCTTATACGTAATAAATTTTTTTTTTCGTGCTGTAAGGCTTTTTTTTGGGCCAAATTCACATCGGTAGTCCGTTCCACAATCGTGTACTCCGAAAGAGCAAAGAATTTTGAAACCTATTGGTTTTGCCAATCTAAAGTTCAAAATTATACCTACGAATGGTCCATTTCAGCCACACGCAAAATATTTAAATTTAGTTTGCGCAATTTTTTTTTCTTTTGCTTTTTTAAGTAACAGTTGAACTGAAGTAAAAGTTCTCAAGATTTGCTTAATAATATTTCCTGACGTTCTTTTTTATGAAGCTGATTATATTTATTTTGACATAGAAATGTTTGCCCTTCAGTAGGAAAAACCCCCATAAGGAAAACCCGCATTTTATGTATGATTGATTGAGAGTGTACGGCCAAGCATTATAGCAGAACTCCCGGGCACACACCGTATAGATGTAACAAAACCGAAGGATAGGATAGGATTATTAGTTCGGACAAACTCAACCCGGTTACAGACACCAATGCGATCGATAGTTAGTAAATTATTAGTACAATATATAGTTAATAGGTTAACACAAGACAGCTCAATCTAACTACATTATTAGATGATCATTTCTCTGGAATCCAGGGCCGGATACTCAGGACTCCCGAAATCTAAATCAGGACTTAAAAAATTATTAATGTTGTAATATCCCCTTGTCCGCCTTTCATTAATTTACCTGATAAAATATATAAGGAAAATTTAAAATTACTAAGCTAAGATTACAAAAACAGCGCTTATTTCATTTTTCATGGTCCTTCTATATCTAATTAATTAATTATTACATACTGCAAGAAGAATTAAAATAAAAGTTAAAAACCATTTTAAACATAAAATTTTACTTACAACTAAAAACTTAAAAGAGAATAAATAATTAAAAATTTAATTATTTTATAAAATTTATAATAAATAATTTAAATATGATAATGTTACAGCACCACAACAGCCTAAAACCATCAATAATTCAGTTATGTACTATAAGTATATCAAGAATCAACAAATAAAATTAATATACAAATTCCCAGGCAACTCTGACAATTAATTTTAATTAATAAATCACCATAATACCAAACTAAAATTTAATTCTGAAATTCAGGATCAATTTTAATCCCCACAATAATGATTGATTCTGAAACTATGTTATATTATGAAAATTGAATTATTTATTAGCAAATTAAGGAAGAGAAACCTATAAATATTCTTTAACCTAAATTAATTAATATATATTAATGAGCAAAACACAATATATAGTATTACATACGAGTATTACAAAAATTAACATTTTTTGAAATTGCATATGTAGACTTTCCCATTTCTAAGCTAAAATTCTAAAAGAATGTTTAAAAATGTTAAATTGCTAAGTTACCATTTGAGTTTACAGCGCTTGTTACTAGAGATGTGCAGTTTCGTTACTTTTAGGTAATCACGGGTACTCGTTACTTTTTATTCGTTACAAAGTAATCACTACTCCGGAGTTATCACACGGAATTTTTAAAGCAAAATTATTGATAGCTAGATTAAAACTACGGGTTTAGTAAATTTATATTTATTTTCAAAATTTATAAAGAAAATATAAAATAATTTATATAAAATATTTCATCGGATAAAATAAAAACTTAACAAAATAAAATAAATATTTATAGGAACATTTCAGATTGAGAGTAGAAACTAAAAAATGTGTAAAAAAATCTAGAGAAAAGAGGAATAAAATTACAAGACGAAACTTTGATTAGCATTTATAAACATAATCTTTTCGAATATGTCTGATTTTAAGCGACTCCGCCGTTCTGCTAAAATTTGTCCGCTCTTCGAGAAAATTCGTTCCGATGGCACAGAAGTAGCGACTATACAGAGCTGCTTTTTGGCTAATTTTGCCAGTCGCGGATATACATGTTCTCGAGACTGCCATCATTTTAAAGGGTCGTCTTTTCAATTAAATCCCGGTTCTTCACAGTATTGGCGTACCTCTATAATAGCCGAAGATTGTGGTGTTACAATCATCTGGTCCCGATTATCGAAGTCATCCGAAAGTAGATCCTTGGCATTGAATTTGTTCAAACATTTATTAATTATTTGTGTCTCATTTCTCCCTTGTATCCGAAATAATTCGGTGATGTTTTCAATGACTGCATCTTTAGCTTTATTATAAGCGGTCATATTAGTAAAAGCACGTTTTTTAAAACGAGGATCGAGAAATATGGGATTACTGATATTTCGATTGAACTCGATTTTATCGAATCTTTTATTAATTTCTGCTAATAAAGCATCGAATAGATGTATGCTATAAGCGCTTTGAACTTCAGGTATAATTTTCAAAAGAGCTTTGGTAAGGCCATCAATTAGGGCAATAATCTTCGATATAGTAACATATTCCTCTGCACTGAGCTCAACGGTAACCAGATCAAAGGGTTCGAGGAAACGATACATTTCACTTAAAGTAACCCATTCATCAGAGCTTAACTTATCTATTGGGTTATCGAGGACGCCCAATGCATCATTTATGCATTCTTTTAATTGCACCAATCGTTTGAACATAAAGAAAGTCGAGTTCCACCTTGTAACCACATCATTTTTCAACTTTAAAAGGGACCCGTAGCTGCGTCTACGCTACGGTTAAAAAATTTGACAATGCCCTTTGCTTTTATGTGGATTGGTTTTATCAATTTCAGTGCGTCTTGCACAACTAAGTTAACAGTGTGTGCAAAACATGGAATGTGGTTTAACTTAGTCAACTTGCATGCTGCGACATTGTTCGCCCCATTATTTGTCACAACGGTATGCACTTTGTTTTGAATGGTCCATTGTTGCAGCATGTCATTTATTTTCGTTTTAATATTTTCGGCGGTGTGTGTTTCCGAAAATAAAAAACACCCTAAGAGAACCGATTTTTGCACCAGTAATGGCCATGTAAGACTCGGTCGTACAACTGGTCCACATGTCCGTCGTAATTGTTATGTATTCGGCAGTATTTAAGATGCCTTGTACTATAACAAAAGAATCTTCATTAAGGGATGCCCGCCAAGAGCTCTTGAAATCCTATATCTTCCACTACCGAAAAAGTCTGCAAGTCTTTTATTATCATTTTTAACACTAATTCGTTTACTCGCTTTTGTCGAGCAATTGTGGGGGGCCCCTGTTTCATTGATTTTTGTGATTCAGAAAAATTCATAGCAACGGTCGTTTTGTTATTATTATCAGAATCTACTGCAGTAGTAGTTGTTGCAGTTGCAGATACTGCAGAAGTAGATGCTTCTAAGACACTACATTTTATTGCCGGATCAAGATTTACACTCGGATGTTTTGCACTTAAATGTTTTCTGAAATTTGACGTCGAACCACTTTTTTAAGAAAACAAATTTTTGCATATATCACATTTGGCGTGATCGTCTGAACCTTGGTTTTTCGTGAAGTATAGCCAAATTTGGCTGCGTTTCCGATTCATCGGATTTACACCACTAAAGCTAAAATTACTCACTATTCAAAAAATTCAAACGAAGCTCAATTTATTAGACAAAACCATTAATAATTACTTTTTGTTTTTGTATTTATGTATTTTAGACTTTAAAAATTTGATGAAAGCTAAGTTTATTTTATTTGTGTGCAACCAAGTCATTCAAGTAGTTTATTTTTTCCATATTTATCAACTTTGAACGAAATATATCAGAGCCTTCTGGAGTATAGAGCCATAATCTTAATGACGCATTTTTTAGAAGCTTTTTTAGTGGTATAACTTTTCACTGATTTCCATAGGAATCCATAGTAAAAATGGTGTTTTTTAGCTTCAAGTTTCTCAACGAAAAAGCAAAAATATTATAAAATGTTTGTATAAAAGTGTTCTACATATCTTTAAGAACAATATACAAGAAGGCCATATTGGTATTAAGTAAATATTAATAGCAGAAATATTAAAATTAAATTATTTCTAAAATATATTTTTTCGAACTTTCATTTTGAAAAATAAATCAAAGTTGACTCTGACAAATTAAAATAATACTTGCTAAATTTATCTTTAGTTTTACTAGCGTACGTAAGATGTCTAAAATGGTTACAGAAAAATACGAAAAAAAATTATTTACTCACAAAATTATCACACGTTCCTATATTTTGTGAATTTGTTTTGCTTTTCCTACAATTTTTGAGCTTGAAATTTCTCCAGGTGGTACTGTTTGGTACGATTTTTCCAAATTTTTACGGCCATCACTGCCATCTATGTAATGTGTATTGACTTAAATGACCAAACGAATCGTAGTAAGCTTTTATTTTAATTTGACCAGAATGCTGTTGTTATGCATTTTTTTTAATATTTTGGTTTAAATAAATCAATTATTACAAGAAAATGAAAACGATTTACTTAAACGATATTCATATATGTATGTTGAAATTCAAACATTTATGAGAGTATTTCAGAAATTATAATTAAGAATTTGTAACGTTTTCATTTAAAAATTTGTCTTAGGAAAAAAAGTGATTTCCCATATGTTTTGTGTGTTTTACTATGAAAAGTTTGGGTTTTTCCTCGTTTCTAATTCCCTTATAAAAGCTCAGATTTTTTGATTATGGCTCTATAAAATACAGGGTGCTCTGAATATATTCATGTTCTTCTAACCGCAGAAAACTATAGTAGGTACATCATATATTTGTACTAGACAAAAAATAAAGCTATAAACAAAAAAAAAATGTTTTTTCATTGTTTGTATGTAAAAACAAACGACAAGAGAAAAAAGACAGAACTAGATTATATACGTTGGATTCAACTCAATGCTACCTTTCAAAATTGCGAGTACATGTAACGCACAAAGCCAAAATGCCACACATGGGGGTATAATGTGGAAATAATGGAAATGAATAAACGTGGAAATAAAGAAGAGTATTTGCAGCTGTGCTGTAATCCTGCATATAATTTAGTTTTCGTAAATAATATCATTTTATATAATTCTACCTCATGCTGCACATTCTGTTGTGAATGAGCTTCTGCTCAAAACAGAGTATGTTAGCTTAAGGTGGAAATGGTTTTAAAAATATGCAGGGATGCAAAATTTATGTCAAGAATCTATCTAAATCTAAATCTATCTATCTAAACAATGAAGCGAACTAATTTTTTTTTTTGTTTTTATTTTAATAGGTATAAAGTAACGAATATTTTTTAACCGAAGGAATCGTTACTTCGGGTAGTTAAAAGTAACGAGTATTAAATAACGAATAATTACTACCCGCACATCTCTACTTGTTACATTAGTTAACGTTATCCTGTAGATAGTTAATTAATTGTTTACCTACTACAACTAGATTTAAAAATAAAAAGTTGAAAATATATATTTAACCATAAAAAAAAATTTAAACTAATCGGCAATTTCCTAAGATCTCGAAAAAAGGAAATTAATAATGTTGAAGTTAATTATTTATAAAAGAATATATTATAATTTAAACATTGATCATGTTACGACACAAAAAGTCTAGAATATCAATGATCAATTTTAATCCCATAATAATAATTAATTCTGGAACTATGTTATATTCTGAAAATTAAATTATTTATTAGCAAATTAAGGAAGAGAAACCTTTAAATATTCTTTAAACTAAATTAATTAATATATGGTATATTAATGAGCAAAACACAATATATTACATACGAGTATTACAAAAATTAACATTTTATGAAATTGCATATGTAAACTCTCCCACTTCTAAACTAAAAATTCGTTCTCCTGTAGAATAGTTGATTAATTGTTTACCTACTGCAACTAGATTTAAAAATAAAAAGTTGAAAATATAAATTTAACCATACTATTAAATTTAAACTAATCGGCAGATCTAGAAAAAAGGAAATTAATAATGTTGAAAATTATTATTTATTTATAATATTTTTTTTTTTTTTTTTTTTTTTTATTTAAAATAAATTTTATTTATTTATTTTATGTAATTACAATCTAGTCTCCTGGACTAATTAGCAATTTGTTTCTGACTTAATTTACTAACTTAAATTAATCTATGGCTTCTTCCCATTGGCATTCCATAGTGTTTGGTAAATTGATGTATACCACATCTTTGTTGTGGATTTTAGATCAGCATAATGCTGCTTAAACTGACAATCACACCAGCTCAAAAGGTTTGGTTCTTTTAAGTCTGCGAACTAAATTCGTGATGCTTAGGAGCTGAGTTGCCTCAATGTTCACATGTTGGCGGAGCCTTTCTTCATGTCTCCGTGCTTTTTCCTGGATTTCATTTAAGATGAGGTTCATTTTAAGGTCCCTATGAAGGTCATTGTTCCTAACATACCAAGGTGCATCAACGATGTTCCTTAATACCATATTCTGAAATCTTTGGATGATATTTACGTTGCTCTGTTTGGTACAACCCCAAAGCTGAATACCATAAGTCCAAATCGGTTTCAATATTTGCTTATAAAGTAGAAGCTTGTTGTATGTTGATAAAGAAGAGTTCCTTCCCATCAGCCAATACATTTTTCTGTATTTAAGTCTTAATTCTTCACTTTTCTTCTTGACGTGTGCTTTCCATCGTAGTTTAGCATCCAGGGTCATGCCGAGATACTTAGCTGTGTTCGCATGCGGTATTATTTCCCGATTTATGGTAATCGGAATATGTTCGATTCGTCTGTCTGTAAAGTTGATGTGAACTGATTTAGCTTCATTTAGTTTTATTCTCCATCTTTTTGTCCATTTATATATTTGAGTTATAGCTGATTGTAACTTCTGTGTTGATTCTTCGTTGCTTTTTCCAACAGCTAAGATCGCCGTATCATCTGCAAAAGTTGCCACTGTGTTGTTTTCTAATGTAGGAAGATCATAAGTATATAGTAGGTATAAAACCGGCCCTAATACACTGCCCTGTGGAACTCCTGCATTGATTTCTTTCAATTCAGAAAATGTATCATCTAACTTAATCCTGAAGAACCTATCTTTCAAGTATGATTCTAGTATCTTAGCAAATTGCATTGGTAGAAGATTCCTTAACTTGTGGTTAAGTCCTTCATGCCACACTCTATCAAACGCTTGTGAAACGTCTAGAAATACTGTTGAACAGACTTTTTTCTCCTCTAATGCTTTCTCAATTATACTGGTTATTCTGTGTACTTGATCAATTGTTGAGTGTTGGTTGCGAAAACCGAACTGATGATTTGGGATCAAGTTTTTACTCTCGATTATCGGATTTAATCTTTTTACCAGAAGCTTCTCAAAGAGTTTGGACATGACTGGCAATAGCGAAATTGGCCTATAAGACGATGTTATGTGTGGTGGTTTCCCAGGTTTTGGGATCATAATTACTTCTGCAATTTTCCATAAGCTTGGTACACATTTGATTCTAAATGCTGCGTTTATAAGATTGGTGAGTTTCACCAGAGCTTTCCTTGGCAGTTCTTTTAAGATTTCTGCAGTAATAAGATCGTACCCAGGAGCTTTTTTCGTATTCATATTAGCTGTTATCTCACGCATGACTTCTTTTGGTGTTGTGGGTAGGATTACTTTACTTTCTTGCACAGCTTGTTCAGTTATTATCTCGGCTTCCAACGTTTGGTCTTCATGTGGCTGGAATATTTTTTCGAGGTGTTCGGCAAATTCTCGAGCTTTGTCTTCATTATTTCTAGCCCATTTCTCACCTGCTATTTTTATTGGGGGAATCTGCATTATTGGTCTTTTGATTCTATTGGTTGCTTGCCAAAGAGAATACTCAGTACTGTTATCATTAGTTAATTTTCTTAAATAGTTGCTGATTGATTCATCTTTCAATTCTTTGATCTCTCTTCTTAATTGTTGAGTGAGGTTGTTCAAATGAGTTTTATCTTGGGGGGCCCTTGTTTGTTGCCATACTCTTCTCGCTCTTCTTTTTTCTGCGAGGAGTTCCCTAATTTCCATAGGGTAATTGTTTCCCTTGATTTTCGTTTTAATTTCAGGAGTATTTTCCCAAGCTGATTGCTGTATATCGTTTACAAATTTGTGAACTTCTTTGTCTAATTGTTCTTCAGTCTTTAATGGAACCATTAAGTTAATTTTTTCTTCTAGCGATAGTCTAAAGCATGCCCAATTAGTGTGATTATTTACTAGGAAAGGGTTTCTTTCTTTTTGAATGATTTTTTCACTTAACGTTAGAAGTATTGGTGAATGATCAGAGTTTAAGTCGTGGCTTTCATCTACCTGTACATAATTTACAGATATGTTCTTTATTATAAAGAAATCAATCAGATCTGGCACTTTGTTTGGATCAGTTGGCCAGTAGGTTGGTTTTCCAGTTGAGAGGGCTTCACAACTGCATTTTCTGATAGCTTTTAGGAGTTCTTTACCCTTAGTTGTTGTTAATCTGGATCCCCAGTGGACATTTTTTGCATTAAAGTCTCCTCCAAGTACAAATCGTTTTCCTAATTTACTGAGGAACTCGAGATAATCTTTTTCTTTCATTGAGTGCTTCGGTGGGCAGTAAATACTAGCAATACAAATATAACTACTTTTGGATTTGACAATAACAGCAGTTGCTTGTATTTCTTCCGTTTCATATTTTAACTCCTCATAGTGATGAATACTATTTCTAATTATAACAGCACTACCTCCTTTAGCAGTGTTTCCAGGGTGAATAGTGTGATATATTTGATAATTTTTAAATTTAATGTTTGATTGTCTAGTGAAGTGTGTTTCCGTGATGAGACATACATCGATTTTTTCTGTGTCCAGGACCACTTGCAGTTCTTGTTGATGTTGCATCAGTCCATTGGCATTCCAACATAAGATTCTAAGATCTTGGGCCATTTTTCTGTTTAGGGATGGCTCCCTTAGTGCTGTACTCTAGTTTCTGTAATCGCTCATCAAATGTATTTAGTCTGCTTAAAATTAATTTAAGTGTTTGACTTATATCGTCATTTTGAGCAGTTTTTCCTGGATTTCCGTTGCTCATCATTACTTGAGCATAAGTCATTTTACCAAATTGTCCTTGAGTAGTTCCCGACACTCTACGATTTACTTCGGGTCGGTTCATCTTAACCGCTTGTTTCCTGAATGAACTTGGATTTTTAGCAATCACGTTCTTATTTTTGATATTTTGCAGTTCAATAGCAACGCTGCATCCTCTGTAGTTAGCCGGATGGTTTTCTCCACAGTGAACGCATTTAGGTTGAACATTTTGGGCTTTTACACAATCTTTGGTATGATGTTTACCTAAACATTTGACACACCTAGGTTCCCTGTTGCAATATTTTTGTGTATGTCCATACGCTTGACATTGTTTACATTGTGGTATAAGCTTAGACCTTCTTAGAGGCTGAATAACCCCTTTGCACCCCAAGATGTACTTAATTTGATAAATTTTTTCGATATCTTCATCAGTATCGAAGGTCAACATAAACATGTTGAGAGGTACTTTGCCTCTCCGTTTCAGCTCAATCGATGCTTCAGTTGCCTTAAATCCTTTTGCTTTCAGGATCAATTATTTTATCTGGTTTACACGTAGAGTGTAAGTTTTTAGCCATGACCCTAATTGGTGTGGTTTGTTTATCTTTAAACGTGTGCCAAGCACGTTTTTCTTCATTTAACATTTTTGTCAATTTTCTGTATGTTTCAGCATCTTCTAAGTTTATTTTGATGGTGTTTCCATTCATCACCTTTGCATTAAACTTATCAGTAGCAGTTATGGTTTTTATTTTTTCATAGAGTACATCGTAGTCTTTGACTTCATCTATTACTATTGGTGGTGGTGGAGGTATTTTTTTTGGTTGTTTCTGGATAATATTTGGAACATTATCCTTTAATTGAGGTGGGGAGGGCGTATTATTCCGTCTCCTTTTTTTTCTCCCACCTTTAACTCTAATCCACTCAGTTTCTCGAGCTAGTTCTTCTTCATCCGTATGATACTCTTGTGGAGTTGTATTCTGGTTAGGAGTAGAACCGATGTCCTCCTTTGGCTTAAGAGCTTTAACTTCGTTTTCAAGCGTCTTCATACGCTCCTGCATCCATGCAATTGTAATATTCAGTTGCTTATTTATATTGTTGGCTTCAACTAATGCATTATTAGCTTTACACAATTCATTGTGAAGCTTTTCTTCGTTTGTAAAACGAGTGTTGTGGCTGCTGGCCTCAATGGAGGGACTACCGCCTCTTTTCGGAGAATACGCAACTTTGTTACTCCTCTGGAAGGGATGTGAATTATCCTTTTCTATTTCACTCAAATGAGCTTGTTTATTCACCAACATGTCTTGGGATTGGTTAAAATAATTGTAGTATAGCAATGGCTGGTCTCCCCCAGAATCCATGAGACCGACCTCCGAAGAGGGTGGATTTACCTGAGCAACAGGTGTACCACCTGGGGTATTAGTTTCCTTATTTGTTCTGCTCATTGCTCATTTATAGTGTATTGCACTCGCCTCTAGTATTTCGCCGATGCTTCACATCGTTGCCCGGGTGTTACCACGTGGAGGTATACTAGACACATTTGGTGGTTTCTACATAGTTGCAGCGTTGGAATATAGACCACGAGATACATGGCTATAGACGGTCAACCCCTACCCTATTGAGACGCACCCAACACCCATTTATAATATAAAAGTATATAATATAATTTAAACATTAATCATGATACTACGCAAAAAGTCTAGAATATCAATAATTTAGTTAAGTACTACATGTACCTATATATGATAATTACTAATAAAACTCAAATAGAGTTTTCCAGGTATCTATGAAAACTAAATTGCTTACTCTACTTAATTAATAGAAATTAACTTCTATAAATTAGGTAGTGATAAATAAAATAAAATAGATATCACAAGATAATACAATTTCTACACTACATAACTCCTGGATGCTTGGAGTTTCTGTATGTTGAGCGAGAATTTACCAGTATTTCTGTAGCTTGGAGACTATCTAACAATTATATATAATTAAGTATAATTTATATCAACTAGACGATCAGACAAAAATACTTGAACAAACTATGACACTTTGATATAATTAAATTAAACAGACAAAAAGTGTTGAAACATTTTCATCAATACCTCAAATATTTTTGCAATGCAATGTAGTTTACAATATCATATAAAAAGGGAATATCCCTTATCCTAGATAACGTACGATGCTGAAGAAATTTTGTTATTTTAAAACAAAATTTTAACTATGTATTCAAAATTTAATTTAGCTATTGAAAATGAGCCTCTCAAAAGAAATAGATTAAAGCGTTAAAAATTGATAATAAAAGCATTGCAACGCCAAGAAACGTATCAAAATAAATCCCTACAATATGGAGTATCAAACGGTAGCATCAATTTCATAAAAAAGAAATTAATTGAAACAGAATCAACAAAAATAAGCGTCGTTCTGGACGCCCACGACTTTTAACTAAGCCGACTGAGTGGAAATTTGCACGAGTAGCAAAATCCGCTACCCCAAAATGAGCTCCAGTGATTAATCCCAGACGTCGTTCAAATATTTATGTCTGACAGTGTACATATTCGAATGATTTCCCTTACATTATTCATTTTCGCAACTCAAAAATGAAACTTATAAAACAGTAGACTACCTAAATAAAAATCCAATTAGCATTATTCACCTATTGAAAAATTCTCAGCCACCAAAATCCTGCACCTATCAATAAATAAACATAAATATATCGAAAATATTAACTCAGTTCACGGACTGCGAAATCAAGCATGCAAAGTAAATAAAATAATAACTCTATGCAATGAAAATGAAACATTCCTTTCTTAAAAATTTGTTGATGTGCCATATACGTAATTATGACGTATATGAAACCAATTTTAATTCGACTCAAACCCATTCGATTATAGAAAGTATAAGAATCCTATTTGAGTCGAATACAGTCATACCCCGCCTAACGTTGTTAATTGGTTCCGACGTTAGGCGAGAAACAACGACGTTATAAGGGGCAAAGAATATATGTAGACGAATAGAAGAGAAAATTTCATTGTTTTTTGTTTTTATGTTTTTTGCCTTTCTCTCAGTGTTTTTTTGCTTTGCTTATTATTTTAAACGACGTTACAACGAAACACAGCGACGTTAGAGCGAGGTTTGTTCGCATTTTACTAACGACGTTACAGTGAAACGACGTTATGAGGGGGGACGTTGTACAGGGTATGACTGTATCCAAAATCTCATTGTGCTCATATAATACATGATTTCAATAATACCATAGTTGTTTCATGAATACAGAGAAACATAAGAGATAAACAAAACCAGCATACAAGTAACAAAATCTTATATACTAAAACCACCAACACACATTGACGGTAAATATTTTCTACCATCTTTCATGTGCGTTGCAGGAGACCTTATAGCACATAAAACATGCTTCATCTATGTATCAAGATACAGGAAAATATTTGTGACGACTCTATCAAAACCAACGAAAAAGATTCTCTTTTTTGTTATTGTTTGTACATTACAATACAAAAACCAACAAAACATAGTACATTTCCTTCACAAAATCCGTGCGAAGAGCGAATGAGACAGCTACATAAACATATTGTTGGCCCTGTTATATACCATATTTTAAGTATGTATTAGTGTCGATTGTACCAAAATCAACAAAAATGTTTATGTACATTCTTGTTGGTTTTGATTGTATCCAAAATCAAACATAAGAATACAAATAAATGTGCGTAAAAATAAAATCTAATATAAAATTTACTACTCCGTATTTCTATTTAAGTTAAAATCTATTTCAATACTATCCAATTATTAGACTTTAGTAATTAAAAATTGAAATTTGATTTTATGTACAATCCCACAAAATACCAAATCATGCACTTTTAATTTTTCTATCTACAAAAATAAAAACATTGCCTGACAAATGCATCCCCGTGGATTGCATTTTCCAAAATTACACTTTAATTATTTTCACTACACTTTGATTATTATTACACTAAACTTGAATTTAATAGAATTAAATTTAAAATTAAAATGTATATACATATGTAAATAAAGTATATACATATCACTACATAAGAAACAAAAATAAAGAGAAAATTAAATTAAATTAAATTAAATTTTTGAAGAGGACAGAAAAAAACACGTCCATCCTCTTCGACGATCTCTCGCCCAATGTCATAAGGAAAAACCGCATTTTATGTAAATAGAAAAATTTTACAAATTTAGCTTGCGTTATAATTTGATAATTTTGTTTACGGATTTTCGTTTTATGGATTGTTTTGTTTCTTTGAGTGGTAGTAAGGTAGCTAGCCAACCTTACAGGTACAGATCGCAACAATTGTATCGTTCATATCACTACTAATGACAGTTGTACCACAAATGTTCCAAGTTGTGACTAATGTCTAAAATGCATATAGAATTGAGTTTTTTCATTCATTTTAAACAAAACTTTTCTGAGTTTTTTTTGTAATTTCTGGGTTTTCTTTCCGAATTTAACCTGTTTCTTTATTCTGGATTCAGATTTTAATCGTTTTCCTAATCGGTCATTAAAATTGTTACTGATACATTGATCAGCCTCGGTATGTTTTAGACATTTCAATGGGCAGTTTTAATTCTGGGGGCCTAATATGAAATTTTTCGATTTCGATTTTTTTCGATATCGAAAAAAATCGATTCGATGCGGATTTGTCATATTATGAAAGTTAGTTTTCGAATTTTTTCGATATCGAAAAAATTCGATAAGTCGCGGATTAACCATAATAGAAAGGGTTTGACATTGATTTTGCTTTATTTCGTTTTTGCGTTATAGTATGTGATTAATAAAGTTAATTAAAAATAGTAATTAAAATAAAAAAAAAATATTCTCTTTGATTTGTTTGGAACATTTGAACAATTCATGAAATCTATACTTTTTTCCAACCAATTACTGTTTTTGTTGGAGGCCCTTCGTTATTTAGCTCTTTTGTCAAATCTTCCCATAATTTGTTACTAGTTTCTTTAAATTGAGGGGCATTTAAATAATTGTTTGCTATCCCCTCATTCTTATCCATGAAAGAGACTAGCACATCAAATTGGTTGGCGTTCGTCTTCCTGATAAGCAAATTTGAATAAAAAAATATTATTAGTTGTGTTATATATTTCTTAATCAATTTAAACATAAATAATTATAATAAAACTTACATCGAAATTTTTATTATAAAGTCAATATAAGAAACGTAATTTCTGTATTTCTTAAATAAATTCTCAAAAAATTGTTTGAATAAATTATTATTATTATATTTATTATTTGAACACCTAATTAATTATTATTATTTAAACACCTAGTTATTATGTTTAAAAATAATTTAGAATATATTTTTTTACACAAAACTAATATTATTAACACAGTTTGTAAATGCGATCAGTAGTAGTATACAAAATTCGTCAAGTAAATAGCAGTCGATTTTTGTCGGTGTATTCGGAAAAATTCGCTGCCATTTTTTCATTTTAGTTTCATAGTAGGGCGAATTTTTTCGATAACATGTGAGTTACATTCTATACCAAGAATGCAAACACAAACCAACAACAACAACAAGTAACCACATCTAATACCGAGAATGCAAATACAGAAAACAATAATGCACATAACGTCATTTTATTTTAAAAACATAATTATACACTTACCAATCTAACTTACCATATGTATTTCCAAGAACTAAATATGTTCGATTAAATTATAAAACCGATTTTCCAAGAACTAAATATATTCGATTAAATTATAATAAATATATTTCTAAGAAATCAAATATTGTATAGTATAAAATTAGAAATTATAATAAAGTAAATTCAGTAATTATTGTCATTCTAAAGAATGAGTTACCAATAAATTACAGTACAAAATAAATCTTTTATTAAAAAAAATAAAAGAGACATTTTTTGTGCGTTCGAAAAAATTCGCCGCGAATTTTTTCGTTTTATCCTCATAATAGGGCGAATTTTTTCGATATCGATCCTGTTTTCAAAAACCGGAAAACAATGAATCACGATCGCACTGGACTGGGTGTATAATAGTAAATCAATCTAGATTATACAAAGTCATAGTGTCTAAAAAACGAAGATTAGCCTGTATAAAGCCTGCCTTTATAAAGGAATTAGAAACGAGGAAAAAACCAAACGTTCCATGATAAAACACATAAAACATTTTTTTCCTAAAATAATTTTTTAAATGAAAACTTTACAAATTCTTAGTTATGATTTCTTAGATAATTTCATAAATGTTTGAATTTATCGTTTAAGAAAATCGGTTTCATTTTCTTGGAATATTTGATATATTTATACTAAAAAGTTATAAAATTATAAAAAGTTATAAAAACAACAACTCTCAAACTAAGTCCAAAGACATTAATATATGGCAGTGATCTCAGTAGCAAAACAAATTCACAAAATATTAAGAACGTGGGATAGTTTTGTGATTAAATAATTTTTTTCGTATTTTTCTGTAAAAAATTATAGACTTCTGACGTACACTACTAAAACTAAATATAAATTTAGCCAGTATTATTTTACATTGTCAGAGCCAACTTTGATATATTTATCAAAATGAAAGTTCGAAAAACATATTTTAGAAATAATTTAAGTTTAATATTTCTGCAATTAATAATTAGTTAATACCTACTACTAATACCTTATAAGTTAAAGCCTTCTTGAATGTTGTTAACTTCAAGCTAAAAAACATCATTTTTACTATGGATTCCTATGGAAAACAATGAAAAGTTACATCACTAAAAGAGTTTCTAAACAATTATGACTGATGATTATGACTCTATACTCTAGAAGGCTGAGAAATTTTAGAGTAAATTTGTGGGATGGGAAATAGTTTAATTGGGCCTTATATTTTTGAAAGAATATTAAAAGTGATCAGTTTCTTGGAAGTTTTGCCTAGTATGATTAGAAGTCTCATTTACTAATAATAAGGAGCTCAGGTACAGTTAACCATACATGTTAGAAATTATTTAAATATGAGATTCAGTCGAAATGGATTGGTCGATAAGGCCGATTCTGCCGTCGTTAGATATTTATTTGAGCGGAGCAGTGAAAAGTGAGGTATATGTAGGTGAAATAATTACAGAGTAGATAAAACAAAGAATATTTGAAGGTATCAGAAAAATAAGGGAAACCTTCAAACATTAAAGAACGAGTTATAAGAATATACTAAATTATTATATTCATGAGAGGGAGTGGTCATTTTGAGAACCTATTGAAATAAAGATGTATTAGAAAGCAATATTAGGATTGATAAGTTTCATTTTGAAAGGGTTAATAGAGTTGCTCTGAAACAGTTTTTACGATCTTCTATTCCCCCATCACATCATATAATAGATAATAAAAATTTTGAATAGCAACTATTTTTAATGTCTAACTCAAATAACAAAAATAATGTCGTTCATACTTTTTAAATAAAGCTTCTGCTTGTAATTGACAACATAAACCGAAAAAACTAAATCGTATAATTAAAAAAAAAAAATACTTATTGTATAAGTTCAGTACTAACTTTTATTGAACTTCATAATAATATTCAGTCAGGAATTCAGGATGAATATTAAGGTATCGGATGTAGTAATTTAAAATTATTTACGAATACATTTTATGCCAACGTTTTTTCCATTAACGCAAATAGAGGATACGTAAATTGGGGTCTTCCTATATTATGTAATTCCTACTGAATGTTTTATTTCGCTGTGTAAAAATATTAAAATGATTTAAGTCTTTACAAGTCTCTTGAAATTGATCTTCTGAGCATTAACTTCTCAATTTTACTATCTCCATCTACATTTTGATAACATTGACATTATGTCTCATAAACTCTAATTTATCTTAAAAAACAAAGCTCCCACTCTAACCTATTTTGCCTTTGTTTGTTTTGTTGTGGTCCAAAACATTTTACTTAAACATTTAATCAAGCATACTATTTATCATTACAGAATCGCATACAACCATCATTCATTCTAAAAATGTTACAGTTTCATCATAGTTGATTACATAAAGTAATCATAACGTCAACCACATTCACAATAATTTGAGTCGCTTTAATAATTTTTTTTTGCTTGCTATTATTAGATCATACTTCATTTTCCAATGTGATAATCCGAACATTATCTTGCTATTTCCTCGGCGAACACAAAAAACATATTTTTATTTTTTTTTTATTTATTCTTTAGTATAATCTTAGCAAAACAAAGTGTTTGTTGTGTACAACAGTAGTGTACATATAGTAGAAAATGTTTCTTATATGCGTAGTGAAAATCGCGATCTTGTCAATTATTTTTGTGCAAGTGAGTGCCAAATTCTGCCATGACAGAATTCAATCGATATGTGATTGTTCGTATATGCATCACGAAATGTTTTGGAATACTCATAATATACAGTGTCCAAAAAGTATAAACGTAAGTGCATATGAATACACGATCAAGCTAATCGATATGCTGTCCGTTACAATTGAATGTCACAATTACAGTGATCTAAATAAACTACCAGTGTTAAATTTAAATACCGTTGTCTATAAAGTAGAATTTAAAAATTGTTTTATGAACGGCAACAATCTTACGAACTATCAATTTGAACTAAACGGATTTTTGGTGCGACAATTGAATCTTAAAATTTATAAAACTATTAACGTCGTATTTCATGAACCGGCAAAAGTCGAAGAGAGAATATTTTTCTCCAATCTAACAAACATTTGGAATTTGAAAGTAGAAAACATTCAGCTTGAAACATGCGCTTTGCTGCAAAATTGTACAAATCTGCGGGTGGTAAATTTCACCAACACCAATCTCGTGGATTTTGGTCAGCTCAACCAAGCGGGGTGTGATGGTATAAGGATTTTTATTGTTCGCAACACAAAATCGATAAAGAATTTAAGTCGAACGAATCTCGCAAAACTTACTACACTGCAAGAATTTAAAATTTACAATAGTAATATTGAAAATTATTTCGAACAATCATATAAAGAAGGTGCTTTATTTGAAGGGAGTATGCTCAAATATTTAGTGCTTGAATCAACCTTTAATAATTTGGATGACAAAATATTATTGAATGAAACATTATTTAAAGGGATCGAGTTATATTCGTTAACTCTAACCGATCTTAAGCTAGACGAACTACCAGCAACCATATTGTGGGGACAGCGATCGCTTCGCATACTTAATTTAAACAAGAATCAATTTGTTACTTTGGATGCCAACTTGTTAGCGAATTGTTTGAGTCTTACCACTATTGATCTATCGAATAATAATTTTGTTAGATTTTCGGAGTAAGTACCTTTATTAATACCTGTCAATCAATTTCAAGAGACAAGTTTTTTTATTTATTTTTAGCACCTCCATATTTTCAAATATTGCAGCACTTACTGACTTACGCCTAAGTTACAATCTACTGGAAACATTTAAGTTTGATGTAAAATTAAATTCCAGCTTTAATAAAATTTACCTAGATCATAATTCTATTAAAACGGAGGGTGATACTTGTCCGATCACCGGGATAAGCAACCGAGAAGGAATAATCGATTTATCTTTCAATCAAATCACAAAAAGTCGACCGATTATTGATTGTCTCAGCTCAAATAAGGAATTAAAAGGTTTAGACGTTTCAAATAATCAAATGGTTGATTTGAGTTTTGAAGATGCATTACCATACGGCCGGCCAGCAATCTTTAATACACGATTAAATTTTGCCAATAACAAAATTACATACCTAGACTTTCTCAGCTCCCACGAAGTACGAGCAGTTATTAAAAATAATGAGGTTAATGTATACCTCGACTCAAATCCATTATTCTGCCACAATTGTATGAATATCAAAAAAATGTTCGATACCAAACTACTGTCCTACGCAATCAATAGAACCTCATTTAAAATACACCACCCCAAAGAATGTTTAGCCTCAACATCATGTTTACTTTCTGATATTGACAAAACGTTTAAATGTCCCACGCCGTGCGACTGTTTATATAATGAATACACTAAAACGCTTAAAATTGACTGTGAGAATAACAATCTTACGGATATTCCATATTTAAACTCAACTGATCTTTTTAAATTGAAATTTGATAAATTAATGTTAAATTTACAATTTAATCGCTTGACTCGCATATATTTTGGCAATGTATCATCGGATTTAATTCAAAAAGTACATACGATTAATTTAGAAAATAATTTAATTAAGATGGTGAGTTTTCACCCGCTAGAATTTCCATCAAATATTTCTATTTTGCAATTAGCCTCAAATCATATAATCCAGTTCGATGAGCCAGCAATGGAATTATTGAATTCACGCAAACATTTCCTGTCGGTAACATTGGCAAATAATCCTATCGCTACCGATAGGGATTTATGGCAACAAATACAAAATCTGCGTAAATTTAAAATATCTGATTTTATGGAGATTCAAGAGAACTTAAAGATAGAAAATCCTTTACAAAATATAGTTAAGCCAAATAAAAGTAATGGCAATTATTCTAGTTTGGGTGTGCTATTTGGGGGTATTCTTGTATTATTTTTAGTTGTGATAGCAGGCATTTACTTGATGTACACGTATCGTCGTTATGGTGGTGCAAATATATTTCAACGTTTACAACAACAAAGGGCTGCCAGTGAAATGATGTTAGGTGGATTTCCGGATGATTAAATTAATATTAATTATTTATACTAGTTTAAAACGGGTTGAATAATGTATTTTACATTATTGTATTACATTAAGTATAAAGTTGCTACAAAACAAGAAATTTTATTTAGTTTAGAACTGTAATTATTTTAATTTTAGAACCCGCGTGAATACTGCACTCCAAAAGAGGGCTGCATAAAAATTATAGAACTAAAGATTCTTATAACGTCCACGCACCATTATCTGATTCGAAGCCGATAGCTCGCCAGTCTTAATCAATACGACGTTCCTAAATTGGTCAATTAGATTTCCTTTTTAAAAACAAATCAGCTTTAACATTTTCTAGAATAAACATTGTTGCTAGCAAGCGGAAAAGGAAATGTCAAAAATTTGATATTTTTAGGCATTTCAACTTAGCATACTAAGGGTTAAGCTATATCTTGTATTCAAGCGTTGTCGTCTGCCTGAAAATCTTTCTGTAACCTTTTAAGTGTTTATTCAGTTTTCATGAACCAACGGCTGATCACCAGATGAAACATGAAAAAATTAGGTGGTTAAGATGTATTTTTTTTTTTCTTATTTTATTTTATTTTTATTCATCCAACCATTAATTACATAACATTAAATTACAAAAAAATCAGTACACTATTTATAAAAACTAAAATATATTATACAATAGTAAATTAATAATTAATTTAATATATAAAAGTCAGAAATTATTGACAAAATAACTTAAAAAGTACTAATAATGTTAAAATAAAATGGATGGAGTTAGGTAGCCTCCGTGATCATAAACGATCAGTATTGGAAACCCCCTATCATAAGCTTAGATAATAGTTAATGCTTGTTGTTGGGTACAACAAATAAAAGAAGGCAAAAAATAAAAAATAAATTTACAAAATAGCTAGCATATTCAATTTATCGTCATTCATCAAACTAAAACTGTAAACAAAGATTCAATGTCAGTAATATTAAACAACCAATTCTTCATTTCATTTAAAAATTTGGACGTAACGGTAATTTCTTCGATGTTTAGAGGCAACTTATTAAAAATTACTGGTGCTGCAGATATATAAAATTTTCTGAAATGTTCTTTCTTGAGAATGGGATATTCACAATTATTCAAAGTCCTTAAGTTATATCTCATAATTTTTACTCCACGATTACCACTACGAACAAAGAATATTTTTAATACCTTAAAAACATATAAATATCTTAACGGTAAAATCTTTAGTGATTTAAATAAAGGCAAAGCAGATGTTAAGCGCGGTTTCTTTAAAATTATGCGAATGGATGCGTTTTGCACAACTAGCAGCGGTTGAAGAGATCGAAGAGGTCGAATAAACACCATCCCAAATAATTATAGCATATAGTATTGTAGCTTGGATTGAATTAGGCTGTAGTAAAATTGTAGTAGAACTGACACGGAACAAAGCATGTGAAGAATATATAATTTTCTATTACAAGCGTAAATGTAATGTTGAAGATTTTCAATATGTTGCTACATTCATTAGAGCAACTGGATAATTCAGCTGAGACATTGTTAGTTTTATAGTTCATACATTTAGTAGAATGGTAAATAATTTCAAAATTTATCTCTATAGGACCATATAATTTAAAAAACATTACTTTTGATTTTGTGCTTAGAACCATAAAATGCAAATCCAACCATTTTCTTACAATTAAAAGGTCGTATTTGATTTGATGGGCAATTAACTGGTTTGATGCTCCTCTATAAGTAAGTGCAATGTCATCGGCAAAACCAATCATATATCCTTTCAAGTCTAAAAAAAATAAGGAAATGTACACTAAAAATAATATGGGGCCAAGAACTGAACCCTGAGGAACGCCGCAGTGGATCATTCTAAAACTGCTATATTTTCCGCAAATTTTTACAGTTTGTTTTCTGTTCATAAGATAAGACCGGAACCAATCATTAGCTCTGCCTCGAATACCAGCACAATTTAACTTATACAATAAAAGCTCATGATCAACCGTGTCGAAAGCTTTTGTCAAATCAATGAAGTTAGCCGCCGAACTAAGGTTATCATTTAGTGAATCAATTGTCACTCAGAAAATCATTTAAGGCAGTTTCAGTGCTACGTCCTTCTCTAAATCCATATTGTTTATTTGAGAAAAATGATCTCTCGTTTAGAAAAATTAGTAGTCTTGTTTTAATACATTTTTCAAAGAAAAAACTGAGAGTAGTGATATGGGCCTATAATTAGTTAACTCTGATTTATTACTTTATTACTTTTGAACAACGGTACCACTGAAGCAATTTTTAAGCAATCTGGAAAAATGCTACGATCAAGGCTGAGGAGATTGAAGATATGGGCTAACATATAAGCAATAGATGGTGCAATTTGTTTGATTAAAGAATTACTTAAATTATCTATGCCAGATGATTTGGAATTTAGAAACATCAACAAAATATTCATTAAAAGCGTTTGCTATGTCAAGTGACTCAGTTAGTACAACACCATTGGTATTTAATATTTAAGAAATTGGTTGAAATGATTTCTGCTTACCAACAATTTCATCCAATAAACACCATTGACTTTTTAAATCTTTTTTAGAATGCTGAAATTTATTTTGATAGGATTGTTCTTTTGTGGTTTGTTGTGAAACGGCATCATTTCCCATAGGAAATAATACCATTTCCCAACATCTAACATACATAGTAAATATTTAACATAATTATATAATGACACTGACCATCATTATACGATAATAAATAGTAAACATTCAGGAATATGAATATCAAATATAACACAGACAATATTAAGGTTAGTTACCAAAACAAATTGAAAATGATGAACTTGAAAATACGAGACATATAACATATAAAGAAATTAAGTAACCGTCTGTAATATAAAAATAAAGTAAAGTGGAATATCGTAATACATAACATTATAGGTCAATGGAGCGAAAAGAAAAAGAAATATGATCGGTAGTAAATTTTATGTATTAGAATATAAGGAAATAAATAATGTAGATCATAATTTCAAAATTCAAAGTAATGCGATATTTCGTAATAACAAAAATATGTAAAATCAATTAAAATTTAGGTCATAAAGTTGGAAAAGGTCTATCAGTAAAATATGTAATAAATTTAACGACTTGCAATAATTGTAATGCATAAAAAATGCAATCAAACATAACAACCCAAATTATTGACCGAAATGAAATTTTGTTGTTAGTGCAAAAGACACACACAAAATTAGTATATAAGGCTTACAAAATTAAATATAATTTATTATAGTCTTGAATCTCAAAACCACAACATTGTCAAAGTGAAATAAGTATATTAAATAAAAAATATTAAACCAAGAAGCGGAGTTTCTATCATCTTCCAGATCCAGAATATAAGAAGTAAGTATTACAACAACTAACCAATAACGCCCAGGCCTTGAGAGAACACTCTCAAAAGAACCAAAAAGTGCTACGCACGTGTTTCTTTTGTTAGCGGTGCTCAAGGTATCCGAATAGTCAAATAACACTGTGCCTAGCGGCATTCTCCATCTAAAGATAAATAAATTCACGATTCGGTAATAGCCCCCACCCGAGGTAAGCTCGAATCGTTGAATCTATAAATTCTCTAACATTAAAAACTTGCCTTAAATAAACAGTATTTAGGCTCTAGTTAGTTTAGGTTTAGTGAATGTATAAGTAGGCATTAACCCCTATTTATATAACAGGTTGCTATATCTAACTTAATTTTCCTCTGAAGGAATTCTACTCTATTCTGAAGTTTAATATTATTTTTATTTTTATTAGCAATTAGAAGCAATCTATTTTTGACTTTTATAGTTTTCAGAAGGCTATTAGACATCCAACACTTAATTTCCTATCTTTCAGAAGCATTTTGACAGAATAAGATGATTCTTCAATTTTAGCAGTGATATTATTTATAAATTTGTTTAAAATCTAATTAGGATCGTCTAGCAACATTAATAAATGTTAGTCCTCCACTAACAAGGAATTTAATTTAATATAATTAATATTTTTAATTGTACGTGTCCCATTGGAATTTTTGATATTATTCGGAAACATATCAATTTTTAATGAAATGAAATTATAGTCTGATAGGTGTAAGTCACAAACCTCAGCTTTAAGATATAATTTTGATAAAGTAGCTGTCAGTTTAGTTATTCGAGTAGCCTTATTTATTAGAGAATTTAAACCAAAGCTGGACATCATTGATAAATATTTATTAACATCATTAAATTCCGAAATAAACTTTAAAATGTTTATGTTAAAGTAGCCCAGTATAAATAAATTTTTTGAGTTAATAACACTTTAATAGTTTTTTTTTGTTTAGTTTAGTTTTAAATTGAAAATGCTTAACAGAGAAATCAAGAACAAATCTTTTAGCGAATATATAGCTGACCTATCGGGCAACAAGGACACTAATTATTTCTTTTCGAAAGCAACTAATGGTGTTAAGGCTTAAAGTACAAATAGTTAGAAGTTCCAAAGAAAAGGCTCCATTGTTTTCAGCTTAGCTTAAAGACACATTTCAACTTCTACCAAGGCAAACAGCTAAAGAAAATATAATACCAGTAAATAAAGTGGATAACCAAAACATAACACTTGTAACACTACAAAAGCTAAAATATGAAATTAAGAACAACTTAAGCTGAAAAAAATCCCCTGTTTAGACCGAATCGCTGAACTTTTAGTTAAAGCACTACAAGAAAAAGGATTACGAAAATTACTGCAGCTAATCAACACAGCGTTCAGACTAAAATACGTTTCCTACCAGTGGAATCTGGCAGAGGTGATAATGATTCTTAAATCTAATAAGCCACTTCAAAATTATTTGAAAAGCTATTACTCAAGAGGTTAAGCTCAGTAAAAGAAGTAAGAAAACTCATTCCTCCTCACCAAATTCGGATTTATAGAGAGACATTCTACCATAGATCAAGTGCACCGAATACCAAATTGAACATGCTCTGGAAATTAAAAAAATATGCTCAAAAAATGCGTTCCAGTACAAAGCTATAGTAGCTTTGTTTATTCTCTCCAACATGTTGGGCTTCCAACTAAGCTTACTGTCCAAGATATTGCCCAGATATCTAGCTCTATCAGTAAAAGCAAGTCTCGTGCCATTTAAGGTAGGAGGGACAACTACCGGGATTTTGTATTTCTTAGTGAAGAGCACCAGCTCTTAATAAGAATACGGTTCTAATTACGGTAAAAACAAACTAAATTTTATAAATGTATGGATGTACAGGATGAGGCGAAAGTCATGATCTTTGTTTTAAAAATAGACCGAAAATTCTTTTTTTATTTTTGTTTGCATTTACTTTTAAAAAAATTTAAAAAAAAAATTGTATTATTTTTTAATGAAAAATTATATTAAAAAAAAAAAATTAAATTATAAAATATTGAATATTAAAAATCGTTCTTGACTTTTGCCTCACTCTGTACAAGAAAAATCTTATTTGTGTTCGTCGTTCATTGTATTGTTTTTGCGTTTTTATCGTCCATACTGAACATCAATTTCCTTTGATGTACCGCTCTTGGAGCGAACGCAAGCGAATGCGAATCGAACATTCGGTTCGCGATTACGTCATAGTACAGACTAACCGTTTTAGAAATCAGAATTTAATAATGCGTAGAATCCCCACCAAAATATTATTAAAATTTCCGGTAACAATTAAATCCTAAACCAATTCTCCAAACATTTTTTTACGTATTACTGGGTTTATGTAGGTTGAGCTATTTTTTATTTAGTTATTCATACCCATATTTGATCGGTATCATACAACAAAAAATTTAGTGAATATAAATAACCGTATAAAATTCAAATTAATCTGAAAGTTTGTACCCATTTAAAAACACATTATTTTTATATTTTTGAATCGAATTTTTTTTCTGAATTTACCCCCGGGCCAACTCTCATATAATAGTCGTACATTCCATTCTATTAAATCGAAATTCATAGATAAATTCCGATAATAAAATCGTTTACTACATAAACAAAATATGTAGGGGCATGTATCTAAAAAAATAATAAACCAAACCCCAAAAATAATAACAAAGCTATACAAATCATAAATTTAACTTATCCTAAAATTTATTCGTGAAACAATAAAAAAAATCGAGAGTATTTCCTGGAAACATATACGGTAGTTGAAGGGTAAAGGGCTCGACTCTGTATATGCACTATGTACTCTTTGTTTGTATACGGAAATATAACAACCCAATACAAATTGTAAATGTAGTACATATGTACAAACCGTAAATATAACGATTATGCTTCGTACTGGCGATGATAATGTTATTGTGAGCTGATTTCACCTCTTTTACGTTTATTAGTTTTGTCATAGTTTAATAATTCTCATTGTCATTCGCTGCAAACCCTAACTAAGTAATCCGGGGGCTAAATGAACCAGAAATATTTCAGATGCCCAAATACAAGTTGATTTTACCCTTAGAATGTAAAAACTATCCCAACTACTTTATTTAACACAAACACACATAAACTCATAACACATGCACTTCAAATATCTGTAGCATAAATTTATATTCTCAGCACACAAAAAATAGATGTTTCGCTTTTTATCAAAATATGAAAATTGCAAACATAAAAATCAAAACTGAATATCAAAAATACGTGTGTTTGTGTGTGTGTGTTTTTGTGTGTGGATATATGTACGCTATAGGGAACTTGAAAATATTTTATGGAAACAGCATATTCTGTGTGTTGCTGCTTTCAAACAATGTTTGATAATAAATTCACACGAATTAGTTACGGTTGACTGTGAGATCGAAGAATTGCATACCGAATGCACATTTGTTACAAATCAGATTCAATAATAATTTATACAATAAATTTCAAAACCAACCCAACAACTGATGGAACCTAAATCGAGAATAGATACATTTTATAATAATGAATATTTAATAAGTGATAAATATTTAATTTACACTTAAGGTGGCAATGTGTTTCAAACCCAAATATTAACAAGTAATATTACTAATTCAAGGAGATATAGTAATTTTTATGCGCATAACCTACCTAGTGGTTAGAATTTTTGGAAAATTTTTAGAGTGTGGACTGTGGATACTAGAACTAGCTGAACCAAGAATTATCTCATTGATGTATTCATAAAATCAAATCATCATTTTTACTGAACCACTGAATTAAACTCGGATCCTCACCACCAAGTAATAATACAATCATATAATTTTAGTAGCCCAGCAAAAGCCGCATTTCAAACAAACATCAATTGCATATTGCAACAAATAGTGAAATATCACAGATTTCTCAGGGTGACTTATTTAATCCTTAAAAAAATTTAGAAATACACTCGTTAATAAAAATAAAATTTTGTGTCTGTGTAGGATTTTTCTTTTTTTGTTTTACCGATTTTTGTGGGCCATAATAAACAGCCCGATAGAACTCCTGGGTTGATTTCTTTCAATTCAGAACAGGTATCATCTAACTTAATCCTGAAGAATTTATCTTTCAAGTAAGATTCCAGAATTTAAGCAAATTGCATTGGTAGAAGATTTCTTAACTTGTGGTTAAATCCTTCATGTCACACTGTATCAAATGATTGTGCAACGTCTAGAAATATCGTTAAACAGATTTTCTCTTCTCTATAGTACTTTCCCAATTATACTGGTTATTCTGTGTTATTATTCTGTGTTATATATCTATTCACAAAATGTGAATTAGCTCCATAATGGTAAAATTAGCATTTTGTCGTTTTTAAAATCGTATTACTCACGAGGGAACCTTTTATACTGTCAAATTCTAATAATTATAAAAACTATGTTATGTTGTAGCACTCTGTGCGACATAACGAAACCATTTTTTTATCGGCAACTAAGCCGTTTTAGGCCATAAATGGCTGAGACCTCAGGAGGTGATCAGAACTTCGGTCTTGATTAATTCAACTCCAAAATCAATCCCGAAATGAACTTCTTTAGTTAATCTTCAGCTTAACCTCCAACTTAATTTCAAACTCAACCTCTATCTCAAATGCAATAAAATTCTAAACGGAATCACCAAATTAATGGCCAACCCAGCTATCAATTAAATCACCAAATCAAACATTAATCACTTTAAAATCAATCCTTAACCTAACTCCAAATCAATCCCTAAATAATTCCCCAACTGACCAACTCAGACCCCAATGTAAGCTAACTAAATCCTAATTCTGCGACAACTCTTAACTCGACACAAATCTCAACCCTCTGCTCAACTCCACACTTATTTTCCAACCCAATCCCACAATTAACTCGATTCGAAAGCTACATGCGTGTCTGAACTCAACTCAATTTAACCTCCCACTAAACCCTAAACTCGACACCAGATTAATCCCTAACCGAACTTCTCTCTCAAATCCAACACAATTTCAACTCAAACCCTACTCACCATCAAACCATAATAGCAACGTTTAATCATAGCGACCAACGTACCGTCGTACGTTAAACAATCATTTCATTATACCATTATCACGACACTGTAGCAATAAAACATCACCATCAAACCATAATAGCAACGTTTAATCATAGCGACCAACGTACCGTCGTACGTTAAACAATCATTTCATTATACCATTATCACGACACTGTAGCAATAAAACATCACCATCACCATCACCATCACCATCACCATCACCATCACCATCACCATCACCATCACCATCACCATCACCATCACCATCACCATCACCATCACCATCACCATCACCATCACCATCACCATCACCATCACCATCACCATCACCATCACCATCACCATCACCATCACCATCACCATCACCATCACCATCACCATCACCATCACCATCACCATCACCATCACCATCACCATCACCATCACCATCACCATCACCATCACCATCACCATCACCATCACCATCACCATCACCATCACCATCACCATCACCATCACCATCACCATCACCATCACCATCACCATCACCATCACCATCACCATCACCATCACCATCACCATCACCATCACCATCACCATCACCATCACCATCACCATCACCATCACCATCACCATCACCATCACCATCACCATCACCATCACCATCACCATCACCATCACCATCACCATCACCATCACCATCACCATCACCATCACCATCACCATCACCATCACCATCACCATCACCATCACCATCACCATCACCATCACCATCACCATCACCATCACCATCACCATCACCATCACCATCACCATCACCATCACCATCACCATCACCATCACCATCACCATCACCATCACCATCACCATCACCATCACCATCACCATTACCATCACCATCACCATCACCATCACCATCACCATCACCATCACCATCACCATCACCATCACCATCACCATCACCATCACCATCACCTTCACCATCACCATCACTATCACTATCACTATCACTATCACCAACACCATCACCATCACCATCACCATCACCATCACCATCACCATCACCATCACCATCACCATCACCATCACCATCACCATCACCATCACCATCACCATCACCATCACCATCACCATCACCATCACCATCACCATCACCATCACCATCACCATCACCATCACCATCACCATCACCATCACCATCACCATCACCATCACCATCACCATCACCATCACCATTACCATCAACATCACCATCACTATCACTATCATCGTCACCATCACCATCGCCATCACTATCACCATCATCATCGCCATCACCACCACCATCACCATCACCCTCACCATTACCGTTACCATTACCATTACCTGGTTATAGAAATATTTACCAATTTTTTATATACTTATGCTGGTTTGAATATTTAGTTGGGTATTGAGTTTGGGGTTGAGTTGGAGGTTAAGTTAGGGATCAATTCAAACAAGCCGAATTTCACAATAATTTGTTGTGAAATAGGCTAGTTCCATCATAATTGTGCATTTCCAATGCGCAAGCCGAATTTCATAATAATTGGTTGAGAAATAGGCAAATTCCACGGAATGAAAAAGTAGAACCCCATTTCTAAAACATATGTCAAATTTAATCATAATCGGTTGTGAAATAGGCTAGTTCCATTATACTTGGCCATATTCCAGAAATTCCTCCAAAAATAGCAAGCCGAATTTCATCATAATTGATTAAAAAATAGGCAAGTTCCAGAAGAGTAGAATCCAATTTCCAACGCATATGTCAAATTCGGCACGAAGGGGAAGTCAACCCAATACACATTCGAGGTGGAATGTGCGCCGCCAAGTTTGTAGTGATTTATTGGGTGAACCGCTACAACGACTTGTCGGCGCATCTTCGCGATGTCCCCACAAATAGCGATTTTATATTCACGAAACCGAAGTATAATGGTGATAAGGTATGGCTGAATATTTGGTCCAACTTGAAGAACATCATTTAACGATATACCCGTAGAACTCATACACGTGGAGCTTAGTTGTGCTATTCGACTGCTTCATATCGCAATGGTGGGGTAAATGGTAGTTTTTCATATCAATAGTATTTACAGGCTCCATGTGACTCAATTGCTGATATTCGTACATAAATGAGAATGGGTATCCATATCAAGTTTTTTGAGTAGAATTTGGATCAGCCAGGGATCGCGTCCTTCTGTTTCTAAAGCTTTTAGACCACGAATATATTCATCAGCATTGTCACAAATAATTCTCAATTGATTGTTTGAGTTTAGTTGCAAAGATGATTGATTCATGAATAAATCAATAAAGGCTTGCATAGAATATTTCTTCTTATCATTACGTGTTATGAGTTCATTCCATGCAGTTGAATAATTAGCTTCTGTAAGATAAAAAGACGAATAACAGTAGCGGCTTCATCTTTCAGAAGATTTTTCAGATATTGAAATTTATGAATGTCTGGAGAGGTTATGAATTGATCTTTGAACAAAGGCCATTAACAAAACCTCCGGAAAAGTTTTCAATAACAAGACATGGTAATCTTATTTCGGACCCTTGATACATTGTTCGATCATGAGAAGAATCAAATGTAGGACGATTTAACACAGCGAAATTTGAAGTATTCCCTTGTTCAGTGTGGCTACTGGATCGTTTCTTTAGTTGTCGTTTCAAGAGTGACTTTGATTCATAATATTTGTTCTCGAAATTCTTTGATTTATTAGGCATACAACTGTGTGTGGTATCACAATGGACCGTCACCGGTCTAAGTGTGCGTAAGCAGCCACTCCAACCTAACCTAACCTAACCTAGGCATACAACACACTGAGTGCGAATGCGAACTGCGAATAAATTCCACAATGCGCTATCCACAAATAGATACACATAGAGCGCGGCGCGAATTAAATAAACGTCAGAAAGAAAATAAAAACTCATATTATCTATTTACAAGTTCGACAGAAGACAACAACAACAGTTAATAATGATTTCAAACAGACAAAAAAATTTGGCAATCGTGTTTTTATTAATCAAAAGGAAACGGTTTTGGGTTGATCCATTTTACCAGGCTAGGATCATTTAGAAGAACATGCGCAAGGATAAAACGCCATTTGGCCAAATAATTTTCGATTGGGTATTTCCCCGCTAGAAAAATTAATGGAGTCACTTAGGTATGCTTCCACTATAAAAAAACCTCGAAGGTAATAAGAGGAAAGTCCAAATCAGTTTTATTTTGTCTTTTATCAAAATAACTGAATGTTTTTGACGCGAATAGTGCTTTTCTCTATTTCTTGGTCAAAACGCGCCGGGGCTCTGTCGTCTAGCACCCCGAATAGCTCGTTGGCTAGATTTCCTCCAAAGTTGAAAAGTTCTCGTTTACTTCTTTCAAATTCAAGGTGGTGAAGCACTAATCTTTGTGCTTCATTTCTCGTAAGGACTGCTCGAACGGTGGTTCTATTAATTCAAATATGTTTTCTCTTGGTTTTTTAGAAAAACTTGAGTTTGTAAAGTTATTGTGAGAATATGAATAATATTTTGCTAGCCTGTCTATGCAGCGCTTATATCAGTTAATTCTGCATAATAGTTGGTTAGATTGTAATACACCAGTCCAGTCGTTATTTCTAAGTTTGAGCTCTCCAATGGATTCATAATATATGCCTGGTTGATTTTCAAACTTTGTGATATAGAAAGTTAGTGTGCTCGAATTGCATATAGTGAATGTAATTAGTAATATTAGCAGTGGTGCATAAACCATCTTGGTAAGTGTTACCTTCTGTTAGATTTTGATTATCCTCAGTTGGAAGAGGACTTATCTTTGAAATAGGTCTCTTGAAGATGGTATTTTTAGGACCTTTAATAGATACAACTTTGGTGAGACCATCTGATCCTGAATGAGTATATATTATCCTTTTTATTGCCCATTTTGCAGGTGAAAGTTTCACATCCTTGATTACAACGAGCTGACCAATTTCGTAATTTGCTCTCGGTAGTGTCGATTTGGGACTTTGTTATATACTGGTTAAGTATTCCTTAGACCATATTTTCCAAAATCCTTGAGTCATTTTTGAAAGCAGGGTCCACCTCTGTATCGCTCTTATGTTGCTTTTATCTGAAATCAGCGGTCTCTCGATTAAGAAATGTCCAGGCGTTAAAGCATCAAAATCATGCAAATCGCTTAACAAAGAAAGAATCGGTCTGGAGTTTAAGCATGCTTCAATTTGTGCTAGCACAGTGCTGAACTCTTCATAGGTTAGTGTTGTTTCACCGATAACATTTTACACCAGATTCTCAAATTCTCCTGAAGTGGGGGCTACCGAGCGGGATGAAATGCCAGTTTGTTCCATGGTTAGCTGCTTCTTGAGCTGCATTGTTGTTTGCTTGGTGTATAGCCAACTGCAACTCTTTACTTAGCGCGTTCCGAGCTCCAACAAAATTGGTACCGTTGTCACTGTATACATATATTCAAAAGCGTTCATCTTATAGGACTTGTTTCCTCTTCCCTTGGATACACGGATTGCGGGGTTGCAACTGGATTTTACATAATGCGACTGACTTGGTTGCATAAGTGACTGAATATCAGCTATCCGCTTTCCTACAAAAGTTTTATATTTGCTGGGATTGCCTTTTATCCATCCAAGCTTTATTATCGAATCCGTCCACGCATAAGTAGAAGCGTACTCCAAATTCATGGCATCTTGAACGTTTTCGTAAAGGTTTTTTATATATGGAATGGCCAAAAAGTTTGTGCAAATTTGTTTTCGGAGTGATCAATGAAGAAATTGCAGCTACGATAAAAGAGATTCGATTCACGAAAACGAATCTGATGTCACTAAGCCGTGCTCTTTAAGATGGTCTACCCAGCAATATTTTTGAAGAATTTCATCGTAGAGCAGTTTCAACGTTCAATTACCATTTCGATAAAGTTAAGGTGAGACAAAAAACAAAATTTGATAAGATTATGCGAGAAAATTTAAATGAAATAACAAACGGTTTATTTTGTACTAGTGATAAATGGCTAGTCAATATTTCCAACATCGATCTACCTACACATGTAAAATTCGTATTAAGTTTAGGAAATACTTTTTGCCCACCTACCATTGGTACTGCGGTGCCTTTTTTCAAAAGTATTTCAGACGTTGAAAGTGCCATTTTTAATTTAGAAGACAACGATCGTATTCATATTCGAAACAATTTTATAAATATTTTGACAAATTACAGAAACAGCACAAACATTCAAAATTTGACACCAAAAGAAAAGAGAATTATGACATACGTAAAACAAACGAAGACGTTTTTGAAAGGCAATCCGGACATTTTAGTGACAAAAGCAGACAAAGGAAACGTAACGATTTTGACATTACGAACGGACTGCACGGAACAAATGTATGACTTACTCCATGACACCTCGACGTACGTACAAATTTATAAAGACAATTCTACGCCGATACAGACAAAAATTAACTCAGTAGTAAAAGAATGGGAGGAATTTGGCAATATCGATGTGGCGACAAAGAAGAAACTTACAAATTATACAGCAGTGATTCCAAAATTATATGGATTACCAAAAAGTCATAACCCCAATGGACCATACAGACCAATTATAAGTTCGATAAATAGCCCGACATACTCATTATCATCATTTTTAGGCAATATTATTAAACCAAGTTTAGGAAAAACCAATTCATTTATTCAAAATTATGAAGATTTCAAAAACAAAATTAATAACGTTACGATCCCGCCAAATTCCATGCTAATTTCTTTAAATGTTAAATCTTTATTCACAAATGTTGATAGCCAAATTGTACGAAATATTATCAGTCAAAATTGGAGAAATATAAAGACAAATTCTAAATCAAAATTAACTAAAATTCAATTTTTTACTGCTTTAGATATCGTTTTAAACAATTCGGAATTTTCATTTGATAATAAAATCTATAAACAAACTTTTGGCTCCCCTATGGGTTCTCCCATAAGTCCCATATTAGCAAATTTAGTAATGGAAAATTTAGAAAATTCAGTGTTAAACTCTTTAGACTTTCAACCTTTATTCTACTATAGATATGTGGACGACATAATTACTGTGGTACCGATAGATAAAATTGATTATTTTTTAGAAGCGTGTAATTCAGCAAATAATAGAATAAAATTTACTTTAGAAAAAGAAGTGGATAACAAAATTGCTTTTTTGGACATTTTGTTAATTCACGAACCAAATGGCAAAATTTCTTGTAATTGGTATCATAAAGATACCTGGTCAGGCAGATATATAAATTTTCATTCTTGGCGCCCCATCACTTATAAAATTAACACTATACAAATTTTAACCCAAAAAATTATAAAGCTTTCCGATACTAAATTTCACAAACAAAATTTAAAAATTCTTAAAGATACATTAGTGCTTAACCAATATCCCGAAAAATTAATAAAAAATGTAATTTGGAAAACAAGAAATTTTCATAGAAATACGATATCTGGACCAGAAAATGAAATCACAAACTTTTTGGCCATTCCATATAGAAAAAACCTTTATGAAAAAATAAAACGTCTGTTCCAAAATTATAATTTCAAAATTGTGGGATGTGCAGCAACAAGTCTAAATAGAAACTTTTTTTCCAAAATTAAAGACAAGGTACCTTTGAAAAAACAATCAAATGTGGTTTACCAAGTTCGTTGTTGTTGCAACGCTACGTATACTGGTCAGACAAAACAATTTTTGGAAAAAAGAATTTATCAACACAGATATGACACCAACAAAGATCTAAATTCAAATATTAGCGCACTTACACGGCATCTGAAAAATTCAAATCATTTAATCAATTTAGATAACGTCAAAATTCTCGATAAACAAACCAATTTTAGGAAAAGATCGATTTTGAAAATGTTACATATTAAATCAAGTACAAATACAATTAATATTGTGGAAGATTATGCTTATATTGGCAACTCGTATGATGTATTTATATAAGTTTTTTGTCTCATACTCATTTTATTTTTATTTAATTGTACAACCTTTCTACATGGAATCGCTTTAGCCAAGAAAAATGTTTTTTCGAAAAAAATTGTCTAGGCTTTCCCTTTTGTTTTATGTCGAATTTTTATATAAAAACTGAACTCATTTTGAAAATAATTTCATTATGCTTTTGATAAAGATCCCGAATTGGGATTGAAAGCTCAAGTTTAAATCTACAAAAATAAAGAGCCCTATACCAAAAAAAAATAATTTGTTTAAATATAAAGAATTGGCTCATTATAAATAAAAATAAGTTTTTTAATAACTTTGCCAATAGTTGCTGCGTTCCATTTAACGTGGCAAAGTACACACAAGTACTTCTGACTTCACGCAGCTACTCTTGCTATATTTTATGAGTAGTTTGCTTTTTGAATTTATGGCGACTTCGTTACCAGAATATTTAGTACAACTAATCGGTAAGAAATGGCTGATCAGTTTTCAAATTAATAATTAATTTTCCAACTTTCCATGTTGCACGTAAATTTTTTAAATTAAATATTATTTTCGCAACTAATTTTCTGCGTTTCATTTACCATCTACTCCCAAGTACTTATTTGTACTTTGCCACGTCAAATGGAACGCAGCAAGTACTGCACCACATAATTCTAACCTTGGCAATGATATTCTGTTTTTTATATAAGCAACCTTGGTTTTTGCTGCTATTAGATAAACGACTGGTGTTCCTTTGAAGTTTGTTGTTTGTAATATACCACTGCTGCAAATGGCTTTTCTGATGCATCGCTGAATCCATTCAATCTCATTCAAATCTTCTTTGAATTGAATCTATTGTTGTTGTAGTTCAACACTTAGTGTTTTATCCCATTCAACTACGAGTATAGCCATCCGTAAGTTCTGCATTAATAACTTTACTTGGATGACAATAGGTAAAAACCATCCTAGCGGATCGAATAGTTTGGCTAATTTTGCCAATATGCTCCTTTTTGTTGACTCTCGCATATTTTCAGACGATGAAATCATGAACTCAGAATTGTCGAAAACGGGGTTCCAGGTAATTCCGAGTTTCTTTATTGTATCATTTATTTTAATGGAGCACAGTCCATCTTCGCGAGCATTTGGAGGTAGATGTGTTGTCAATTCTTTGTTGTTCTTGCCCATTTTCTTAGACTAAAAGCTCCCGCTCTCAGCAGTTGTATGAGCTGTGACTGGGCTTATAGTTTTTCTTCTAATGTATTCGCTCCTGAAAGCAGATCATCTACATAGAAGTCTCTTAACGTTATTGTTGAGGCGACTGGGTAATTTTTTATCTCATCATTTGCTAATTGACATAAAATTTTAGTGGCTAAATATATTGCAGACGTAACTTCATATGTCACTGTTTTCAGTTTAAACGTTTTGATCTCCTCTTTTGGTAATTCTCTCCACAGCAGCCTTTGATAATTTTGATCTGCTTTATTGATTATGATGAGCTAGCGGAACATCTTCTCTATGTCAACCTTGATAACGAATTGATGTTTTCTCCATCGCATTGGAATCGATATTAGATCCTGTTGCAACGTTGGACCATTTAACATTGAATTATTCAGTGATACGCCGGACGATGTTTTTTCCGACCCATCGAACACGACTCTCAGTTTCGTAATCATGCTGTCTGACTTCATCACTGCGTGATATGGAAGGTAATATATTGCAGTTGATTCTTTCTAATCTTTCAATATTTCCATGTGCCTAAGTTGCTCGTGTTCACGCATAAAGTTTGTATAACCTTCTCTGAGATTTGATTCTCTGGACAACCTTTTCTCGACTTGAAGGAATCTTGCTGTTGCCATACGTCTAGAATTTCACAAATACGTAGTTGGGTCCTTCTGGAATAGGATACGTATTTCGTAGGACCCATCTTTCAGCCGCCTGTGCATTTTATGAAAAAATTCCTCACACTCCCTCTCTGGTTTTGTGAGAAAGCCCGGGGGGATGCAAATCTTCTTATTCCCAAACATTTTTTACTTGTTATCTAGCTGGGTATTGATATTCTTCCTAAGATAACCCATTCAAATTCTGTGAGCTGCGCCGCTGGTTCGTTTTTATTTCCTTTGATGAACTGCGGCTTCATGATCTGAGTGTAAAAATCTGCACCCAACAGTATGTCAATCGGTGCTGGAATATTGTAGTTCTGGGGCATTTTTGGCAGATTTTTGCTTATTTTGGCTAGTACTAAAGCCTCAATTTCAATTGAATATGCTGACGGATATATTGGTTGTAGGTTGATATTTACGCTACTGTTGACCGTACCAACAACTTGTCCGCCTACACCATGGATCTCCGCACTGATTCTACGATCAACCAGATTTAAACGTTGTTTGGCTTCTGTTATGAATGATGTTTGTGAGCTGGTGTCAATCATCCATCTTAAAAGCTCTTCCCTTCCATTGAACCATGTGGTTTTGACAAGAGCGCGGTTGCTAAAAGTATTGTCTCATGAGTTTTCATGGCACTGTTGGTTGAAATGTTTCTTGAAGTAGTAATTTGAGGTTGCTTTGTATAAAGTAGATTGTGATGCTTGCCATTGCATTCTTTACATCTTGCTTAATTGGACCATTGTTGCAAACTATGTCCAGTAGTTAAGCATCTTCTGCAAAGATCATGCAAGTTGACAAGTTGAATCCGTTCTACGTGACTCATTTTGTTGAACTTGTGGCAGCAAACTATGATTGTCCGAACACAAGATACATGACTGATTTTTTATTGCCATTGCGCTGAATGTTTATAGTCGTTGTGGCGACGCCTACCATTTGCTGGTATTAATTTTGTCAATCGTAAGGTTTTTAGCACTTGATATCTTTGCTCAAGAAATTCGAGAAATCCGTTGGTGGTTTAAAGCTCCTTTGGATTTTTTAACGATATTTCATATGATTTGGGAGTTTCGTTATCTAACTTTTTCGATAAATATGTTACTAACCAAGCACCCCCTGACATTTTGATCCACTAATTTTGAGAACAGTTCATGGAAACCAACCAACTCTCGATATTCCCCATTAAACTTTGGTATCCCAATTTTTTTTAACCTGTATTCTTTTGGCTGCTGGACGTTGCTGATTCCACTGATTTCAAGTTTTTTATGTACTTCCTATTGAAACCTAGCAGTACAATCTTCAGTAAGGCTGCTAATCTCAAAATAGTAGTTGTTATAAAATATTCCTGATTTTCTAGATCCTCTTGTGTTGTTTCTAGGAGGATCTCTTCATGCAGCTCATCAATTTTATCTATCGCTTTATTTAGCTGATTGATTTTTTGTTTAAGAAATTCGGGTTCTCCTCTATCTTTAATTAAGTCGTTCGCTTGCGCGATGAGGCTCTGCATGTGGTTAATTTTTATTAACTGCTTTCTAAGCAGTTTTTTGTTGGGATCATTGTTGTCATCTTGAACCGTCGGGATTATTAATTGGGGTGTGATCCTTTTTAATGCCGTTATTGTGCTGGCTGAATCACTATCCAAATTTCTCAGCTCTGATAGCTTGATGATACGGTTAAGGTTGATATAAGCTGAAATGTTTTCACAAAGCCGTTGTATATGGTTAAGCTCTTCTATATACTGCAAATCGTTTATGCCAGCGCAGCTTATTAATTTCTGATCATTTATTTTGTATTACTGTGCGAATTGTTAAGTTCCATATGGAAGACCCAAGCTAAATTAAGTTGTTGATTGTTCCTCGTTCCAAAATGCTTAATTTATAAAAATAAAATAAAAATCGAAATGACAAATTAAATTAATGAAACGACAAATAATATAATTTGTAGAGTAGATTCTTTAGGTCTAATATATTTTGGTTTTCCGGGCTATGTCATTTAGCATGTTATAATGTTTGCTTATAACGGGTGGTCCGGGTTTCCAATATAATTTGGCTCTAAATTCAAAGACGAATGAACATTTTTCAAAGTGGTTTGTTTTATTAGAAAGAGTATACATTACCATTAAGTAAGGAACACAACTTAATTTAAATGACTTCCACGGCTGCCTGTGCAGTACCCCATTCTGTCAACCCAATTTTTTAGAACATTTTCGATTGTATGGGCGGGCAATTCCAGTCTTGGATAGTCTCTCAGTTTATTAGTCTCAGTTTATTCAATAACAATCAAGTTTCACGAACTCGCTCCACAAATTGATCCACAAATGGCCTTGTAGGCATATCATTTCTACTGAATTTTCCAAGTAAATTTCTTACAGTTTGGGTAGAAGACTCACCACTTTGAAAGTAAGTTTTCAATATTTCCCAATTTTGTTCAAGCATAAAGCGATCCATTTCGTAAATGTCAAATATTAAACTCAATTTCTGTCATAACAAGAATGACGTAGGTGTTGCCACACTCGAAATAATCGGTGGTTGAAATTACAAACGCTAGATGGCCCTTCAAAATCATTCCAAAATAGCCAATCTTTTAGCCTTACTTTCAATGTCCAAATTGTCAAGATTTTTAACGGTTCGTTAGTAAAATAAAGTATTGTAATCTTTTAATAAGATTTGAAATAACACTCGATAAAAGGCCTAACCTGCCAATCAGCAAAACTAATTCTTCACAGAAATATTTTTGATGTGCTGTCAAATTTCATGAAGATCTTTAAAAATCAGGAAATAAAGAAACCAAACAAGTGTTTTACCTTATATTTATATACATGCATATGTAAATTGTACGTGGATGCATAGTACAAGTAGTAGATTATAGTAAATGAGAAGGTTAACTACCTTCTGGTGTGGGTTGTGATTATAACAACATTTTTCCTACTTTTGGTTGGGGTGCTATTATAAATATCGACCAAACAGATTTATACGAACGTAATGCAAAATCAATACATCAATAACCAATATACATGCCTCTTTAAATGACGTGAAAAATTATTTTAATTGACATAACTCGCTTCTCTGCAAATACACGCGCAGTAAATTAATAATTAATCGTTTGAGATTTGGGTTTTTAACTAAAGTAAATCGTACATATTTCGTACCTTACCTAACAAAGAAAACCACAGACGATTTCATGCTCAATTAGCAAAAGAATTATGTGAAAACCTTTATGTTCAAGTATCTAGATCAATGCGAATAGACGACCACAGACGGCTGCTGTAAGCACAGTATTTAAATTTTACATTTTTGGTTTAAAAAGTCAATAAGTTATTCTATTTTGAGTTTGGTGGGCGAACCTTTCCGTTTACCGACATTAATTGTTTAATTAAAAATTTAAAATTATAATTTATTTGTTGACAACGAGAACTACAAACGACTATATTTTAGTATGGAAATTCCATGGTGAGCTTAAACAAAGTACCGTTCTGATAAGTTAATCATCTAAACCTGCCCTGTACGCTTACTGATACATCTTTACTCATACAGGGCAATCTTGTTGAAGATTCCATATTTAGACTTTCGTGAATGGTCACGGCAAACCCGATGAACAAAGCGAAGTGGCATCGCTAATTTGATTAGATTGAACTAAATGAAATCCTTGCGCGCATCTTTAGAAAATGTCATACGAATCTGTTTAACACTTTAATAATTTTTGTTTCCTATGAACCTCGCATAACCAAACTCAGCAACAGCACGAGCAATACTAAATATAGCATACCGATTACCGATTAAATAATTTCAAAATTATTATTTTATTATGAACGGCTCGCTAAGATGTATAATATTTAATATTTGAAGTATGCGTCTACTTTGTCCTTATTCAAATATATTTCCATTTCGGCTTTTTGAGTTACTTGCACTACACATGGATAATTTGTGTGCCTTTACATTTTAATCTGATGGAAATTGTAATTCGAATAGTACACAAGTTCGGTGCATTTTGTGTTCGTTATTCTTGTCTAAAGGGGGTACGGAGGGCCTGGCGTCATCCGGGAGTCTTGCTTACTTTGCTTTGCATTCACTGTATTATTTTCGCTCTGCGTTTCGATCTTGTTTTCAGATTTTAGTTGTTGTTGTTTTTCTTCACGATATTAGCAAAGAAATGTTCCTTTACCATAAAAAACTTATCGTTCCCATGGAAAAAATCCAAGTTTTCTACCAATTTTATTTAGTGGCACTAACAAAATATAGTGGCTATGGCGGTGAAAACAACATCGAATCCAAAAAAATTTGTCAAGCATAGTAATTTTTGGTTGTTTTCGTAATATAAAATTTGAAATTCTGGAGGCATTTTGTTTGGAAAATGATGAATCACAGACTCCAGAGTGTGATTTGGAATGTCCAGTGCCAAGTGTTAAAACCGCCGACCATATTGTAAAGAAATCTAAAAATAAATTTAAAAAGACGACCCGTATAGTTAGCTTTTGAGCGCCGATCAAAAGCAAGCCTTTGAGGAAGCACTGCTCAATTTAGTTTTTGAGAGGCCTTCCTTATTAAATTACTGCTTGCCAGTGCAGCAAAGAAGTCCTGGCATTATAAATAAGATGTGGTCGGACATTCTAAAAGAACTAACCCCAAAATATGGCAGCCTTTCTATAAACATGCTTAAGGAAGCTTTCAGCGGGACTCCTGCAGCAAAAACTGTTATACCAATACCCAAACATATTAATGTATTACATCAATTGGACGACGTATTGGTTAAAAGAATGTAATTAAAATTAAATTAAGTTGTTAATGTTAATTTTGTAGGCAAATAACCAATATAGAAGAGAAGGAACTAACAAGCACACTGACAACAAGTGCAGATAAATACAGCTTGTTAATTATAAGTCCGAATATAATTATCTAATGTTTTTTTACTTTTGTCCAGTAGCAGACCAAGCAATCGCAGCGTGAGTAGATCTATCGACAAGCTTGTGGGAGCGGTGCAATTTAGTCCTACCCACCAAAGCGATCGCAGGCCGAACGACAGGGCACAACATTTGGGAGACATAATGGCTTGTTTCATGCGTTTTATATATCAATAAGTTCTTTCACGAACAAAGTTTAAAAAAAAATGAACGTAATACAACAAAAACCAAAAAATATTTTCTTTAAATTCAACTATATCTACACCAATAGTTATTCGGAAAATATTCTCCATTGCATCCAGTTTATATTTCTCCAACACATTGGGTTGATTCTTTATTAAAGTAAAACAAAAAATTACCTCAACAAGAAAGCAATTTACAATGTTTATTGCAATCTCGGCAGCTACAGCTGACTTTGGATTCCTCTCACAGATTCCTAAAATCCATTGACAATCGAAGTTTGTTTACTATAGTTGAATTTAAGATTATAATAAAATACTTCGCGTCATATAAATAAATCAAAATAAATAAAATACTCCGTGTCAATGGATTAGGGCCAGGGAAAACTCTAGAAAGCCCTGCCCATGAGAGAATTACAATTTCAAAGGCTAGCAAAACTATTGGTATACTTAATTTAAACAAAAATTTAAGCTAGGATTAATACAAAATAGTGTTGTTTGTGACGTCTAAAGTCCCCTTAAATAAATCAAAATTTGAGATGTGGCTCTGAAAAAAATTACATCTATTATTTCAAGAATTATACTGTTTCACTAATAAACTTAACTTTTATGGGCATTTATTATGTGAAAATTAGAAAAAAAAATAATTGAATTAATATAATACCTTGTCTTGCAATTTGCGGTAAGCTATCCAAATTTGCTCGCCAACTTCCGTCAATGGCCTCCCCAGTATTGTTCTCGCGGTCTACTATTTTCGGAACTAAATACTTTCGTTGGTGTGCTTTTGTCGATGCCTCCTCCATTAAGCAATAGTTGTGCAAACCAACAACAGCTAGTACAACTTTGTCCGAGTTTTCGGTACTAACACACAGAGAATTTTTTAAAACTCTCCATTTACTGACAAGTAAGCCAAACGTATTTTCGATCACTCGTCTATCTCTTGCTTGACGGTAATTGAAAATGAAATTTTAGTAACTTAAATTGCCAATTGATTTACCGGAATAGGGAGTCATTAACTAATTTTTGAGACCTATAAACAAATTCACACATTTTTGTTTAAACTCTTCTAACTTACCGAACGCTTCATCTCCTAATAAATAGTAGGGTAACAGAGGCCTCCCTTCAACAATTTCTTTTGGATCGGGTAAATGCATTGCAGCATTAAAAAATTGTTGGCCCATCCTTGAATTTTGAAAGACGCCTCTATCACTTTGCCGCTCCTAGGCCCGTAGGGGCACTACATCAAATGCCAAGAACCTGATCGGTAATCACATATCGCCGATAAAATGGTTGAAAAATAATTTTTATAGTTGAAAAACTGAGCCTGAATGAGACGGTGCCTAAAAATAATGAAATATGTTAATTAATCAATGGTTAATGGTATCTTATTTTTATACTTTTTGTAAGCGGCTAATTATAAACCAGAATAATTTTTATTAAATTTTATTTAATAAATATCCAAAAAGTTGTGCCAAATTTTCGTTTTCAAGGCAAAATATTTTCCTAAATTTTCGTCACAACAAAAGTTTTTCTTATTGATATAACAAAAACTTTTGTTGCCACGAGAAATTTAGGAACATTTTTTTGCCTTCAAAATGTTTTAAAAAAACGAAAATTCGGCACAATTTTATAAATATTTATTAAATCAAATTTAACAAAAATTAATTTGGCCTATAATTAGCCGCTTACAAAAAGTACAAATTTTAATGTACCCATTTACCATAATTGAGTAGTACTCACAACTATTGGGATACGCTTTCCGTCAATAGCCCTAATACAGTGGGGAAAGTTCCATCGCTGGTTGAATTAGCCTTTAGCTGTTTCTAGCCGTCTGGTTTTAGTTGGCGCTGGCAGTGATGAGTCTTTTAAGGCGAGCCAAGTTGCGTTCAAGGAATCATGAATCGCAATGCATGTTATTGATTTCCCTAATCTAAACGCAAAGCTGATGGAAGCTTGGCTGTCTCCGTTGGCAAGATATCTGTCAATGAATGAAAAATAATATAACTTTATATTGAATTATAAATCAAACTATTTATGTTTACCTTAATGTTAAAGCTAATTTTGTTGAAGGAGGAATCAATCTTCTTAACATATTTTGCTTTGTTATATGTGGCCCGACCTAATATAATAATTTATCGAATGTCGCTGAACACATTCGAGTAAAATTGAAAAATGACTCTAGATCATTTAACCGCATCTCATTCAATAGAGCATCGGCTCCATGATCATGTCGATTATCCACGGTTAAAATTGGACGTACTCCCACCATCTTCGAGTATTTTTTATTTTTGGGGAAAAATTATTTTGCACATTACATGAACTTGAAAGACGCTGGCTTTGAAGAAGAACACCAGCCGCTGCTGAATATAATGGCTAATATCTCCGTGTTATTATCCATTCTCTTCTGGCGATTAATATTGTTTTAGTAATACACGATTTAATATTATAATTATGTATTTTTAATTAAATTTCGCTTGAAATATGTATTGTGTACTTTTATTATCACTTTGTAAATTTTCACCAAACACACTTTGACAGATTCAAATAAACAAACGATCAGTTTTCCAAAAAAAAAAAAAAAAATATTATTAATTGTTGTTGTTGTATCACTATAAGTCCAAAACCAGATCGAAACGCAGAGCGAAAACAATACTGTGAATGCAAGGTTTGGCTTGGCCGTGCACCCTGATCAATCAATCAATCAACGGTTATGTTATGATTTTTTGGACACATTTTCTTGTTGAAGTCTTTCCTCAACAACTAATTTTTAATTCACTTCCACTACACTAATCACTACACAACCACACGCGATATTAAATAATTTAAGAGAACTCACTTTAATTATTATTATTATTTCA